>JAMWYP010000066.1:3298400-3896559 GCA_025563575.1 Acacia pycnantha | reverse complement strand
TCGCTTATCCGCTCTAAATGAGGCGGTCTTATAGCCCTTCATTGTTTAAGAAGTTCTTTTTATTTACAAACTGCCACCGGTCACACCTTTAAGGCCAGGTGCGTCGATTATCCGCTCCAAATGAGGCAATTTTAAAGCCCTTAAATTATAGTTTGATGTAAACTGGAGTTTGTATTTGTTTTACCATGTGAACTCGAGTTCACGAAGGTAGGCTCGAGTTCGAATGCTCTCTAAGCTTTTTGTCGAATGAACACCTGGAGTAATATCTCACAAGATAAGCAGGCTCGAGTTCATTAGTGATTAGGCTCGAGTTTAACACTATTCATGCCTAAGAGTTTTGGTTGCACGATTAGAGTGGACTGGAGCACGAGTACAAACTCTGGAGTTTGTACACTTGTTTTTAAGGTATTAGGCTTGAGTCCATATACTTGGGCTCGAGTGTTCCATTAAATTATAGCCATAGAAACAAGTGAACTACTGCCAAAAAAGAATAAACTCGCAGTTTAAAGAGATACATTTTAATTAGAAAATCTTCCCGCCATGGGAAAACTCGAGCTTGTCTATATACGGGCTCGAGGTTTACTCGTTTGTAAACTCTTTTATTATTATATCATCGGGGTTTAGGCTCGGAGTTCGTTATGGCCGTAAATATACGATGAGCTCTGTTTGCAGAAAACTCGAGTTTGCTTAGTTAGGCTCGAGTTTTGAGGTGACAGAATGATTTTGACTCTTTTGTCATTTTAAAAACATTCGTACTTGTTTACAATTGTTATTAATCATCAAAACACATAGAGAACTAACAGAACTTACTCAGGTTATCCTTACCATTGTTATGAATGAAACATTTGCATCCGAAAACATGCAAATGAGTTAGATTGGGCTTTCTTCCTTTATACAGCTCATAGGGAGTTTTGTTCAACTTCTTTCGGAGGCATGCCCGATTCGCGATGTAGTAAGTCGTACTCATAGCATCCGCTTAGAATACTTGGGAGGTTGAGTTTTCATTCAGCATAGCTCTCGCCATCTTAGTGAGTACTCTATTCTTTCTCTCCACAACACCATTTAGCTGAGGAGTCCTTAGGGCTGAGAAGTTGTGATCAATTCCCATATTGTTAGAAAACTCACCAAAGCCATGATTCTCGAACTCTCCACCATGATCAGTTCTAATCCCAACAATAGAAACACCTTTCTCCTTTTGGACCTTCTTGGCAAAAGCAACAAACTAATCAAATGTTTCATCTTTGGAAGATAAAAATATAGTCCAAGGAAATCTAGAAAAATCATCAACTATGACTAAAGTATAAAGATTGCCACCAAGACTTCTTACTCTAGCCGGTCCAACTAGATCCATATGAAGTAGCTGAAGAGGCCTATTAGGTGAAATTTCATTTTTAGATTTGAAAGATGATTTGGTTTGTTTAGCCTTTTGACAAGCATCACAAATCATGTCATTTTTAAAATGAAGTTTTGGTAAATCAATGACCAAATCCTTTTTCAACAACTTGTCAAGTTGGATCATATTGACATGAGCTAAATGCTTGTGCCATAACTAACTCTCATCCGAGTTACCTATAAAACATTTTTTCAGAAACAAGACAATTTCTAGAGAGACTAAGTGTATAACAATTACCTTCTCTAGGAGCCCTGAATAAGGCTTTTGATTTTACATTGTCCAAAGAGAGATCATCCTTGCTTACGATCAAGCACTCCTCAGAATTAAAGATAACCAAGTTACCTCTATCAGTGCTTTGGCTCACGCTAAGGAGATTGTGACAAAGTCCTTCCATGAGGTAGACATCTTTAATTTGTGGTCCTTCGTTGTTTCCAACTTCACCAATACCAGCAATCCTTTCGGATTGGTTTCCACCGAAGGTAACCTTGCCACCATCTTTAGGCTTGATTGAAGCAAATTTGGACTGGTCTTCCGTCATGTGTCTAAAGCATCCACTATCAATGTACCACTTGTTGGACTTTGGTGCTCTTAGACAAATCTGCAAATCACAAGAAATCAGGTTTTAGGTACCCATCTTTTCTTGGGTCCTTTGGGGTTGGTTCAGGCCTTAGGAACAAAGGTCCCCTTTGGTACCCACTGGTAGTTGCCAACAGGTTTATCTCTTCTATCATTCTTATGAAAACAAGATGAGGTACTGTGTCCATTTCGGTTACAATAATTACAGTAAGCAAAAGGATTTGAAGTGTGAACTGTTTTTTGAAAATATTTCAAATATGATTTTCTACCAGTTTTCTTCTTACCTTTGTTTTTGTCAAAAACAGGATTGTATCCTATGCCTGACCGATCATTTGTAAACCTCTGAGCTTTCAAAATTATGTTGAGCATTTCACTACCTTTAGTGAACTTCTCAAGCGTTTTTGTGAGATACAAATTCATTTTCTCTAAAACAAGGCATTCTTCACAAACAAAGTTTTCACAAGAGACATTTTTAACTTGTTGTTCAAGAACTATGTTCTTCTTTTTCAAAGCTATATATTTTTCAGCAACCTTTTCAAATTTAGATTGTAAAACATTGTACTCAGCAAATAGTTCATCATATGTAGGTTGTGAATCGTATACCTCATCATTGTGGTCGCGTTGCTCTTCTTCTTCGACCACTAGACATATGTTGGTTCTATCCTCTTCTTCAACATCATCTTCATCGGATGAGTTGTCTCCCCATATTGCTGAGACATAAGCTTTCTTCTTGAACTTATTGAATTTCTTCTTCTCTTTATCTTTGTTTTTTAGCTGGGGGCATTTTGACTTGATGTGGCCAGGCTTTTCACATTCATAGCAAATGATTGGCTTCTTTACATCAAAGCTAGAGCTACCCTTGTGAAACTTCTTGTATCCTTGGTCCTTCTTGTAGTATTTCTTGAATCTCCGGACCATCATGCCTAGCTCTTCATCTTTTTCTTCTTCTTCTTCATCATCTGATTCTTTAGCCTCCTTGACAGTCTTGAGAGCAATTCCCTTGCTTTTGACATTAATATCATCAAGCCCTTTTTCTGAACTTGATCTTTCCTTAATATTCAGAAAGACTGTCGAATAAGGCTGCAACCAAAGCCATTTATTCTCCACGAGCTTCTTCAATCGCAATAACCTTGGCTTCCCATTCGTTGTTGAGGATGTTAGTTCTCAATATGTTTTGATGATATCTGACAATTGTAAACAAGCGAGGATGTTTTTGACAAGCTAAACAATTTAATTTGAAGACAAAAACATTCTGTCAGCGCCAAACTCGAGCCTAGATAAACAAACTCGAGTTCGCCACTGACAGAGAACAAGACTGACTTATCTTTACATTTTAAGCTCGAGCCTAGGTTCTTGAACTCGAGCCTAAAAGCTCCTGTAAAAGTTTTAAAAAGAGTTTATGAAAGAGTAAACTCGAGCCCGCATAAGCAAGCTTGAGTGTGCCTCTGGAGGGAAAACTTTTCATTTAAAAATCATCTCTTTAAACTCCACAGTTTGTATTTTGAGTAGAGTTTACGAAATTTCAAATATTGCAAACTTGAGCCTAATCAAATAAACTCGAGCCTATGGAGAATGTGTAGAGTTTACTCTATAGTTTGAAAGACACAAAAGAGTTTACAAAACGTGTAAACTCGAGACTGCATGTGCAAGCTCGAGTTTGCCCCTGGCAGAGAGCAATTGAATTTTCCAATCTTTCCAAACTCTAGCCTGACACTTTAAACTTCAGGTTTGCCTCTGGCCAATTGATTTCGAAGTTCATTTGTTTAACATAAACTCGAGCCCATCCCTTTGAACTCGAGCCTATGCCTCCTGATGAGTAAAGTTACTTCACAAACTCTAGAGTTCATATTTCAAACCTCAAGTTTGCTTGACATGAATAGTGTCAAGCTCGAGCCTGTTCACTAACGGACTCGAGCCTGCCATTTTGTAGATTTGTGATTTCAGGTGGCTCGCGCGACAAATGACCTTCAATGCCCTGAACTCGAGCCTGCAGCAATGAACTCGAGTTCACCTCTGAAGAAAAATTACAAACCCCAGAGTTTGGCCTTGAACCTCCAGTTCACACTTCACATAAGCTGAACCTGACACTCTAGATGGGTTACGAACTCGAACCTAGACTTACAAACTCGAGTTCGCGTCGGATCCACAATTGATTGACAGCATTGATTCCACGCGACAAACAGAGATTCTGTCATAAAAGACGAATTCCCCACTTGGAAATCATTGCCACACCAATTAGCCAGATCGTTTCAGTATTTAAACCAATTGATGAACATTAAAAGACCTCTATTGCAGATCAATCACCAAAAAATCAGCAAAGACTATGAACCCAACGGCTATATCTTTCAACAACAAGAATTTCAAGTGAAGACAGTACCAAATCAAGAAGCAACGGTCATATGAAGATGTGCCACTATATATAGATCAGATTACAAACTTCAAAGATACAAGAAATTAAGCAGAAATGAAAAGCAAGCTCAACAGTTACCTATACTTTCAATTTTCCTTCTGTATTGTATTTGTGATACTTAGAGCCTCAGTGTTTATCAACATCTACTCTGTGAGAGAGCTGTTATACGTGTAATTCAATCATTGTAATAATCTCAAGTCAAGGGGACTTGGAGATTGGGATTTCAGATTACAACTTGTAAGGGGGAGTGTATCCTAGAGAGAGGATAATCCTTGAGTACAGAGTGTGTATCTGAATTGAGTGATAGTAGAAAATCCCAGGGACCCTGGGGACTGGACGTAGGTCAAGAGTTAGGACCGAACCAGCATAAATTCTCTGTGTCCAGCTCTTCTTCCCTATCTCCTATTTACCTCCAGCTTCATCCAGAATGAAAACAGAAGGAAATCACCAAGAGGGGGGTGAATTGGGGATTTTAAAACCTTTTAAAATAAATTTTCACCTAAGCTGAAGCTGAACGTAAAAAGATTGGGAAGAATAGCTTGACACAGAAAGTTTATCCTGGTTCGGTCCAAACTCTTGACCTACGTCCGAGTCCCAGATTCTCTCGGGTTTTTCTACTATCACTCAAATCGATACACACTCTGTACTCAAGGATTATCCTCTCTAGGATACACTCCCCCTTACAAGTTGTAATCTGAAATCCCGATCTCCAAGTCCCATTGACTTGAGATTATTACAATGGATGAATAGTTTGTATAACAGCTCTCACGGAGAAGATATTGATAAACACCGAGGCTCTTTGTATATCAAATATAATACAGAAAGAAAACTGAATGTATATGTAACTCTTGAGCTTGCTTTTCGTTTCTGCTTAATTTGTCGTGTCTTCCGAAGTTTGTAATCTGCTCCTTATATAGTGGTGAATTGCTATGTGACCGTTACTTCTCAATTCGGCATGTTCTTCATTTGAAATTCAGCTTGATGATGATTATAGCCGTTGGGTTCGAATTTGGCTGATTGAATTCCGGACGCGTGAAATCTTTTACGATTCGTTGCGTGTATTCAATGCCTTGTTTGATCCAATTAATACCTGAAACATTCTGAATTTAGAGTAGTTAAATATACATATGAATTCGCTAAATGAATGTAATTAACTCGCATAAAATTGGTAAGTTTGTAGTTCAAACTAATCAGGATGAAACCAGTAACAATCATATTTGCTGTCGCTTTAAACTCGAGTTCGCCAAGTCAGGCTCAAGTTCGTAAGGCACTTTGAGTATCTGGTTTATCTTCTGTGAGGAGCAAACTTTGGAGTTTTGATGTAAACTCTGGAGTTTGTAAATCGTCTCAACATGTAAACTCGAGTTCACAAAGGTAGGCTCGAGTTCGAATCATCACTGAGCTTTTTATTGTGCGAGCACCTGAGATAATATTTCACAAACCAGTCAAGCTCGAGTCCATTAGTGTTTAGGCTCGAGTTTAACACTATTCATGCCTAAGAGATTTGGTCATTCGAAAGAGTGGGCTGGAGCACAAATAGGAACTCTGGAGTTTGTGTATTTGCTTTACTCTCTTTCAATGAAGGGCTCGAGTTCATAATCTCAGGCTCGAGTTCGACTTTATTTATTTCAGGGCTTATCGTAGTGAACTGGAGGTTTGAACTTAAACTCGGAGTTTGTGAATGAAGGAAACCTTGGGAGCTCTGCGCAGGGGAAAACTCGAGCTTGTAATAACAGGCTCGAGTTTACCTGTTTTGTAAACTCTTCTTCGTTTGTCAAACCATAGAGTAAACTCTACAAAAGTATTAGGCTCGAGTCCATATATTTGGGCTCGAGTGTTCATCAATTTACAGCCATAGGAATAAGCAAACTCTACACAAAAATATAGACTCTGAAGTTTAAAGAGATGGTTTTCAATTGGAAAATGTTCCCGCCAGAGGCAAACTCGAGCTTGTCTATACAGGCTCGAGTTTACTTATTTGTAAACTTTTATTACTATACCATGGGAGTTTAGGCTCGAGTTTATTTATTCGTACTCGAGTTTGTCATGCCGAAATAGCTCGATGTGCTCTCTGTTGCAGAAACTCGAGCTTGCCTAGTTAGGCTCGAGTTTTGCGATGACAGAATATTTTTGACTCTTTTGTCTTATTAAAACATTCATACTTGTTTACAATTGTTATTAATCATCAAAACACATAGAGAACTAACATTCTCCCCTTTTTGATGATGACAACACTTGTAAACAATTAACTTCTTTAAAAACATTTGTTTGATCATTTGAAATCGAGTGAAGCATAAATGTTCAAGTGAAAATGCATCGAATTGGATTTTAACATTAGAGATCGATTCGATGATCGAGTTAGCAATGGACATAAACATGAATCAAATAAGCATTGTTCATTGCATAATTCATATTGTCATATTGCATAAGCTAAAGTATCCAATAGATTACAAAATGACATTTAGAGTTTCAATTCATATAACCAAAAATGATCGTTATACATATAACCAAAAATGATCGAAACATTAAGAAATTGTCTGCTTCTTTACTCCAACTCTTCTCCCCCTTTGTCATTAGCAAACAAGGGAGGATCAGATGGGGTAGAGGTTGGCTGAAGAGCAGGATCATGTGTAGATGGTTCAGGGGCTATGGATGTGGTTGGTTGGATTGGGATGGGTGCAGAGGTAGGTGGAGGGTCCGAGGAGCTAGGGCCAGCAGAAGAGAGGGACTGATGGTGTAAGACTTTGTCCATTTTGTCATGAAGGCTAGCCATAGACACCAAAAGGGTGGAAATGCTGACTAAGTTATCTCCTATTTGGTCATGGAGGCATTGAACTTTGTCTTTGATAATTTCATGCTCAAGAATTAGATCTTCTTGGGCATCGGTCAACTCCTCATATCCTTTCTTCACTTGCGTGAATTCTGTCTGGAGTGATTACTACCTTGATCAAAACTTATCCTCATAAGGTTCAGGATATGTTGACCAAACTTTGCTGGTTTTTCAGGTTTCTCATCGGCAGGTAGGTACCATACTCTTTCATGGAACATGATTACTGAGATAAGACTAGCAAAGGGTATTTGAGATGTTTTCCTTCCATGAAAACGAAATTTGAACATCTCTTTGAAGATCCAATCTCCTATATTGTGAGGAACTTGATCTATGATAGAGGCAAAGATAGGAAAGTCCTTCTTTGCAAAATGGGTGAGTTACCTCCTTTTGGACGAGATTTCTAGTGTATATGTACCAGTGCGGCTCTTGCCTAGGGGCATTGATACTGGAGGGAAATTTAGAATCTCTAAACCATCGGGGACAAAGCTCATCGGGTTTGAGGAGTGAGTATATGCCATTATCGGTATAGTTTGGGATGCAACAGGAGGGGATTTTGGATTTGGAGGAGGGCATTAAGGTATGCAGCAGTGATGGTAATCTGCTTTGCCTCTAATGGTTGTGGTAATCCTTTCCTCAACTAGATTTCTATCCTCATCCAATAAATTGTCACTTTGCATGCAGTAATAAAAGGCTTTGACAAAAGATGGACTATAGGAAGCTCTAATGGATATGAGAGGTTCAAATTGGCGAAGCCAATGGGTGAGATCAAGGCTACATTCCTCTTTTAAGGTATCTAAATTGACATAGACGAGAAGGACAAAACTCTTAGCCTCATAATTCTCCTTGAATCTTATGGCATCCTCACCAAAGGAGAGTGACAGCCTCACTAAAGAATCCCTTAGGAATAGAAGAGTGATTGTAAATTTCAAATAAGGCTGGGGTGTCTCTAGATACCTGAGGAACAGAGTGTTGTTGATGATGGGAGGATGATTGAGCTTGAGAGCTACCCTGACCAGTTGCAAGAGGACTCGTGTTGGTCTTTCTAGTTTTATAGACCTTCTCTTTGCCCCTTCTAGGTGGTGTTTCAGCAGTTGAGGGTTTCTTTTGGGTGTCCATCTTGACTGTGGTTATAGGGGTAGCATGGGTCAAAGGGATTCTAGGAATATGCTTGTCAATTCCGTGCTTGAATCGTTTGGGAAACGATTTTGCTGCTGGGGACCGAGAGACTTTCGGTTGATCGGATTGGGGTTCTTGATGATCGGAGGATTGGGAATCTTGAGTTGCGGATCGTTTGGAAGCCATGCTCTCACGGTTTTCGTCGAGGAGATTGAGAGATTTTGGGAGAAAATTAGGTTTAGGCTCGAGGGTGATATTCAGTAAAGATGAACAGTCGGGTTTTTAAAAGAAATTTATCGACGCAAACTCGAGTTCATAAGTGCGGGCTCGAGTTTGTGTAACGGTACTAACCTGGTGTTCAAGAGTGTATGTGTGAACCCTTGAAGTTTCTTGCTAGGCTCGAGTCTGTCAGATTCTCTGAGATGGGTTGCTCTCTGTCTCCCGCGAACTCGAGTCCGTTAACTAATAGGCTCGAGTTTGGTGACCTGAGATAATTGCGTCTCTCTGGTTCTCCCGAGCTCGAGTCTAACTTTGGTAGGCTCGAGTTTGTGACAGCTTACTTGCAGTCGATGGTTTGGAATATAGATTTCAATACACATCCTGCACAAAACATATCTACAAACTCCGATGCTAAAGTTAGTAAAACAATAAACATCAAAAAACATAACTAACATTCAATTGGGTAGAGATTACTCACAACTCATTGGGATTTACCATTCCCAATTCTCTTCTTATGAACACAAATTGTTCTTTTGCTAATGGTTTGGTGAAGATATCAGCAAGTTGCAAGTGAGTTGGGATGAACATGACTTTGACATCCTTCTTTGAACATGATCTCTTATGAAGTGATGTCTAACATCAATATGCTTGGTTCTAGTGTGTTGAACAGATTCTTTGCCAAGCTTATTGTGCTTGTGTTGTCACAAAGAATTGGGATTTCTTTGAGATGAACTCCCAAATCACACAATTGTTGTTTGAGCCAAACAACTTGAGCACAGCAACTTGAGGCAGCAACATACTCAGCTTCAGTGGATGACACAGCCACTGTGGTCTGCTTTTTGCTGAACCAAGATACTAATGAACCTCCAAAGAACTCACCAACCTTCATCTAAGTTACCAACAAAGCATTTTTCAGAATCAGAATTGTTTTTAGACAAATTAAGAGTGTAGCAATTACCTTCTCTTGGAGCTCTAAATAATGCTTTGGGTTTAATACTATCTAAGGAGAGAGCATCCTTACTTACAATCAAACATTCTTGAATCAAAGATGACTAGGTTTCCTTTGTCATTGCTTTGACTCACACTTTGAGGAGGTTGTGACATAATCCATCCACAAGATAAACATCTTTGATTTGAGGTCCATTCTTTGTTTCCAATTTTGCCAATGCCAAGCATTCTTCCGGACTCATTTCCACCAAATGTTACCTTGCCACCTTCCTTATGTTTGATTGAAGCAAACTTGGATTGGTCTCCAGTCATGTGTCTTGAGCATCCATTGTCAATGTACCACTTATTGGGATTTGATGCTCTAAGACAAATCTATTCGTTGTCTGATTCCTCTTGAGCCACAAGACAGAGATTGGCACTTTGTTCCTCTTCTGCCTCATCTTCATCAGATGAGCTGTTGCCCCATATAGCTGACACATAAGCTCTTTTCTTGAACTTATTGAATTTATTTTCTTTGTTTTTCAATTGAGACATTCGATTTGATGTGGCCACGGTTTCTCACACTCATAGCATATAATTGGTTTCTTAGTTTCATGCTAGAATTTCCTTTGTGAAACTTTACGTGAGATTGGTCCTTTTTGTAGAATTTCTTGAATCTTCGGACCATCATTCCTAGTTCACCATCTTCATCTTCATCTTCTTCATCGTCATCGACTTTACCTCTTTGATGGTTTTAAGAGCTATTCCCTTGTTTTTGACATTGATGTCATTTAGCCCTTTCTTGAATTTGATCTTCCCTCATACTCGAGAGGCCGCCAAATAATGTTGCTACGGAGGCCATTGATTCGCCTCGAGATTCTTCAATTGCGGTGACCTTGGCTTCCCATTCTTTGGTGAGAATATTTAGTATTTTCCTCACTTGGGCAGGTTGTTCATATTCTTTTCCCAAGGCGGTGAGTTGATTGATTAGATGAGTGAACCTGAGTTGAAATTCGCCAATAGACTCTCCTGGGCTTCATCGTAATAAATCATATTCGGTCATGAGAGTATTGATACGATTTTCTTTGTTTGCACTGGTTCCTTTATGGGCTATCTCAAGAGCATCCCACATTTGCTTAGCGGATGGCAAAGTGTAAATTCTGAAATACTCCTTTTGCCCAAGAGCACTTTGCGGCATGTGGATTGCCTTCATGTTGAGAGTAACTAGCTTTTATCATTGTCATCGTACTCTTCTTCTTTCTTGGGAGTTCGACATCGGCTATAGTGAGGAAGGAACATAGTTTCCTTTCTCAAAGACCCTCCATAAACCAAACTCGAGGCCATTACATAGACCCTGAACTTAGCCTTCGAGAATGAGTAGTGTTCTCCATTGAAACACGGGGTGCGTTGATTGAGGCTCCATCGGTAGAATTCCTTCCATTGGATCTTTTTGTCTAGGATGTTAATCCTTCAAATAGACAACCTTGCTCTGATACCAAATGAAAACAGATGGAAATCACCAAGAGGGGGGTGAATTGGGGATTTTAAAACCTTTTAAAATAACTTTGCACCTAAACTGAAGCTGAACGTAAAAAGATTAAGAAGAATAGCTTGACACAGAAAGTTTATCCTGGTTCGGTCCAAACTCTTGACCTACGTCCAGTCCCAGATTCTCAGGGTTTTCTACTATCACTCAAATCAGATACACACTCGTACTCAAGGATTATCCTCTCTAGGATACACTCCCCACCCACAAGTTGTAATCTGAAATCCCAATCTCCAAGTCCCATTGACTTGAGATTATTACAATGGATGAATAGTTTGTATAACGGCTCTCTCACGGAGAAGATATTGATAAACACTCGAGGCTCTTTGTATATCAAATATAATACGAAAAGAAAACTGAATGTATATGTAACTCTTGAGCTTGCTTTTCGTTTCTGCTTAATTTGTCGTGTCTTCCGAAGTTTGTAATCTGCTCCTTATATAGTGGTGAATTGCTATGTGACCGTTACTTCTCAATTCGGCATGTTCTTCATTTGAAATTCAGCTTGATGATGATTATAGCCGTTGGGTTCGAATTTAAGGCGATTGAATTCCGGACGCGTGAAATCTTTTACGATTCGTTGCGTGTATTCAATGCCTTGTTTGATCCAATTAATACGAAACATTCTGAATTTAGAGTTGTTAAATATACATATGAATTCTCTAAATGAATGTAATTAACTCGCATAAAATTGGTAAGTTTGTAGTTCAAACTAATCGGGATGAAACCGTAACGATCATATTTCTTTGTCGCTTTAAACTCGAGTTCGCCAAGTCGGGCTCGAGTTCGTAAGGCACTTTGAGTATCTGGTTTATCTTCGTGAGGAGCAAACTTTGGAGTTTTGATGTAAACTGCAGGTTTGTAAATCGTCTCAACATGTAAACTCGAGTTCACAAGGTAGGCTCGAGTTCGAATCATGTTGAGCTTTTTATCGTGCGAGCACGAGATAATATTTCACAAACCGAGGCAAAGCTCGAGTCCATTAGTGTTTAGGCTTGAGTTTAACACTATTCATGCCTAAGAGATTTGGTCATTCGAAAGAGTGAGGTGGAGCACAAATAGGAACTCGGAGTTTGTATATTTGCTTTACTCTCTTTCAATGAAGGGCTCGAGTTCATAATCTCGAGGCTCGAGTTCGACTTTATTTATTTGAGGGGCTTATCGGAGTGAGCTGGAGGTTTGAACTTAAACTCGGAGTTTGTGAATGAAGGAAACCTTGGGAGCTCTGCGCAGGGGAAACTTCGAGCTTGTAATAACGGGCTCGAGTTTACTGTTTGTAAACTCTTCTTCGTTTGTCAAACCATAGAGTAAACTCTACAAAAGTATTAGGCTCGAGTCCATATATTTGGGCTCGAGTGTTCATCAATTCTGACCATAGTAATAAGCAAACTCTACACAAAAATATAGACTACGAAGTTTAAAGAGATGGTTTTCAATTGGAAAATGTTCCTTGAGAGGCAAACTCGAGCTTGTCTATACAGGCTCGAGTTTACTTATTTGTAAACTTTTTACTACTATACCTTGGGAGTTTTGGCTCGAGTTTATTTATTCAGACTCGAGTTTGTCATGCTTGAAATAACTGATGTGCTCTCTGTTTGCAGCAAACTCGAGCTTGCCTAGTTAGGCTCGAGTTTTGCGATGACAGAATGTTTTTGAATCTTTTGTCTTATTAAAACATTCATACTTGTTTACATTTGTTATTAATCATCAAAACACATAGAGAACTAACACAGAGTGTGTGTGATTTTGAAAGATTTTTTAAAATCCCCAATTCACCCCCCTCTTGGTGATTTCCTTTCACTTTCAGAGGACATTTAGGATTTTGCTCACTTGGACAGGTTGATCATACTGTTTGCCCAAAGCAACAAGTTGGTTGATCAGAAGAGTGAATCTAAGTTGGAACTCACCAATAGATTCCCCAGACTTCATACGAAGTAAATCGTACTCAGTCATAAGGGTATTTACACGATTTTCTTTGATTCCGGAAGTTTCTTCATGAGCAATCTCCAAGGCATCCCACATAGCCTTTGCTGAAGTCAAAGTGCAAATTCGAAAATATTCACTTTGACTCAAAACACTCTTAAGCATGAGAATAGCTTTACTATTGAGAGTAACTAGCCTTCTGTCATTTTCATTGAAGTATTCTTCTAGATTTGGAGTTCTAACGCCATCTTGAACAGATGATGGTTCATAGTTTCCTCTCTCGAACACCCTCCAAAGACCATAAACAGTGGTCACAGATCTGGAGTGATTTCTGGACAATAGTCATGTTTTTGTAAAATAGGAAATTTTGGCGTCTGATAAAATGTTTAAACCATTTTTCCTAGAAACTACACTTAATAAGGAGTTTATAGGTTTTTGAATCACCTAATTTGGATGTCTAGAACTCCAGATATGGATTTTCGAATTTGAACAATGAAACCTGGAAGTTATATGGAATTGTTATTTTCAATAAAGGTTTTGATTAAGTAAATGACATTTCTTTTCTGTGAAATTTTAACAGAGTATAATAGACCTCTCAAGATTCAAAATAAGTCATAAATCATGTTAATTGGAGTCTAAAACTTAAATTATGAATTTTCAAAGTTTGGCAAGAGAATCAGGAAAATTATAATTCCAAAAACAAGCAATGTCCAATTTTTGAAATTCTGGGAATGTCTCAGCCATAAATTATCTTAGTGATTATTAATATTTGAAAATAGACTTATCAAGATTTTAAGTAGGAACTGGAATCACTCAATTTGGAGTTGTATAGACCAAGTTATGCTTTTTCCAAATTCTTAGAGAAATCAAAGGCTTAATTTCTGATAAGTCTGAGAATAATCATATAAGTAGATAATTGTGTTTAACCTTTAAAGTAGGAATTTCTTTGGATAAATTGAAGGGTTAAATGGCTGAAATAATATTCAAATAAATAAGTCTCAATAGGTATACATTCACAGTCATAAGGATATAAAATAAAAGGATAAGTATTTTTTTTGGGGGAGGGGGTCTAGAGGAGATATAATCTTAATTATGATTAAGATTAGATTGAATAATGACCCATATCTACATAAAAATTATAGGAGGCAATAATTGCCCAAGCTTGAAGGACAAGCAAAGTGATAAGAACCTTGAGGAAGGTGCATTGTCAGAAAGACCAACAAGTAGTAACTTTAATCTCACATTCTTTGTATAACTATATATGTTTGTTAATACCATATTTGTATGTCCTGCATGTATGGGGCCAACACCACTCGTGGCTCGATTGAGCGAAAGGGCCGACCACAGGGCTAACTTCCCGATGGCTAGGCAGGGCCTAATGCATTCATTTATTTTAGGTTGTTTAAGTATTGAAATTGTATTCACTAGCGCTAAGGTATTGATTCATATTATGATTGTTTGTATTACATGATGCATATGAATGGTAATACATGTGAATGAATTTGAATGATTTATATGCTGTGCGGACTGCTCTATTGTGGTTGATTTACATATATTTGTATGCTTGGAATTTGAGCTTAGCCTGTTACTCTATGATTCATCATTTGAATCTCAGAACCTTACAGTAATTCAGGACGTGGGAAGACTAGTATGCAAGGTTCAAGAGGCAGGGGAGTAGTTATCACTTGACACTAAGAAGGTAGAGGAGCAGATAGTGTAGCTAGTTATTTTGATCACCCTCTATATATTATTATTATCCTTATGACTTAGCTATCACAGTAATTGGAGTAGATACCTATGACCTTATAATAGTAGAAACCTCTCTCTCTCTCTCTCTCTCTATATATATATATATATATATATTGCTACAAGGATGGGCAAGTTGTTAGTTCTCAATGTCTTTTGATGATAACTGACAATTGTAAACAAGTGCGAATGTTTTTGACAAGCTAAATGATATGATTTAAAGACAAAAACATTCTGTCAGCGTCAAACTCGAGCCTAGATAAGTGAACTCGAGTTTGCCACTAATAGAGAGCAAGCTAGCTTATCTTTGCATTTTGAACTCGAGCCTGTATTCTTGAACTCGAGCCTAAAAGCTCCAGAAAAGGTTTTGAAAGAGTTTACGAATGAGTAAACTCGAGCCTGCATAAGCAAGCTTGAGTTTGCCTCTGGAGGAAAACTTTTCATTTGAAAATCATTTCTTCAAACTCCACGGTTTGTATTTTGAGTAGAGTTTGCTAACTTACAAATCTTACAAACTCGAGCTTAAATAAATAAACTCGAGCCTATGGTTGTTGTGTAGAGTTTACTCTATAGTTTGAAAGACATAAAAGAGTTTACAAAATATGTAAACTCGAGCACTGCGTCTGCAAGCTCGAGTTTGCCCTTGGCAGAGAGCATTTGAACTTTCCATCTTTAAAAAACTTGAGCCTGACGCTTTACACCTCAGGTTTTCCTCTGGCCAATTCATTAAAAAGTTCATCCATTTACAGTAAACTCGAGCCCAGTCTTTTGAACTCGAGCCTAATCCTTGATATGAGTAAAGTTACCTTACCAACTCTAGAGTTCATATTTTAAACCTCAATTTTGTCTCACATGAAGAATGTCAAACTCGAGCCTGCTCACTAACGGACTCGAGCTTGCCATTATGTAAAGTTTTGATTTTAGATGGCCCTCGCGACAAATGACCTACTGTGCTCTGAACTCGAGCCTGCTACCATGAACTCGAGCTCACCTCTGAAGAAAAACTACAAACTCCGAGTTTGCCTTTGAACCTCCGGTTCGCACTTCACGTAAGCTGAACGACATCCCAGATGGCTTGCGGACTCGAGCCTAGACTTGCAAACTCGAGCTCGTGTCGGATCCACAATTGATTGACAGCATTGATCTCACGCGACAAATCAGAGATTCTGTCATAAAGAAGAATTCCTCACTTGGAAATGATTGCCACAACGATTACCCAGAATGATTCGTTATTCAAATCAATTGATTAACATTAAAAGACCTTCATTGCAAATCAATCATCCGAAAATAAGGAAAGACTATGAACCCAACGGCTAGAGTCCACAAACAGCAAGAAATTCCAATTGAGAGAATTCTGAATAAAGAAGCAACGGTCATGAGAAGACTCACTGCTATATATAGAGTTGCATACAAACATACAAAGTGACACAACAAGCAGAAACGAAAACAAAAAACAATACTTCTCTATTATTTCAGTTCTCTTTCTGTGCAGTATCTTTTGATACTTAGAACTTCAGTGTTTATCAATATTTACTCTGTGAGAGAGTTTACATACTTGTATTTCATTCATTGTAAGAATCTCAAGTCAAGGGGACTTGGAGATTGGGATTTCAGATTACAACTTGTAAGGGGGAGTGTATCCTAGAGAGGATAATCCTTGAGTACAGAGTGTGTATCTGAATTGACTGATAGTAGAAAATCCCAGGGAGCCTGGGGACTGGACGTAGGTCAAGAGTTAAGACTGAACCAGTATAAATTCTGTGTGAGTAAATACCCTTTTTGGTCCCTGGAAAAACACATTTGACCCTTTTTCGTCCCTGAGTAAAAGAAATGTCATTTTGGTCCTTTTTAGGGACTAAAAATGACCTTTTTGGGAATTTACGAGGATTAAAATGTGCAAAAAAATGATCAAAAGGACTAAAAGGGACCTTATTTTTCCCTTTTAGGGACTAAAAGTGACTTATTTTTTTCGGGGACCAAAAGGGCATGTGAGTGTTTTTTCCGAGGGGACCAAAAAGGGTATTTACATTCTGTGTCAAGCTCTTCTTCCCTATCTCTACTTTATATCCAGCTGCATCTAGTATAAGGGTGATTTGAAAAGAATTTTAAAATCCCCAATTCACCCCCTCTTGGTGATTTCCTTATCTTTCATTTGGTATCAGAGCCGGTTGTCTATTTGAAGGATTAACATCCTAGACAAAAGATCAAATGGATGGAATTCTACCCGATGGAGCCTCAATCAACAAACCACCAGGTTTCAATGGAGAACACTACTCTTTCTGGAAGGCTAAGTTCAAGGTCTATGTAATGGCCTCTGAGTATGGTCTTTGGAAGGTCTTTGAGAAAGGTAACTATGTTCCATCCTCAGTACAAGCTGATGTCAGAACTCCCAAGCGAGAAGAAGAGTATGATGACAATGATAAAAAATTAGTCACCCTCAACATGAAAGCAATCCACATGCTGCAAAGTGCTCTTGGCCAAAAGGAATATTTCAGAATCTGCACTTTGCCATCCGCTAAGCAAATGTGGGATGCTCTTGAGATAGCTCATGAAGGAACGACTGCAATCAAAGAAAATCGCATTAATACTCTCATGACTAAATATGATTTACTACGTATGAAGTCTGGAGAATCTATTAGTGAATTTCAACTCGGGTTCACTCATCGATTAATCAACTCACCGCATTGGGAAAAGAATATGAACAATCAGCCCAAGTGAGGAAAATACTAAACATTCTCACCAAGGAATGGGAAGCCAAGGTCACTGCAATTGAAGAAGCTTGTGGTGAATCAATGGCCTCTGTTGCACTTTGTTTGGCGGCCTCTACGAATATGAAGGGAAGATCAAATTCAAGAAAGGACCTGATGAGATCAATATCAAGAACAAGGGAATGGCTCTCAAGACTGTCAAAGAGGTAAAATCAGATGATGAAGAAGAAGATGAAGATGAAGATGGTGAGCTAGGCATGATGGTCCGAAGATTCAAGAAGTTTTACAAAAAGGACCAATCACACGAAAGTTTCACAAAGGTAGTTCAAAGATGAAACTAAGAAACCTATCATATGCTATGAGTGTGAAAAACTGGGCCACATCAAATCGAATGCCCTCGGCTAAAGAACAAAGAGAAGAAGAAGAAAGTGCAAATCTCTGTCTTGTGGCCCAAGAGGAATCAGATAACAAATAGGTAAGTAACTCTAATTTGCCTTATGATGAACTATCTTCTGCATACAATTCTCTCTTCACTGAATTTAAGAAAACTGCAAAATAACTTCTATTTTAAAAAGAAAAATTAAGTCATTAGAAGAAAAAGCTCAAAATATTCCTACAGTGAAACAAATAAGGAAAACTCTGCTTGTCCTAATCATGGTGCAAAACCAACTTATGATGAATTGTTTGCTGAGTATAATCTTGTTCAAAATGAGTTTGATGAACTTGCTGAAAAATATGTTGTTTTGAAAAATAAGAATACAACACTTGAACAGCAAGCAGAAAATTATTCTTTTCCTAAAAATATTATATGTGATGAATGTCTTATTCTTTAAAAGAAAAATGAATATCTTACAAAAACTCTTGAAAAATTCACTAGAGGGAGTGAAATGCTTGAAATCATTTTGAAACAGCAAAGATTCACAAATGACAAATCAGGAAGGTGGCAAGGTAACATTTGGTGGAAATCAGTCAGGAAGAATTCTTGGTATTGGTAAAATTGGAAACAACAATGGACCACAAATCAAAGATGTTTACCTTGTGGATGGATTATGTCACAATCTCCTTAGTGTGAGTCAAAGCACGACAAAAGGAAATTTAGTCATCTTTGATTCGAAGAATGTTTGATTGTAAGTAAGGATATTCTCTCCTTAGATGGCATTAAATCCAAAGCATTGTTCAGAGCTCCAAGAGAAGGTAATTGCTACACTCTTAATCTATCTGAAAACAATTCTGATTCTGAAAAATGTTTTGTTGGTAACTTGGATGAAAGTTGGCTATGACATAAACGTTTAGGACATGTTAATATGATTCAACTTGATAAGCTATAGAAAAAGGAATTGGTTATTGGTTTACCAAAACTTTCTTTTAAAAATGACATGATCTGTGATGCTTGTAAAAAAGGTAAACAAACCAAATCTTCTTTCAAATCAAAGACTGAAATATCAACTAATAGACCTCTTCAATTACTCCATATGGATTTAGTTGGACCAACTAGAGTAAAAAGCCTTGGTGGCAATCTTTATACCTTGGTTATAGTGGATGATTTCTCAAGGTTTACTTGGGTCATTCTTTTGTCTTCAAAAGATAAAACATTTGATCAATTTGTTGTGTTTGCCAAGAAGGTCCAAAACGAGAAAGGATTCTCTATTGCAGGTATTCGTACAGATCATGGTGGAGAATTTGAGAATCATGCCTTTGGAGAATTCTGTGATAGTATGGGAATCAATCATAACTTCTCAGCTCCAAGAACCCCACAGTAAAATGGAGTTGTTGAAAGGAAGAATAGAGTGCTCACTGAAATGGCAAGGTCAATGCTAAATGAAAATCAGACATCTCAAGTGTTTTGGGCTGATGCTATGAGCAACGCATGTTACATATCAAACAGGGCATATCTCGAAAGAAATTGAACAAAACTCCCTATGAGCTCTACAAAGGAAGAAAACCCAACTTAGCTCACTTGCACATCTTTGGATGTAAGTGCTTCATCCACAATAATGGTAAGGACAACTTGGGTAAGTTTGATCCCAAAGTCGATGAAGGTATATTCTTGGGTTATTCAAGTAGAAGTAAAGCATATAGAGTTTATAATACCCGCACTCACATTGTTGAAGAATCTATGCATGTTGTATTCTGTGAAACCAAATCTAACAAGTCCTTGGATGATGATGATTTTCCTATTTCAAATCAACTTGACTCAAAATCAACTTCTTTCAACAAATGTTGAAAAGATTTGCAAAAGGATTCTCGAATCGAAAACCATTGTGAAAACGCTTGTGAAAACAGGTGTTCAAACTCAACCAAAATCATGGAGATACGGTAGGAGTCATCCTCTGGATAGACTTGGTACCTAGGCCTCAAGACCATCCGATCATTGGCACTAAATGGGTATTCAAGAACAAACGTGATGAATCCGCCATAATCATTCGTAATAAGGCAAGGTTAGTTGCAAAAGGCTATAATCAAGAAGAAGGAATTGATTATGAAGAAACTTATGCTCCAAAGGGCTAGATTGGAAGCAATAAGAGTTCTCTTAGACTTTGCCTGTGTCAAAGGATTCAAACTTTTCCAAATGGATGTGAAATCCGCCTTTCTAAATGGTTTTATTCAGGAGGAAGTTTATGTTGAACAACCTCCAGGATTTCTAAATGAACATCATCCAGATCATGTTTATCATCTCAAGAAAGCCTTGTATGGACTTAAGCAAGCCCCTAGAGCTTGGTATGAGCGATTAAGCAATTTCCTTCTTGATCAAGGATTTGTTAGAGGTAAAACAGACACAACTTTCTTTATTAAAAGAATAAACTTGGAGATATATTAATAGTTCAAATTTATGTTGATGACATTATATTTGGTGCCTCTAATAACGCTATGTGTGAAGAATTTGCTAAGACAATGCAGGGAGAATTTGAGATGTCTATGATGGGAGAACTTAATTTCTTCCTTGGTCTTCAAATCAAGCAACGCCATGATGGAATCTTCATTTCCCAGACTAAGTATTTAAAAGATCTATTGAAGAAATATGGTTTAGAAGATTGTAATGGAGCGCAGACACTCCAATGAGCTCAACCGCAACACTGGATGCTGATGAAAAAGGCACTGATTTCAACATTACTAAATATAGAGGAATGATTGGATCATTACTCTACCTTACTGCAAGTCGTCCAGACATTCAATTCAGTGTTGGAATGTGTGCTAGATTCCAATCTGCCCCCAAGGAGTCTCATGCTGAACATGTCAAAAGAATCTTCAGATATCTTGCTGATACAAAGACTCTTGGATTGTGGTTTCCCAAAGATCAACATGAGCATCTGGTAGCCTATACAGATTCAGATTATGCAGGTTACAAAACTGACAGAAAAAGCACCAGTGGTCAATGCGAGTTCTTTGGAGGATCACTTGTATCTTGGTTTAGCAAGAAATAGACCACAGTAGATGTGTCATCCACTGAAGCTGAATATGTTGCTGCATCAAGTTGATGTGCACAAGTCTTATGGCTCAAACAACAACTTCAAGATCTTGGAATCCATCTTAAAGAAATTCCAATTCTGTGTGACAATACAAGCACAATAAGCTTGGCCAAGAATCCAGCCAATGAGTTGTAAGTAACCTCTATCCAATGTTAGTTATGTGTTTGATGATTATTATTTAACTAACTTAAGCTTTGGACTATGTAGACATGTCTTTTGCAAGATGGTTATTATGATCAACGTCACTAAATATAAACTGCAAGTTTGCTGTCAAGGAAGACGAACTCGAGCATATTAGTTGATAAGCTCGAGTTCGCGGGAGTCAGAAAGGAAATGAAGTTGTTGCAGAAAGACGAACTTGAGCCTATTAGTTGGCGAACTCGAGTTCGCGGGAGACAGAGAGCAACTCAGTTACGAGTTTCATAGACTCGAGCTCGTAAGTGACTAGACTCGAGCCTAAGGGAAATTTCAAGGGTTCACACATACACTCTTGAAGTCCAGGTTAGTACAAAATCACACAAACTCGAGCCTACACCTGTGAACTCGAGTTTGTCGCGATAAAATTATTTTAAAAACCTGATTGCTTCGTTTCACTTCACTTCACCCTCGAGCTTAAACCTAAAAATCTCTCAATTCCTCTCATATCCCTCCACGAAAATCTGAGAAATGGCCTCCAAACGACCTACAACCGACGAAAAACCCAATCCAGTCCATGGAGAACAACAAATTCCCCCATACAATGTACCTCCTCGACCTTCAAGAAGAAAACCGTTCCCCAAATGATACAAACATGGAGTTGATAGAAGAATCCCAGGTGTTCCTACAACTCACTCCTCTCCTTCCAAAGAGGACTCAGCTCAGACTCAGACAGACACAGAAACAGCGACTAGTAGAGGAAAAGATAAAGTTCCAGAGGTAACTGAGAGCTACCAATCCAAACGAACCAAGAAGAATGTTCCTACAGCTGGACAAGCAAGATCTCAAGCTCAATCTGCCTCTCAACGACGAGAGGAATCTGTGCCTCAGGTATCTAAAGAGACCCCTGCTCTATCTAAGATTTACAAACACTCTTCAATACCTAGAGGTTTTTCCAATGAGGTTGTGAGATTATCTGGTGAGGATGCAATTAGATTTAAGGAGAATTATGAGCATAAAGTCTTTTGCCCTGCTGTACATGTGGATTTAGCTCACCTAAAAGAAGACTGTAACCTTGATCTCAACCCCTGGTTTGCCCAATTTGAGCCTTTGATATCCATAAAAGCCTCCTACAGTCCAACTCTTGTCAAAGTATTTTATCATTACATGCAAAGTGATAATCTCCTGGATAATGACAGGAATTTGGTTGAGGAGAGGATTACCACAACCATTAGAGGGAAAAAGATCACCATATCTCCTTCCTCCTTGAATTCCCTTCTTCAAATTCATAACCCCCACTTTGTTGCATCATTAAATTATCTTGATAGGCGGATATTTTCATTGCTTAAACCCAATGAACCTATCCCTGATGGATTGGAAATTCTAAATTTTACTCCTGTTTCAATGCCCCCTAAGCAAAGAGCTGCCTGGTATATTTATACTAGGAATCTCATTCAAAAAGGAGGAAATTTCACCCATTTCGCAAAGAAGGATTTCCCTATCTTTGCTTCTATTCTTGACCAAGTGCCTCACAATATTGGGCACTGGATCTTAAAAGAAATGGCTCGATTTCGATTCACTAGTCGAAAATCATCCCAAATTCCTTTTGCAAGCCTCATTTCTGTCATTCTCTTCCATGAAAAGATCTGGTATCTTCCTGCCAACGAGCAACCAGAAAAACCCCAGAAGTTTGGTAGGCACATCCTGAATCTTATGAGAATCAGCTTTGATGAAGGTAGTGATCAGTCCAGAGCTCCTCCTCAGTCCAGACCAGCAAGATCAAGGGCTACTCAGTCTAGAGTACAAGAAGCACAGAGTGCACCTCCTCACCCTCAGACCATTCCTTCTGATTTGGATGAAAGGATCAAGACCCTAATTGATCAAGCCGTTTCAGATCTCTCTGTCAAAATAAACTCAGAATTTAAGCAATACAAAGGAGAGGTCAAGAAAGGATATGATGAGATGACAGATGCCCAAGAGGACTTGACTCTTGAACATGAAATTCTAAAGGAAAAAGTTCAAGACCTCAGTGGTCAGATTGGAGAACAATCCATAAGCATCTCCACTCTTTTGGTAACTATGGCTAGTCTCAGTGACAAAATGGACAAAATATTGCAACATCGGTCCATGTCTACTACGGTTTGGGTACTTCTACCTCTGCTGGTCCTAGTTCAGAAATTCCTCCCATTATCCCTGAACCAACTTCCACCATACCCACATCTTCCATAGCCCCTGAACCATCCATCCCTACTGCCTCCACCACTTCTGATCCTGCTATTGCATTTTCTTCTACCCCATCTGATCCACCCTTATTTGCTGATGACAAAGGGGGAGAAGAATTGAAGTGAAAGAGCAGTCAGCTGTCATTTTTCTTATGTTTTTTTAATCATATTTGCTTTTGAAACTCTACTATTTCTGTAATATGTTCTAAGTTATGCAGTGTACTTAATGTTTCATTTGCTTTCTGCTGCAAACTCTGATGCAAATTCAGATTCTGTGTTTGTTTCAAACTTGTATTCTGAATCTGACTTCTACTCCCATTCTGTCTCTAATTGCAATTTCAATATTTAATCATATGCAACTGAACTTAAAAGAAAGCCTTCCAGTAAACTGATATGAGAACAATCATTTGTTTCCTTGCCTAAACAGAAATAGATCAGGAGAGTCAAAGAGTTTGCATATGCCTTAAACAAGCTACCCTTAATTATGTTTAAATGATCAAATCCTACTTTTGAAAGGAGTTAACTGTTTACAAGTGTTGTCATCATCAAAAAGGGGGAGAATGTTAGTTCTCAATGTCTTTTGATGATAACTGACAATTGTAAACAAGTGCGAATGTTTTTGACAAGCTAAATGATATGATTTAAAGACAAAAACATTCTGTCAGCGTCAAACTCGAGCCTAGATAAGTGAACTCGAGTTTGCCACTAACAGAGAGCAAGACTGGCTTATCTTTGCATTTTGAACTCGAGCCTGTGTTCTTGAACTCGAGCCTAAAAGCTCCAGAAAAGGTTTTGAAAGAGTTTACGAATGAGTAAACTCGAGCCTGCATAAGCAAGCTCGAGTTTGCCTCTGGAGGGAAAACTTTTCATTTGAAAATCATTTCTTCAAACTCCACGGTTTGTATTTTGAGTAGAGTTTGCTAACTTACAAATCTTACAAACTCGAGCTTAAATTAATAAACTCGAGCCTATGGTTGTTGTGTAGATTTTACTCTATAGTTTGAAAGACATAAAAGAGTTTACAAAATATGTAAACTCGAGCCTGCGTCTGCAAGCTCGAGTTTGCCCTTGGCAGAGAGCATTCAAACTTTCCATCTTTTAAAAACTTGAGCCTGACGTTTTACACCTCAGGTTTGCCTCTGGCCAATTCATTACAAAGTTCATCCATTTACAGTAAACTCGAGCCCAGTCTTTTGAACTCGAGCCTAATCCTTGATATGAGTAAAGTTACCATACCAACTCTAGAGTTCATATTTTAAACCTCAAGTTTGTCTGACATGAAGAATGTCAAACTCGAGCCTGCTCACTAACGGACTCGAGCTTGCCATTATGTAAAGTATTGATTTCAGATGGCCCTCGCGACAAATGACCTACTGTGCTCTGAACTCGAGCCTGCTACCATGAACTCGAGCTCACCTCTGAAGAAAAACTACAAACTCCAGAGTTTGCCTTTGAACCTCCAGTTCGCACTTCACAAAAGCTGAACCTGACATCCCAGATAGCTTGCGAACTCGAGCCTAGACTTGCAAACTCGAGCTCGTGTCGGATCCACAATTGATTGACAGCATTGATCTCACGCGACAAATCAGAGATTCTGTCATAAAGAAGAATTCCTCACTTGGAAATGATTGCCACAACGATTACCCAGAATGATTCGTTATTCAAATCAATTGATTAACATTAAAAGACCTTCATTGTAAATCAATCATCCAAAAATCAGGAAAGACTATGAACCCAACGGCTAGAGTCCACAAACAGCAAGAAATTCGAATGGAGAGAATTCTGAATAAAGAAGCAACGGTCATGAGAAGACTCACTGCTATATATAGAGTTTCTTACAAACATACAAAGTGACACAACAAGCAGAAACGAAAACAAAAAACAATACTTCTCTATTATTTCAGTTCTCTTTCTGTGCAGTATCTTTTGATACTTAGAACTTCAGTGTTTATCAACATTTACTCTGTGAGAGAGTTTACATACTTGTATTTCATTCATTGTAAGAATCTCAAGTCAAGGGGACTTGGAGATTGGGATTTGGATTACAACTTGTAAGGGGAGTGTATCCTAGAGAGAGGATAATCCTTGAGTACGAGTGTGTATCCGAATTGACTGATAGTAGAAAATCCTAGGGAGCCTGGGGACTGGACGTAGGTCAAGAGTTAAGACTGAACCAGTATAAATTCTGTGTCAAGCTCTTCTTCCCTATCTCTACTTTATATCCAGCTGCATCTAGTATAAGGGTGATTTGAAAAGAATTTTAAAATCCCCAATTCACCCCCCTCTTGGTGATTTCCTTCACTTTCACAAGTAAGTCACAACCCCATAATATGATGGATGATTAATCGAATAGTAGAGCACTAGGTTAGATATAATAATTAAGAAGCACTTTGATGATAGAGTAAATACCCTTTTTGGTCCCTGAAATAACACGCGCTACCCATTTTGGTCCCTGATTAAAAAAATGTCATTTTTAGTCCTTAAACAGTAAAAAAAAATGTCCATTTTAGTCCTTTTAGTCATTTTTTGTGGACATTTTAATCCCTCACAAATTCCCAAAAAATCCTTTTGAGTCCCTAAAAAGGACCGAAAATGACATTTTTTTACTCCGGGACCAAAATGGGTAGAGCATGTTTTTCCAGGGACCCAAAAGGGTATTTACTCTTGATGATATCAAATAAGGTCTAAGGTAAGATGGATTTTTAATGAAGAATTTGAACCACTAATTAAATGTTTTCAAAAGTTTGAAATTTTTCAGAAAAGTCTATTCGATTTGTAGGAGTGGATCCTGTGTTTGGGTTAAGCTTTTGTACTCTTTTTAAAAAACGTTTTTATTTCCTAGGACTAAACCTGGCTTGGTGTGGTTTAAATTCATTGTTAAATAATACATCTGATTTGTGATTAATGGAAGAAGTCACTTTGTTTTGTGTAGTACCCTAAAAATCCCACTTATGATAAGTATAATGATTTGGTGAATAATACCTATTGGAAATAGGTGAATTTGTGGTCTCAAAATTATGTATTATTTCTAGGATAATTTCTAATGAAATTATAAGAGATAAAGTGCCAAAGAATTTCTAAGTGAATCTATGAGTCATAAAATACAATGATAAATCCTAAGAGGCAGTAAAATATTTATTAAAAATTAGAAAGTATGTTGTCTCTAATTTAGATAATTTTTGGGACTATTTTCCTTGAAAAATAATAAGGCAAAATTAAATATGATTTTGGGGGACATAAGTTGTCCAATGATTTTTAATATTTTACATGGAGCATAAATTACCAATGTCAGTCAATAGTTGTGAGATAATAATTAATCTCAATTAAGAAAATTGTCAACAATTATTAAGTGATTAATTAGATAATTAATGGCTAATTATTTAGACATGAATAAAGGAGATATGCAAAGTTAATTATTTAAAACCCTTAAATTGGTATTAATGACCAATAAGGGATCAAGATTGGTATAAAGAATATTGCTAAGTGATTTGGCATAATTAAGAAGTATATAAGGTGAATTACATAGAATCCCTAAGGCTTAATTAACCAACAAAGGATTAAGCAATAAGATAATTATCTAATTAGAAAATTAAAGCATAATTAGTTAATTAAATAAAATGTTGAAAATTCAAAAAATTGGGGGAGAAAACCGAAATTATAGTGTCAAGTGTGAACATGGTTGTGGTTTAAAGAATATTCTAAGGAAAAAGGAATATTCTGTTAGATATTTGTTGAGAAAGCAAATAGGATAAACGAGAACCGATAGAAAATAAATCCTATCTCAAAATAGGTGAACTAAGTATCCAACATAAGGACTTATTATAAACAAGCGTATTTTTATCCTGGAGTGGGCTATCTACGAAGTAATTTCCGTAACCGGTGGAAGGATTAAGAGATAAGAGGAAAAAGAAAAAAAACAGATAGTATAAATGAGAACCAATGAAAAATAAATCATATCTTGAAATCCTTGGATTAGGAGGTTAACATCTGGACATATTATGAATCAGTGAATTTTTGTCCCGAAGCTGATGTTACCCGTAGTCATTTCCGTAACCGACGGCGGTTATCCGAAAATGTTCAGCAGGCTATGAAATACCCTTAATGGGATCAAAAATTTAGTTGACCCAGACATTTCTAAAGAGGAAGATTAGACCTTCAAGACTACGTTGTCGGATTTTTGAGATTAGTTAAGATTATGAGATTAGAACACTGGACAGGGGATTTTATCGAGTAAATCCATAAAGTAAGGGATAGGATGATGTCATCAATGACATCATCAACTTGTTGAAGAAGTTGTAGATGATGTCATCAATGACATCACCAACTTGTTGAAGAAGTTGTAGAAAAGTTCAAAACAATTACCAAAATGCCACACAAAAACTCTATAAATAGCCTTCTCCTTCCATTTGAATTTCCACACCAAATCCTCTTGGAGATTTCAAAATATAGAGAGAGGTTAGAGAGAAGGAGGAGTCTGGAGAAAGTGTAGCGAAGTTCTGGGTAAGTTCTTCGGTCCCTAGTCTTCGGTTCTTAGTTTTAGTTCGGTAGTTCTTGAAGTTTTAGGGTAGATGTTGTTTTGATCTTTAATCTTCCAATATATTGTAGATATCATGTTTTAGGGTTAAATATGATATATATTTCAAAAATTATGTTGGAGAAAGAGTTATGGCAAAATTTTGGAAGATTAGAGTCAAAGTAACGAAGTTCTGGCAAAATTTTGCCGATTAGTGGGGTCAGGGGGGTAAAATGGTCATTTATGACTAAAATTTCCATCATAATGCTTGATCATTAATAAATGCGCTATTGTCCTTATAGGATATCCCTGATTACGTTCTGACCAACTATCGTACCACATATTGTCAAGGAAGGTACGTTTGCGTACTGTAACACTAACTCTGGTGTTTATTGTATACGTGTATGTGATATATGTTATGTATGCCTATGTGTAATGGATGATAACTCTGCTGTATGTTATGTACTGTTGGTATGTTTACGTCTGCTAAGGGCCACACATTTTATGTGCTATTGGGGTACGTCTGCTAAGGGCCATACGTTTGCTAAGGGCCACACATTTTATGTGCTGTTGGAAATACGTTGCTAGGGGCCACACATCTGCCTGGGGGCTTATGTGCTGTTGGGATGCGCGTGCTGTATGTGATACTTATGTTGTATGATCATATACTGTTAGTGATATGAATGTCTGTAATGCATATGTTGTGTATGTAAACATGAGGTTAACCGTTACCTGAGATCCGGTACGCGTTGGACCTCAGCTCTTAACATAGCGTCAGGTTCAGGAGACCAGAGGGCGGAAGAGAAGGGAAAGCAGCATGATTGAGAGACCCGGCTGGAGATTGTCGTTTGACTATGTATTTACTTTTGAAACTCGAAGGAATGTACCGTTATGATATTACACTACAGTTGTTATTTTGAATATATATCAGTTACTCTTACGCTCCGATGCTCAACTCTGATGATTTGAAATGATGTTTTAAAGAAAAAAAATTATACTGTTTTTGAAAATGGGATGTTACATTTTGGGCTCAGAGCAGGGGGCGTTATACTTTTCTCTAGTGGGTGCTACTGTAAAATGCTAGAATAAGGGAATAAAGTTATATGAAGCATGTTTAACCTCTTATTCTAATTGTGTGTGGTAATTTTTGAGAGTAGAACAAAACTATTATGTTTTCCCTTATATATATATTGCTACAAGGATGGGCAAGTAAGTCACGACCCCATAATATGATGGATGATTAATCGAATAGTAGAGCACTAGGTTAGATATAATAATTAAGAAGCACTTCGATGATATCAAATAAGGTCTAAGGTAAGATGGATTTTTAATGAAGAATTTGAACCACTGATTAAATGTTTTCAAAAGTTTGAAATTTTTCAGAAAAGTCTATTCGATTTGTAGGAGTGGATCCTGTGTTTGGGTTAAGCTTTTGTACTCTTTTTAAAAAAAGGTTTTTATTTCCTAGGACCAAACCTGGCTTGGTGTGGTTTAAATTCATTGTTAAAATACATCTGATTTGTGATTAATGGAATAAGTCACTTTGTTTTGGGCTCAGAGCAGGGGGCGTTATACTTTTCTCTAGTGGGTGCTGCTGTAAAATGCTAGAATAAGGGAATAAAGTTATATGAAGCATGTTTAACCTCTTATTCTAATTGTGTGTGGTAATTTTCGAGAGCAGAACAAAACTATTATGTTTTCCCTTATATATATATTGCTACAAGGATGGGCAAGTAAGTCACGACCCCATAATATGATGGATGATTAATCGAATAGTAGAGCACTAGGTTAGATATAATAATTAAGAAGCACTTCGATGATATCAAATAAGGTCTAAGGTAAGATGGATTTTTAATGAAGAATTTGAACCACTGATTAAATGTTTTCAAAAGTTTGAAATTTTTCAGAAAAGTCTATTCGATTTGTAGGAGTGGATCCTGTGTTTGGGTTAAGCTTTTGTACTCTTTTTAAAAAAAGGTTTTTATTTCCTAGGACCAAACCTGGCTTGGTGTGATTTAAATTCATTGTTAAATAATACATCTGATTTGTGATTAATGGAAGAAGTCACTTTGTTTTGGGCTCAGAGCAGGGGGTGTTATACTTTTCTCTAGTGGGTGCTGCTGTAAAATGCTAGAATAAGGGAATAAAGTTATATGAAGCATGTTTAACCTCTTATTCTAATTGTGTGTGGTAATTTTCGAGAGCAGAAATTATGTTTTCCACTATAATTGAACATCTAAAAGGATAATGAGGTTTGGGGGATTTGTTTAACTAAGACATTGAAAAGGGAAGTTTATTTAGATGTGCCTTTTATTAGAGTTTTGATGGTTGTAAGAGAAGAAGCATCGATCTGTTTATTCAAAACTTAAATGGTGTTAAGAAATTAAATTATTTGACTTTGTAAGTGTTTGAAAAGTTTTGATTAATATAGACAACAGTGATTGTGATTGTGCTATGAATTGTCTTTTCTTTGGAAAAAGCACGCATGGTGTTGGTGAAATTGAGCAAATTAAAAGAGAAATTTAGTAAATTGGTATTGTTTAATGTTTATGAGATGATTTGAGGGAGATGCGCTTGAAATGTTTGGTTTAATACTTGATAAGGAAACGTTATGGATGTTGGAATTAATTCTCTTGATGCTATCATTGAGTGAAATCATAAAACGAGCTAATTATTTTTCTGCATTGAAACTTTGTAAAAAATTGAAATTTAGAAGAATGATAAATCTGTGCAATAAAGCTGAAAAAATATTGTTGTGTGATTGCAATGGTTAAGTTTGTATATCCTTATATTAATATACTTTGGAATGTATATATGTTCTCTTGGAAATATTTGAGAAGATGACTTGTGAAATTGATTTGATGATAATTTTGTTTAGATTGAATGGTTTGGTATTGCATATTTATAGGGAATTTTAATGGAATAAATGGCCTTGAAAGGAGACTAAATGAGAAAAATATTACAAATGAAAATCTAGTTATTTGAAGAAAATATGAGTTCCTATTTTGTTGATTAAAGTGGATTTTTTTTTATAATAAAGGCAAGCTGGAGCTTGAAATGATAAGTCGCAGGCTAGATATGAAAATCTATCCCTCAATACAACAAATTAGAAAATAAACTAGTAGTGGCAGGACCGCTGGTCCTTCAGAGTCATATGAAGGCATCCCCGGAGAATGGTTGGGATGAGAACCACCCCATCTTCAACTTTAGCACTATGTCCTTCCTTGGCCATATAGTCTGTGCAAGAGATGTCATCCCTTAGCATGTGATGTAGCTCCACATTCCAGTCTAGGATAAGAAGGTCTCTAATCTCCCTAATAAGGTTTCTCAGCGGATGATCAGTAGAACAGTCACGCATAAGAATATTAATGGCATCAAGAGAGTTAGAGTAAAGAATAATTTTCTGCAGCCCCATCTGTTGTCCGAGCTTTAGTCCTAGCATGATAGCATGGATCTCTGCTTCAATAACAGTGTAAAGTCCGAGGGATTTATAAAAACCCATCAACCAGTCACCTTGGGCATTTCTTATCACTCCTCCACAAGCAACTTGGTGTTGGTGACGAACAAAACCATCCACATCAATGCGGGCTGAATGAGCAAGAGGAGGCATCCACGACTACTCCTCCATTTTGTCCAATTGAAAAATCTGATGATTTAGACGCTGATTTGAGGTAGTTTCCAAAAGAAGGTAGATACACAGGTGCAACATCTCCCAAGTATCTGTCCATGCTCCCTAAAAAAGAAACTTGCATCTGCTTGTCCAAAGAATCCAGCATCCCAAACTGAAGATTTGATGCCAAGAGAAGTTTTGAAATCTTCCTTTCCCAGGTTTATGATTAGTTTTTCAGCTGAGCCAATCTTGCAAATTGTCTACAAAAACTGAGATAAATAGTTAGGTTTAAAAATCTGCTTCCACAAGTTTCTAGCTCGCTTACAATCTCTGATTATATGGATAACACTCTCCTCATTATTGCAATGGAAAGGATAAGTGTTTTGATTTGTAAGACCATGACTGGCTTTGTGAGAGTTAGTGACAAGTCTTTCATGGCCAACTTGCCACATAAAGAATTTGACTTTCTCAGGGAGCTGCCATTTCCACATTTGAGCCCAGAAGGTGCTAGCATTGCCTCCTTCGCTATTAGAAAGGTAATGGTAAGCTGATTTAACAGAAAAGCAGCCATCTTTCACTACCCTCCAAGTAAAATATTCAGGGGAGCTATTGTTGGGAGGGTGCATTCTGATAATCATATTTATAATACCAAGGTGTTTTAATTAAGGCATTGTTAATGAATGAGATTTGCTAGAAGGGTTGATGAGCACTATTTATGCCATGTTTTCCCTGTATCCTATGACTGAATTGTGTGGCAAACATAAGCTTAATTGCATTCAATCCGAGTAAAAAGGCATTAATTCATTATATGGGGAACTTAAGGGTGAAGTTTATAAACATGAATAAAACACATAAGCATCCTAAACATATGCGAGAAAGAGATTGTGTTTTGAGATTTTGTGAGAAAGGCGCAAAGCATGGCCGATACAATACTATAGCATCGGGGCAGCCTCCTCGAAACGCAATACAATGCACCCCCTGAAGCTATAGCAGAGTAAGTGAAGCAATGATATACGGCATTTGTCTGATCTTTTGTCAAGGTTATTTCAGGAAACAAAGAGCAGATTGGTAAACGGTCAGAATGCTGCCGTTTTGGGATAGAAGACGCAGAATATCGAAACTAAAGATTTGGAGAATCCCGCAATATCAACAGAATCAATCTACCGAGATTCGGAAGGGAAGATACGATTGAACCTCGACAGATTAGGAAAGGCCCAATTCGTTGGACATACATAGCAAGTAATCCCGACTATATAAGGAAACGAAAGCCAACCCTAAAAGGTGTGATACCCGGTTAAATAAAATGGCTATTTTTGAAAAGTGAATATGTGGTCTCAATTCCTGTGTTAAATTTATCCTATTTCCTAAGGGAAAATCTCTTGGAAATTAGGAAAAAATAATAATGTGCCAAAAATTACTAAAATGCCCTTGTGGAGCATAAAATAACCTAAGAAAATTATGATAAATCTTAAAATCCAAGGTTAAATATGTAAAATCATTTAATTAAATGTTAATGACTAAAATTAGCATAAAATATGTTTGCTAATTATTGAGAAAAGATTAAGAAAAATGAATGAGGTTAAGGGTGTGAAAATCCCTAATCCTAAAAAGTTACTAATCTCATGATTAGGACACTAATTAAACTTGTTAATTCAATTAGATAAATTAAATAATTACTAAGGGTTAAAATGTAATCTTGAAAAGCAAAATCAAAGGTTTAGAATTATTCTAGTAATTTTTAAAGCCTAAATCCATGTAATTAGAAATGGACCAATGGGAAAATTTGGTGAATTATATAATATAATTAAAATATATATATTAATTAAATAATTAAAAACAGAAAAATAAAACAAAAAGTCCAGGGGTGTTTTACCGAAAATTTTGAATGAGAATGGATAAGATTTGATCAAAAAATATCATGATATTATTGTATTATTATATTAATATAAATTGTGATATTTTATGAAAAAGCAAATAGGATAAATGACCACCGATAGAAACTAAATCCTATCTAGAAAACCATGAACTAGGTTCCTAAGGTCAGAGTATATTATGAACAAGTATAATTTTATCTCGGAGTAGACTGTCTCCGAAGTCATTTCCATAACCGGCGGAACGATTAGGGAATAAGACAAAAAGGGCAAAGGAGCAGTTGAGGAAATGAAAACCAATGGAAAATAAATCCTAACTCAAAATCCTTGAGCTAAGTAGAAAACATCTGGATATATTATGAATCAGTGAATTTTTGTCCCGAAGTTGACGTTACCCGAAGTGGATTCTGTAACCGATGGCGTTCGGCTTAGAATCTTCGGCAGACAACGAAATGTTCTGAATGAGATCAAAAATTTAACTGACCCAAATATTTTGAAAGAGGAAGAAGAGATCTTCAGGGCTATGTAGCCGGATTTTTGAGATTTTCCAAGATTACGCGTTTAGGACACCAATCGGGGAACTTTATCGGTACAAGACCATAAAGTGAGCTTGTGACATCATCAAAGATGATGTCATTTTGTGCCACCTAAGGGGGGGTCGGCTGCCCATGTGTAAGGCCAAGATTGTGCCACTCCAACGAAGTGTGATCCTACGATCCAGAATTCGTCTGACAAAGCATGAATAGTAACCCGAAAACCTCTATAAATAGCAAGCACCTCCATTCACAATTCTCACACCAAACTTCACTTGTCTAGTTCGAAATTCTTGGAGCAAAGGAGTGTTAGTTCTCAAAGTTTTGATGATAACAAGACTTGAGATCATTTAAGGTTTTGAATTAAGTGTGATCTGGTGATCTAAACATGCACTCAAGTATGGAAAGATTATACTCAAGAATGACATGCCTAACATAGCTGCTTAAGTGTTTCAGGAGACAATACCCGAGTATGGATAAGGTATACCCGAGTATGCTATCAGATGGTTTAGCAGATTATATACTGAGTTTATCAGTATACTCGAGTATGGATGAGAACCTACTCGAGTATGGTTCACATACAATAAAACTCAAATAGTATAAGTGAATACCCGAGTACGTTTCTCAAATGGTCTGCCACACGCATATACAGCCTAAAGCCTGGAGATTCATTAGAAATCATCCTTTAGATCAAGTAATAGGCGATGTGAATCAAGGAGTAAGAACAAGAAAAAGTACCTTAAACGAAGTAACCTTCTCTGCTTTTATTTCTCAAATCGAACCCTCTAAAATTGATGAAGCCCTTTCAGACAATGATTGGGTGATAGCAATGCAAGAGGAGTTACATCAGTTTGATAGGAATCAAGTTTGGGATTTGGTACCTAGGCCTAAGGACCATCCGGTCATTGGCACCAAATGGGTATTCAAGAACAAACGAGACGAATCTGCAATAATTGTTCGTAACAAAGCTAGATTAGTGGCTAAAGGTTACAATCAAGAAGATGGAATTGACTATGAAGAAACCTTTGCTCCAAAGCTAGATGGAAGCTATAAGAGTTCTTCTAGCCTTTGCTGCGTTAAAGATTTCAAACTCTATCAAATGGATGTCAAAAGTGCTTTTCTTAATGGTTTTATACAAGAGGAAGTTTATGTTGAATAACCTCCTGGTTTTGAAAATGAACATCATCCACACCGTGTGTATCGATTAAAGAAAGCCCTATATGGTCTCAAACAAGCTCCTAGAGCATGGTATGAAAGACTAAGTAAGTTTCTATTAGATCAAGGGTTTAATAGAGGCAAGGCGAGATACAACACTATTCATTAAAACCAACAAATCAAATGAAATTTTGATTGTACAAATATATGTTGATGATATTATCTTTGGTTCTACTAATGATATTTTGTGTGAAGAATTCTCAAGGATAATGCAGAATGAATTTGAGATGTCTATGATGGGTGAACTGAACTACTTTCTTGGTTTACAAATCAAACAAAGAAAGGATGGAATCTTCATTTCACAAACCAAATATCTCGTGATTTACTTAAAAGTTTGGTTTGGAACATTGCAATGGTGCCGATACTCCAATGAGCTCTACCGCATCACTAGATGCCGATGAAGAAAAAGGCAAGGATTTCAATATTACTAAATATAGAGGAATGATCGGATCATTGCTCTACCTTACAGCAAGCCGCCCTGACATTCAGTTTAGTGTGGGAATGTGTGCAAGATTTCAATCAGCTCCTAAAGAATCTCATGCTGAACATGTCAAGAGGATTTTTCGCTATCTATCAGACACAAAGGAGTTGGATTGTGGTTTCCAAAAGGGCAACAAGAGTTCTTGATGACCTATTCGATTCGATCATGCCGGCTACAAAGCCGACGAAAAAGCACAAGTGGGCAATGCGAGTTCTTTGGAGGTTCACTTGTATCATGGTTTAGTAAGAAAGACCACGTAGCTGTCTCTTCCACAGGCTGAGTATGTTGCGCCTCAAGCTGTTGTGCACAAGTTCTTTGGCTAAAACAGCAATTATCGACTTGGGAGTCCATCTCAAAGAAATTCCCATCCCGTGTGACAACACAAGCACAATAAGCTTGGCAAAGAATCCCGTACAACATACAAGAACCAAGCATATTGATGTGAGACATCATTTCATCAGAGACCACGTTCAAAAGAAGGATGTCAAAGTCATGTTCATTCCAACCCATTTGCAACTTGCTGACATATTCACCAAACCATTGGCAAAGGAACAATTCAATTTCATTAGAAGAGAATTGGGAATGGTAAATCCCAATGAATTGTAAGTAGTCTAAAAATTGTTACTTATACTTTTTTTATGAGGAACTAACTTAAGCATCGGAGTATCTAGTTTTTTGTTTTGCAGGATGTTCAGTGAAAACGTGCAATCTGTCAAATACTCGAGTAGGTGTAGCAATACTCGAGTATTCCACATACATACCCGAGTATCCTAACGATAGAAAACAAAGAGAACCGTCTGAGATAACCATTACTCGAGTACTATCATTCCATACCCGAGTACAGACCAAGCAAAAAGCTACTGCCGATGGAACATACTAGAGTAGATACATCTATACTCGAGTACTATGCACCCTCATCTGAAACAACTTCATTCCCTTGATGCTCAAAGATCATTTCAACAAATCAAAGAAACTCAAGTATTCACAAATACATACTTGAAATGAGGTATTTTTTTGATATTTATCTTAGAATTCATCTGTGTGAACTATGTGAAACCTAGCATGATCTTCTCTGGCAAGAAAGGATAGCATACTCGAGTACTTCAGTGGCATACTCGAGTATGATATGGGTATTCTGGTAATTTCCAGAAATTCACTCAACGTTTTAAAATCTCCTCACCCTTACACCGCATACTTCCACATACTCGCACATACTCTCCCTCGTCTCTCTCCGTCTTTTTCAAATCTCCAGTTTCCCTCCACGACGCCATCACCTCCGGCGATCTCTTTTCTGGCTGACTCACTCTTTTCCGGCGATCTCCTCCAACAAAAAACCCTAATGGCTTCTTCCTCTACTGAATCCGACGATCAACCACTGACAAAGAAACCCCGCACATTTTACCGGCAACGATCGAACTCGCCACAACAAACAGAAGCCAAAGTGCCATCCGGTCTCGGTCTAAATCTCTTGGCTCTCCATCCGGTTCGCAATTTCTTAGCTCGAATCGAGTCTCAAACTCTTGGCTCAATCCAGTCTCAAACTCTTGGCTCTGAATTCAATTCTCAATCCAGTTCTCAAACACCCACATCCAGCAAAGAACCAAACACTGAGGATAAAACTGACTCTGAGGCTACTGAAGAGACATCATCCATCAATGATTCCGACAAAACATTGGAGGAACAACGCTAAAAAATAATTGAGGACAGAATTCAGAAAAAACAAGGAGCACAAAGGCACACTACTTCAAATGCACAGAATCCAGTTAACCCTTTTGCTTCCAAATTAATTGGACAAATCAGTGCTCTTGATTGTCCTCCCGGTATGTGTCAAGACCCTCTAAATCTCCCAAATGATCAATCATTTACTGTGAATTATGGTTCCCGATCCTTTTGTCCTGCTGTTCGTTTAGACATAGAAGATTTTAGAACAAAATGCAATCTGGATCTTTCACCATGGCTTAGACATTACATGCCTCTGTTAGGAATCTCTACACCTTACTCTCCCGGGTTGTTAAAATCTTCTACCATAACATGTTTGTAGCGAACAAGCTCATAAAAATGATGAAGATGTGTTGGTTACCTCTGCGAGGGAAAGGGAATCAGACTTACATCACAGGTGCTTAATAACTTTGTTTGGATTTCCCAATGTCCCGGAAGATCCTCCTAAATTGTCTCAGTTTGAGTGCTTCAAACTCATGCTTCCTCATGAAGAGTATGATGGAAAACCGTTGCAATTCAAGCCTAGCCAAATGTGTGATACCTATAGAGTCATTTGGTACCTCTATTCCCGTAACATGGTCAACAAGGGGCAAAGTTATACTAACTTCGTCCATAAAGACTATGAACTGTTTGCCTCCATCATTGCCAAGGAACCACGAAATGTGGGAAAGTGGATTATTTCTGAAATGATCCATTTCTTATCTAACACTTCAAGGAAAACCACAATTCCTTTTCCAAATCTTGTCTCTCAGATCCTAGGATTCCATGACATTTGGTACCTCCTGCCTGATGACAAAGCTGTATTTCCAAGATTATTTGGCAAGTATCATCTTAACTTCATGAAGATTTCTTTCACCACTACTACTGGGAGAGAGAACGAGACAAGTGTCTCAGAATCAACACCATCAGAATCAGCACCATCAGAATCAGGCACACCCTCTAGTCCACTAGAAGACAATCAATCTCCTGACTCAGACACTCCCTCTACCTCTCCTCTTCTCACTCATACTGCAGTTCAGAACCTGATCAACAAATCTATTCAAGAGGTTCTCAATCCTTTCATTAAGCATTATCAGGATCTCAACTCTCTAATGCTCACAGCCATGGAAAATGAAATGAAGAAGTTTTCGCAGCAGATTGACTCCAAATTCCTGTCACACACTGAAGAAGTGAGAAAAGAGTTTCAAGCATTACGAAAAGGTCGACAACAAGCTTGACAAGCTCTTCCATGTCTTCGAAGGAGCAAGCACATCTGCTACTCGAGCATTCCCATCCCTCCGGTGATCGCATCACCCTCTGCTGATCCTCGGGCAGCTCCTACTTCCCCTCTTTGAATGATGACAAGGGGGAGAAAATCAAGCTAGCTAGCATGCCTATTTCATAGTATTTTCTTATGTCATGATGTTTTGTATCTACATTGACTAAGAGACATTTTGTGCACTTTGGTGTAATGATTCATGTCTCATTTTGTGAACTCTATGTATTCTGACATGATAGTATGAAATTGCTTTATAATCTTATATTGCTTACCTTGAATGATTATTACTTCAGTGATTTCAAAAATCAAAATTCAAAACATGAATCTAGGTGTTGTCATCATCAAAAAGGGGGAGAATGTTAGTTCTCAAAGTTTTGATGATAACAAGACTTGAGGTCATTTAAGGTTTTGAATTAAGTGTGATCTGGTGATCTAAACATGCACTCAAGTATGGAAAGATTATACTCAAGAATGACATGCCTAACATAGCTGCTTAAGTGTTTCAGGAGACAATACCCGAGTATGGATAAGGTATACCCGAGTATGCTATCAGATGGTTTAGCAGATTATATACCGAGTTTATCAGTATACTCGAGTATGGATGAGAGCCTACTCGAGTATGGTTCACATACAATAAAACTCACATAGTATAAGTGAATACCCGAGTACGTTTCTCAAATGGTTCACACACGCATATACCCAGTATGTTAATTATGTACTCGAGTATGATCTTCACATGCATATACCCGAGTATGATAATTATGTACTCGAGTATGATCTTCACATACATATACCCGAGTATGATAATTCACATACTCGAGTATTGACGCAGTAAAACCAAAGACGCTCTGTCGAAAGCTCGATGACGATTCTGTTATTTAATTCAATTTAATATGATCTTTAATGATTTGATTCTTAGCCATTGACCACATAGAATTGCAAATACTGACATTTAAGTGCAGTATCATAAGGAATTAAATTGGGCAAAGTGATTTACGCAGCTTCTCAGAAAATGCTCTGTAAAAATGGAATGAATTCAAATTGAAGCAAGGATGATGAAGCAAGACGCGTAGAAATCATGAACAGCAAAAACGAAATCATATCAACATTATGACCATCATCATGACTCCCGGAAATCCTCAAGCAATTGAAGACTGATTCGTATGGAGAAAGGAAAGAAAATTTGAACGCAAACAGAGAAGCATTTTTCAAACGGTCACCTCCATGCAACTAGTATAAATAGAGGAAGGGATCACCAGTTGAATCTTACCCAAGTACACAGCAAAGAAATCACTCAGAAAACAGAAATATACTTTCAAGAGATTAGTTCCGCTAAGCTCTTGCGAGACAATTTCTGAATACTTCTGCTAATACTTTCGAATACTTCCGCCAATACTTTCGAATACTTCCAGTGAGTCTGTGTCATATATTGTTCTTCAGAGCTTCGATTATTTGCTCTTAGAGAGAGTTATTCATCTACTACTATTTCTTGTAAGAATCTCAGAGTATTGGGACTTTGAGATTGGGTCATTTGATTGCAACTTGTAAGGGGAGTGTAATTCAAAGAGAGGAATTGCTCCGAGTGTTACAGAGTGTGTAATCATTTGAACTAAAGTTAGTGAAATCCCGGAGTGTGTCTGGGGACTGGACGTAGGTCAAGGATTAGGACCGAACCAGTATAAATTGCCTTGTGTCCATCTCCTTCTTCTTCCCTTGTTTCTTTTGTTTTTCCTTACTAGCAAGAAAATTTTATAATACCAATTCACCCCCCCTCTTGGTAATATTCTAGCTTTCAAGGAGAGGGAAGGAGTCCGGGGAAATTTGTAGCGAAGCTCTGAGTAAGTTCTTCGGTCCTTAGTCGTAAGCTTTCGTAGTTCTTTTGGTAGTTAGAGTAGAAATGCTAGTTTGATCTTTAATCTTCCAAGTATGATTAGATATCATTTTTAGGGGTAATTAAGGCACTAATTTCGAAAATCATGTTGGAGTCAGTGATATGGCAAAATTTTGGAAGATTAGAGTCAAAGTAGCGAAGCTCTGGCGAAATTTCGCCGATTAGGCAACTAGGGGCAAAATGGTAATTTGTACCTAAAATTCCTGTTATGATGTTAGATATTGATAAACGTGATATTATCCTTATAGGATATCTGTGATCACCTACCGCTGTCAAACCGCTGTCTGACGTGCTGTTTTCCGTTTTCCGTCAAAAGTACGCTTTTCGTCAAACGTACAGAATACCGTCAACGAAGGTACGAACGCGTACTGTAACAATGACTCTAATGTTTATATGCTTATATATGTTATGGATGGTTTCATAGAGCCATAAACGGGACTCTGTCCTGGACATGCACTGTGACTAAGGTAGACTTAGATCACTATTTACAGCTTTTTGGGTTATAGTCATGATAACACCATTATGTTTTCCTAGCGCTGAGGACACGACCGTACATCGTGGCACAGGTTGAAAGTGCAAACCAGGGATAACTTTGCATGATAGTGTAGTTGTTATCATTTGATCATACGATGTACTGTATGGATCTATGCTGTATATTAGAAATATCTGTTGTACATATTGTTTATATAAGCATGAGGTTAACCGTTACCTGGGGTCCGATGGGTATTGGACCTCAGATCTTAGCTTCAGGGTACAGAGACCCAAGGACGGAAGATAAATGTAAGCAGAGTAAGCAACATGCGTAAAGATCGCGTAAGGACCCGAATGAAGATATCTAAGATTTGAACAGATAATGTATTATTCTTTATGAACAGGCAGCTACGCCACAGTTAAAATTGTAATCAGTTACTCAATACTCCTTTTGTTCCAATGCTCTACTCTGATATATGAAAAAAAAATTATACTGCTTTTGAAAATGGGATGTTACAAAAGGGGTCGAAGTACTTTTGAACAGAAAGAGACCACCCTTCACGGCCAGATTCAAGAGGAGAGTGAGAGAAGTTACAAAGCACGAGACATTCAGGAGAATCCAGATCCTTCCTTACGAGTGAGACGGAGATAAGAAGACGTGGAGCTGTGACATGACAGGCTTCTTCCACGTTGTCGAACCTCCATCAAGCTTTCTGCTTTGCTTTCATTTATTTTAGTCAATCTTTTGATCATGGGCTATTCTTTGTACTGTTTATTGTTTCCCTCATCAGTCATGAACTAAACTTTCTTTGGCTGAGCGAGGATCATGTTCTAAGTGCGGAATGAACCCAATTGCTAGTTTTAATTCAATACATTCATTTTTCTTATCAGTGATTTAATTTCTTGTTGATTAGCGAGAGCTAAGGACTAGATCAGTGGCTTCGGTTTACCGAGAGGGAGTCGAGGTTAGACCTCTGAGAAACAGTGATTGCTAGGCAGGCTGGTGCAAGGCTTGACCTATTATTGTAGGCTTCAGAGATGGGTCTACCGCTCATAACCATAACACCTTGAATTGTAGTGAACAACTTAACTAGAAAATCGTCATAGATGTATGGGAGAAGTAAGTTAGGTTTGTATGTATCGGACGCGAGAGCTTTGATAGATTAGAGTGGTGGGTTAACTAAATAGTTGTATCAATGGTGTCTATGTTGTAGCAATTGCGAGAGCTGTGCAGCATAGATGCTATAGCATTGTGCAAGGGGCAACTGGGGGATTGACGTGCTTAGGGATTATTCTGAGCTCAGCCTGACTCTTACTGATATCCTTTCAACTAAGACCAATTATTTCTTTTCTTGTTTTTAAAATAGCTATAAAACCTCAACCCAAATCAGATTTATTTTCTTTTCAAATACAACTGAATTCGTGATTAAGCGTCAACATTCGGTATCTCAGTCTCTGTGCGATGATACTCTACTTACTCTTTATTACTTGTTCGACTGGTTCACTTGCCATCAAGAGAATCGACCAACAAGAGTTGGATTAAGCTAATAAATGATTGTGTCCATATGGTATCTTGATTTTCACAAGTATTCATATAAGTGTGTCCAATGTTCATATGAGTTCCTATTTTGTTGATTAAAGTGATTGAAAGACAATTAGAGCTATAATAAAGTTGATAACTGATGACGTTCAAATTTGATTTCTTTCATTAATGTATTAGTGTGTTTGTGTACAATATTGTATTTGAGAGGTGATGGGAAATTTGGTTTTGAATGTTTTATAAAATTTATTCTTATATTTTACTGAGAAAACTTTCATGAATTGAAACAAAAAGAAAGAAAAATTTCTTACAAGATTGTGAACATTTCATCACTTGTGAAAATTAACATGTCTTTCTTAATAAGTTGTTACTCTGTTGGTCAAGTTGTTAACCAGCAACACTTTATTAGCAACATTGGTGTAGCGGCAAGGACCAACGTTCCTATCATGTTGCGTCACTAGGTAGGAAAAAGAACTAAAAAGATGCTATTTGGGAGTGTCTTGGTAAGATGTATATTCCTACTAATTACTTGCTATTTACTTGTAAAAATGCTTATTTGAATTGTGTGCTTTGCAGTTAGTATATGATATAGACCATACTTGGTTGAAATTTGTTTTTAAGAAGGTTGGGCATGCACTACACACATTCTATCATGTGTTAATGAAGGCATACTTGCTAAGTCGCATCTGGTTAAATCAAATTATGTGGTGAATGGCACAACTGGGTCGTGTGCTTTTGAGGAGCCTCTTATTTAATTCCTAAGCAAAATTAAGTGATAAAAACATTGAGATGGGTTTGAAATTGATTTTCTTTTTTAATTTAATATTGGAAAAGAACCTAAACTACTAATTTTTTTGGGTTTTTGAGAAATTGTTTAGATAAGTAATGAAATTTGATTTAAGCAAATTGATTAGAAACGCTTCTTAGAAAATGGACATAGGTTATCCTTGCTCAAAATGATTTGGGAGTGAAATTACTCACCAAGTCAAAAATCAAACCTTAGCAACTCGCAAAGTCTAGTGATATTAACTAGTGATTACCCCCTAGAACTCTAGCTAGATAATTATTTCTTAATAAACTATTAAATACCACTTAGTGTGCAATTTAGGGTCATATTTATGCAATTTTTTCCTCTATGCAATGAACACTCAATTGAGATATTTAAACAAAATCAAAGTAGTCATAATACTAATTCAAACTATGAAAGAATAACACAACAACATTAAACTGAAAATGGAATATATAAATCTCATACGTTTCAATTCAATCCAAATCATAATTGTTCAATCCAAACTAAGATAAAACAACTCACAATCTCAATAAATTAACCACAAAACATAAATCTTAACACAGGAAATCCATTGTATAGTTAAATAAAAAGGATTACAACAAATAACTCCCCTAGATGTATTTTTGAAGCTCAAACCAATCTTCCATCCCCAAAAAGCATGAAAGAATTTAGCCTCTCGTGGAGTTTATCACAGCCACAACTTTGTCAAAGCACAAAGAATCCATGGAATGAGATAATGGAAGGAGAAGCAAAAGATGGAGGCGATGGTGGTTGATGATCGATGATGGTTGTTGAATTAGACGTTGGTGAAGCCGAATTACATCATGGTTAGGGCCACATGTATTAACTTATAACTTGTGCTCCTTAAAGGGGCCCTATAACCACAACTTAAGCCCAAATGCATGCCTTCCATGCCATGAGGAGAAACAATGTGGCCACCTACAATTAATGAAGGGCATGAGGGTCATTTTACATAGTTTCTTTTCCCACAAGGTACCATATGGTGCTACCTATAGAATTGAATATAATTCAAAAAGGGATTTAATTCAAAATATTAAATATTTTTTATCCCTTGAGAATTAAATTAAATTTTTCTTGAATATATTACATCCAAATCCAAGGAAAAGATAAAGACAATGATAAAGATTCAAGAAAAAGGTAGACATTCAAGGATTTAGGATAAAGATTTGTCTTTATTCTTTCAAAAGTCTATCAAGATTTCAAATTCCTCGAACCAATGTGAAGAAGATGACACAAGCTCAACAAAATTCAAATAATAAGAGATAGCTAAAAGATAGAGCAGATCTTTTCCAAATCAAAAAGTCACACCTTCTTCCTTCTTCAATTTGGACTCTTCTAAAGGCACATTACGAGGAATCTATAAATATTTATTGCTTATATTTACTTTTTAAGGTTTATTGCTTGAGAAAAGTGTGGGGGAGAGAGACCTTTCCACCAGTAAGTAGTAGTTTAATTAAATCCATTTTACAAATTTCCAAGGGAAGTTTGCATTTAAAAATTTCTTAGTTTTAGGTTAGTTACAACTCCCTACCTTATTTTCCTCATGCCTCACCCTCCCTTCCTTGTGTAAATTTTGAAATGATATATATATATATATATATATATATATATATATATATATATATATATATATATATATATATATATATATATATATATATATATATATATATATATTGCATTGAGGACAATGGAGAGGGTAAGTGTGGCGCAGAGTTTGAATTGATAAGTAACAATTATGCAATTTTTGAAATTTTTCAAAATTTTTCAAACGAGAATAATAAACTTTAATGATATTTTATCATATTTAGACTATTTAAAGAAAATTATAGAGATTATCTTGATTTATCTTATGCAATTATAAACCCTTAATATTCATTGTTGATTATGATGCTTTGACTAGTTATATTTTGAGAATTAGTCTAAGAAACTAAGGCAAATGCTTTGTGGTCATTTAGTCTTTAATTGGACACTATTAATATCTTCGAAGAGAAGTAGCCTTGTTGGAAAGATTCTTGAGCCTTAAACTCTAGAAATTGTTTGATTAGCCTCCTATGTAGGTAACTCATCAAAACTTCTATCAATTCTTGTTAGGGTTAAATATCATTTTTGCCACGGAAGTTTTGGCTAGGGGGCATCCAGCACTCGAAAGTTTTCTTGGTATCATTTTTGCCCGAAGTTTATAAAAGAAGCAAATATGCCGCGGAAGTTTTTTTAGGAGCAAATTTGCCACGGAAGTTTTTTTTAGGAGCAAATTTGCGTAAACTTCCGAGGCAAAAATGATACCACAAATGATCAATCCAACGGTTAAGATCAACTGATGGGCAAGATTGCTACATTTGTAAACTTCCGGGGCAAAAATGATACCAAAAAAACTTCCGGGTGCTGGGTGCTCCAAACCCAAAACTTCCGTGGCAAAATTGGTCTTTATCCCTTCTTTTTACAGCTACTTTCCGATTGCAAAAACTTTAAAATAAAAGAGGCACTCATATTTTAAACCCTTATCTTCCCAATACAAGCCACAAAATTATCATTTTCATTTGCTACATTTTTAAGCCCATCATTTAAAAAAAAAATCCATTATATTGTGGTAAATTGCTGTGCATATAAATCTATATTATTTTTCTTTGTTGTGGGATGTCATACAAAAGAAGAAAAAAAAAGGATAGCGCAAAAAAAAAAAAAAAAAAAAGAGCAAGAAAATAAAAGAAAATATAAATATATAGCTCCTGATAAAAACAAAAAGGAAAAAGGAAAATCAAGAATAGATAAAAGAAAATGAAAAAGAAGGCATATCCACTAAACTCGCTTTGTTAGTAACATTACTACGCTTATAATATAACTCATTTCAACATTTAAAAAAAAAAAAAAAGAGTAAAATCGTCACCTATATCGAAATCCTCAAGAAACCCTAGACTTCCAAAATCCCAAATCTGAAAAATCAAGAGAAAGAGGTAGAATCAATTTATAATCACTTCCTTTAATATTTGAAAGCATAGAAATACTCCCCAAGATCAGATTCAAGAAACCCTAACAGGAAAAAATGCTTTATCCTTCCCCAAACTTATATATTCTTTGATATTATTAGTGCATATATCAATGAGATTGGATGTACTAACAAATTATATACTCCATCATATCTTTAATATAAGACATATTTGGAGAGTTGATCATAATCCTAAATATAAGACGTAATTTTCATATTTGTTAGCTTTATCATAATTTACTCATATTGATACGCCTCAATAATAATTAAGGAGTAGAGGGAAAAAGGAATTTAAGGAGGATTACTTGGGTCTTTTAAAAAATATATGTTATACTAACTTCATTAATCTAATCAAGTTAGGTAAAAATGTCTTATATTAAGGAACATAAGAGTAATATTTTTCTTATAGAGTTTGATGTCAAAATAATTGCTTTTTAATAATAATATCTTTTTAATAAAAAAGGAGGAAACATGTTATATACAAAAAATACGTTTGTTTAATCAACGCAATTCAAATTCATCATTATAATAAATGTTATTCTCAGTTAGAGTCAGATAAGGGTGTCATCATTCACAAGGCTCTCACCAAATAGGGTTTGGGACGGATATAATATAATTTTACTTGTATAAATAACAATATTACAAGTTAGGTATGTAACGAATAATTATTTTGTGAAGAAACAAATGTTGTTATAAATTCATTGTTTACCATTCTTACAAAGGTTTGACCTAATGATCATGGTAACTAGGATGACCATCTCATGACCCACGAGACAACGAATCAAGTAACATGACACTCTATATGTTACACCTCCACTGACCTCGCCCTTTCGGGTGGCGGGTTAGAGGGATTCCTTTTACTTAATTACATTTCCTTTAGTTAATAGTCCATTTATATGTGTATCGAGTACGCGTAGCGAGCACAGATCGGTTTGGACAAACCGACATACCGGTAAAAGTAAAGTCAACAAAAAGTAAAGTCCCCAGAGGGTTAAGATACAGTCATCCGGTAGAGAATATCAAAATAATAAGTACAGTCATACCAAAAAGTACTATACAAAATATGATACGGCATTCCCTATTCTTCATCAGCACCATCACCCTAACTTAGTCAAAAAGCCTCCACCACTCAAGTACGACCCGCTGAGTCAACAAAATCTTCTGGAGTCCATTATTGGCCCCCAGAGTAACCGTCAGTACTCAAATATTAAATGTGTAAAGTGTATGTAGGTAACCATGCCAGATAAAAGTCAACAGTGTCATGCCAAACATCAAAAAAATATAACAACCACACATCATAATCCATGGAACTCGTACAGCTGCCTTCCCAAGGCAAGCCTCAGACTAACTAGACTCGCAACCCGTAAAGCCGCCCTTACCAGGCCAGCCCCGGACTGCCCCGTGTTAGTTCTCTATTGGTTTTGATGATAACGGACAATTGTAAACACATATAAAGTTTGTCTTTGTAAATTGAAAAACTTATTGTCTAAGGCAAACTCGAGTTTCAGTTTGGAAACTCGAGTTTTGACTTGACAGAGAAGAGCTCAAGATTTTGCAAAGAAATGCAAACTCGAGTTAAGATTTGAAAACTCGAGTTTTGGCCATACAGAGAGCTTCTGAGTTTTTCACAGACAAAGCAAACTCGAGTTTGATTTAGAAAACTCGAGTTTTGACAAGACAGAGAGCAACCAAGTTTTTCAAAGATACCAAAACTCCAGTTTCCATTTGGAAACTTGAGTTTAGGCTATACAGAGAGTTCTCTAAGTTTCCAACATTTTATGGAAACTCGAGTTAAATTTGAAAACTCGAGTTTTGCACTATTCACAAAACATGTCCAAATGCCAAATCGCGATGTTTGTTTCTGGAATGAGGAAACTCGAGTTAATATTTTGAAACTCGAGTTTCGCTCTTTACCGAAAGCTTACTGAAACATGAAAACTCAAGTTTGGAAGAACTGACTCGAGTTTCCATCGCAGAATTTGAATTTCGAACAGAACGAATTTGTGAAACTTTTGTGTTTGATCTCTACTCTATATCATCACTCATAACTATTCCTAACTATGTTTAATCAGTTTGTTAGTAAGTTTCAGATGATTTAGACAGGATTAAATGGAGATTGAGCAAAAAGCATAAAGCATGTCAAAGACATTAAATGAAGAGTGCGAAACCTTGCATGCTTTTGGACAATCATTCTTCACACGTTTTGTAGAAGTTAATGTTTGCTTTCCACATCCGAAACTACCCTTCCAACGGATTAAAAGTCGAAGTCAACCTTGAACATCCGCAAAGTGGATTAACCAAAGAGTAGAGAGAAGAAGACCAAAACCTTCACTAATCATCCTCCAATGTTGACAACGGTCACATTAGGATTTATAACGGTCATTTAATGATCTCTAGCTATAAATAGAGATGCATTCAAGTCTTCTCAACAACAAATCTGTGAGAAAACCAAAATCATTAAAGTTTCAACTACTCTTTGATTTTTCTTGTGAAAAGTATCTTTTGATACATTCATACTTCAGTGTTTATCTTATCTACTCTTAGAGAGAGTTTCTTGATTGTAAATCATTTATTGTAAAGTATCTCAAGTCAAGGGGACTTGGAGATTGGGTTATTGATTACAACTTGTAAGGGGGAGTAAGTTCTAGTGAGAGAATTACTCTTGAGTGCAGAGTGTGTAATCAATCATTGATAGTGAGAAATCCCAGAGAGTCTGGGGACTGGACGTAGGTCAAGGAGTTAGACCGAACCAGTATAAATTCCTTGTGTCTTGCTTCTCTTCTCTTCACTCTGTTTTATCCCTGTTATATATCTGAAAAATAGAGTATCCGGAAAAAGTTTTTAGAATCTCCAATTCACCCCCCCTCTTGGTGATTCAGCTCCGCTTACACCCCGCACCCCGTACAGCCGCCACTTAAGGCCGGCCTCGGACTGCTCGTCCTCAGCGCTAGGAAACACATAATTCTGTATGCATATTTGGCAATACAAACACAAGAAAAACACACATGGCAAATACAACATAAAACATAACACATAAAAATATCTGAGTAAAGCAGTTACTACCTGGTGTACTTTATACTTCCTTTTATATTTTTAGGCCCGATGATTTTTCCAAAGATACCCCTGATCAAAATATACCATTTTCAATATTTACAAAATTACCCTTGCATTTCTTTGATCAAAACCGAGCCCAAACAGATTTCCAGAAAATCCTGTGTTTTTGGCCCAAATTCAAACATTTTTAATAAATTCCAAGAAAACCCAATGAACACGAAATCAGTGGAATCTGAACCCTTAAGATGCCTATATTATGTTAAAAATATGTCCAGATCTCAAAAACATGTACATAAATTTTTCCCTTGCGAAAATCCTTCTCTGGTCCAGAACAGGGTTTCAGGTTCTGAGCCACTTTGTGGAATTTATTTCTCTCAGTTGGAAACTTGAAAAATCACAAAATATTATATCAAAATGAATCCCCAAATGTCTAATTTAACCATGTAAAATTTCATGGCAAAAATAGGTCGTTTACTATTTTAAAATCGCGTCTTAAGAACCACTGCCCAGATTTACAGAATCACTTGCAAGCTCAGATTTAGGGGTTTTCGGTGTTTTCAACTTCGGAAACTTAAACCATGACTATACCCCCTATAAATCCACGTTCCAGAACCATTGGACACCTTAAAAATTCAAAAATCCAACCCCAACAGCAAGCCCTAGCTTTATGCACGAAATACCTTGGTAAAACTCAAGAAGATGAAGTTTTTCGGTGTTACCTTGAATCGGAGGATCGATGGATGTTCTTGAGTTCTTGATCTTGGACCTTCAATACAACAAATTAGAAAATAAACTAGTAGTGGCAGGACCGCTGGTCCTTCAGAGTCATATGAAGGCATCCCCGGAGAATGGTTGGGATGAGAACCACCCCATCTTCAACTTTAGCACTATGTCCTTCCTTGGCCATATAGTCTGTGCAAGAGATGTCATCCCTTAGCATGTGATGTAGCTCCACATTCCAGTCTAGGATAAGAAGGTCTCTAATCTCCCTAATAAGGTTTCTCAGCGGATGATCAGTAGAACAATCACGCATAAGAATATTAATGGCATCAAGAGAGTTAGAGTAAAGAATAATTTTCTGCAGCCCCATCTCGTTGTCCGAGCTTTAGTCCTAGCATGATAGCATGGATCTCTGCCTCAATAACAAAGTGTAAAGTCCGAGGGATTTATAAAAACCCATCAACCAGTCACCTTGGGCATTTCTTATCACTCCTCCACAAGCAACTTGGTGTTGGTGACGAACAAAACCATCCACATCAATGCGGGCTGAATGAGCAAGAGGAGGCATCCACGACTACTCCTCCATTTTGTCCAATTGAAAAATCTGATGATTTAGACGCTGATTTGAGGTAGTTTCCAAAAGAAGGTAGATACACAGGTGCAACATCTCCCAAGTATCTGTCCATGCTCCCTAAAAAAGAAACTTGCATCTGCTTGTCCAAAGAATCCAGCATCCCAAACTGAAGATTTGATGCCAAGAGAAGTTTTGAAATCTTCCTTTCCCAGGTTTATGATTAGTTTTTCAATGAGCCAATCTTGCAAATTGTCTACAAAACTGAGATAAATAGTTAGGTTTAAAAATCTGCTTCCACAAGTTTCTAGCTCGCTTACAATCTCTGATTATATGGATAACACTCTCCTCATTATTGCAATGGAAAGGATAAGTGTTTTGATTTGTAAGACCATGATGGCTTTGTGAGAGTTAGTGACAAGTCTTTCATGGCCAACTTGCCACATAAAGAATTTGACTTTCTCGGGAGCCGCCATTTCCACATTTGAGCCGGTAAGGTGCTAGCATTGCCTCCTTCGCTATTAGAAAGGTAATGGTAAGTCGATTTAACAGAAAGCAACCATCTTTCACTACCCTCCAAGTAAAATATTCAGGGGAGCTATTGTTGGGAGGGTGCATTCTGATAATCATATTTATAATACCAAGGTGTTTTAATTAAGGCATTGTTAATGAATGAGATTTGCTAGAAGGGTTGATGAGCACTATTTATGCCATGTTTTCCCTGTATCCTATGACTGAATTGTGTGGCAAACATAAGCTTAATTGCATTCAATCCGAGTAAAAAGGCATTAATTCATTATATGGGGAACTTAAGGGTGAAGTTTATAAACATGAATAAAACACATAAGCATCCTAAACATATGCTGAGAAAGAGATTGTGTTTTGAGATTTTGTGAGAAAGGCGCAAAGCATGGCCGATACAATACTATAGCATCGGGGCAGCCTCCTCGAAACGCAATACAATGCACCCCCTGAAGCTATAGCAGAGTAAGTGAAGCAATGATATACGGCATTTGTCTGATCTTTTGTCAAGGTTATTTCAGGAAACAAAGAGCAGATTGGTAAACGGTCAGAATGCTGCCGTTTTGGGATAGAAGACGCAGAATATCGAAACTAAAGATTTGGAGAATCCCGCAATATCAACAGAATCAATCTACCGAGATTCGGAAGGGAAGATACGATTGAACCTCGACAGATTAGGAAAGGCCCAATTCGTTGGACATACATAGCAAGTAATCCCGACTATATAAGGAAACGAAAGCCAACCCTAAAAGGTGTGATACCCGGTTAAATAAAATGGCTATTTTTGAAAAGTGAATATGTGGTCTCAATTCCTGTGTTAAATTTATCCTATTTCCTAAGGGAAAATCTCTTGGAAATTAGGAAAAAATAATAATGTGCCAAAAATTACTAAAATGCCCTTGTGGAGCATAAAATAACCTAAGAAAATTATGATAAATCTTAGGAGGCAGTGAAATAATTATTAAAAATTAGAAAGAATATTGCCCTTAATTTAGACAATTTATTAAATTATTTCCTTTGGAAATAATAGGAGGAAAAATTAAAAAGTATTCGGGGGCCATAATTGACCCCATAATTTTTAATATTTTATGTAAAGCATAAAATACCAATGTAAGTCAAATAGTTGTGAGAAAATGATTAATTCTAAATAAGAAAACTATCAACAATTAGTGAGAGATTAAATAGATAATTATTGGCTAATTATCTAAGCACGATAAAGAGAAAATCCAAGGTTAAATATGTAAAATCATTTAATTAAATGTTAATGACTAAAATTAGCATAAAATATGTTTGCTAATTATTGAGAAAAGATTAAGAAAAATGAATGAGGTTAAGGGTGTGAAAATCCCTAATCCTAAAAAGTTACTAATCTCATGATTAGGACACTAATTAAACTTGTTAATTCAATTAGATAAATTAAATAATTACTAAGGGTTAAAATGTAATCTTGAAAAGCAAAATCAAAGGTTTAGAATTATTCTAGTAATTTTTAAAGCCTAAATCCATGTAATTAGAAATGGACCAATGGGAAAATTTGGTGAATTATATAATATAATTAAAATATATATATTAATTAAATAATTAAAAACAGAAAAATAAAACAAAAAGTCCAGGGGTGTTTTACCGAAAATTTTGAATGAGAATGGATAAGATTTGATCAAAAAATATCATGATATTATTGTATTATTATATTAATATAAATTGTGATATTTTATGAAAAAGCAAATAGGATAAATGACCACCGATAGAAACTAAATCCTATCTAGAAAACCATGAACTAGGTTCCTAAGGTCAGAGTATATTATGAACAAGTATAATTTTATCTCGGAGTAGACTGTCTCCGAAGTCATTTCCATAACCGGCGGAACGATTAGGGAATAAGACAAAAAGGGCAAAGGAGCAGTTGAGGAAATGAAAACCAATGGAAAATAAATCCTAACTCAAAATCCTTGAGCTAAGTAGAAAACATCTGGATATATTATGAATCAGTGAATTTTTGTCCCGAAGTTGACGTTACCCGAAGTGGATTCAGAAGCCGATGGCGTTCGGCTTAGAATCTTCGGCAGACAACGAAATGTTCTGAATGAGATCAAAAATTTAACTGACCCAAATATTTTGAAAGAGGAAGAAGAGATCTTCAGGGCTATGTAGCCGGATTTTTGAGATTTTCCAAGATTACGCGTTTAGGACACCAATCGGGGAACTTTATCGGTACAAGACCATAAAGTGAGCTTGTGACATCATCAAAGATGATGTCATTTTGTGCCACCTAAGGGGGGGTCGGCTGCCCATGTGTAAGGCCAAGATTGTGCCACTCCAACGAAGTGTGATCCTACGATCCAGAATTCGTCTGACAAAGCATGAATAGTAACCCGAAAACCTCTATAAATAGCAAGCACCTCCATTCACAATTCTCACACCAAACTTCACTTGTCTAGTTCGAAATTCTTGGAGCAAAGGAGTGTTAGTTCTCAAAGTTTTGATGATAACAAGACTTGAGATCATTTAAGGTTTTGAATTAAGTGTGATCTGGTGATCTAAACATGCACTCAAGTATGGAAAGATTATACTCAAGAATGACATGCCTAACATAGCTGCTTAAGTGTTTCAGAGACAATACCCGAGTATGGATAAGGTATACCCGAGTATGCTATCGATGGTTTAGCAGATTATATACCGAGTTTATCGGTATACTCAGTATGGATGAGAACCTACTCGAGTATGGTTCACATACAATAAAACTCAAATAGTATAAGTGAATACCCGAGTACGTTTCTCAAATGGTCTGCCACACGCATATACAGCCTAAAGCCTGGAGATTCATTAGAAATCATCCTTTAGATCAAGTAATAGGCGATGTGAATCAAGGAGTAAGAACAAGAAAAAGTACCTTAAACGAAGTAACCTTCTCTCGCTTTTATTTCTCAAATCGAACCCTCTAAAATTGATGAAGCCCTTTCGCACAATGATTGGGTGATAGCAATGCAAGAGGAGTTACATCGGTTTGATAGGAATCAAGTTTGGGATTTGGTACCTAGGCCTAAGGACCATCCGGTCATTGGCACCAAATGGGTATTCAAGAACAAACGAGACGAATCTGCAATAATTGTTCGTAACAAAGCTAGATTAGTGGCTAAAGGTTACAATCAAGAAGATGGAATTGACTATGAAGAAACCTTTGCTCCAGTAGCTAGACTGGAAGCTATAAGAGTTCTTCTAGCCTTTGCCTGCGTTAAAGATTTCAAACTCTATCAAATGGATGTCAAAAGTGCTTTTCTTAATGGTTTTATACAAGAGGAAGTTTATGTTGAATAACCTCCTGGTTTTGAAAATGAACATCATCCACACCGTGTGTATCGATTAAAGAAAGCCCTATATGGTCTCAAACAAGCTCCTAGAGCATGGTATGAAAGACTAAGTAAGTTTCTATTAGATCAAGGGTTTAATAGAGGCAAGGCAGATACAACACTATTCATTAAAACCAACAAATCAAATGAAATTTTGATTGTACAAATATATGTTGATGATATTATCTTTGGTTCTACTAATGATATTTTGTGTGAAGAATTCTCAAGGATAATGCAGAATGAATTTGAGATGTCTATGATGGGTGAACTGAACTACTTTCTTGGTTTACAAATCAAACAAAGAAAGGATGGAATCTTCATTTCACAAACCAAATATCTCGTGATTTACTTAAAAGTTTGGTTTGGAACATTGCAATGGTGCCGATACTCCAATGAGCTCTACCGCATCACTAGATGCCGATGAAGAAAAAGGCAAGGATTTCAATATTACTAAATATAGAGGAATGATCGGATCATTGCTCTACCTTACAAAGAAGCCGCCCTGACATTCAGTTTAGTGTGGGAATGTGTGCAAGATTTCAATCAGCTCCTAAAGAATCTCATGCTGAACATGTCAAGAGGATTTTTCGCTATCTATCAGACACAAAGGAGTTGGATTGTGGTTTCCAAAAGGGCAACAAGAGTTCTTGACAGCCTATTCAGATTCTGATCATGCCGGCTACAAACCGACGAAAAAGCACAAGTGGGCAATGCGAGTTCTTTGGAGGTTCACTTGTATCATGGTTTAGTAAGAAACAGACCACAGTAGCTGTCTCTTCCACAGAAGCTGAGTATGTTGCTGCCTCAAGCTGTTGTGCACAAGTTCTTTGGCTAAAACAGCAATTATCAGACTTGGGAGTCCATCTCAAAGAAATTCCCATCCTGTGTGACAACACAAGCACAATAAGCTTGGCAAAGAATCCCGTACAACATACAAGAACCAAGCATATTGATGTGAGACATCATTTCATCAGAGACCACGTTCAAAAGAAGGATGTCAAAGTCATGTTCATTCCAACCCATTTGCAACTTGCTGACATATTCACCAAACCATTGGCAAAGGAACAATTCAATTTCATTAGAAGAGAATTGGGAATGGTAAATCCCAATGAATTGTAAGTAGTCTAAAAATTGTTACTTATATTTTTTTATGAGGAACTAACTTAAGCATCGGAGTATCTAGTTTTTTGTTTTGCAGGATGTTCAGTGAAAAACGTGCAATCTGTCAAATACTCGAGTAGGTGTAGCAATACTCGAGTATTCCACATACATACCCGAGTATCCTAACGATAGAAAACAAAGAGAACCGTCTGAGATAACCGTTACTCGAGTACTATCATTCCATACCCGAGTACAGACCAAGCAAAAAAGCTACTGCCGATGGAACATACTCGAGTAGATACATCTATACTCGAGTACTATGCACCCTCATCTGAAACAACTTCATTCCCCTGATGCTCAAAGATCATTTCAACAAATCAAAGAAACTCAAGTATTCACAAATACATACTTGAAATGAGGTATTTTTTTGATATTTATCTTAGAATTCATCTGTGTGAACTATGTGAAACCTAGCATGATCTTCTCTGGCAAGAAAGGATAGCATACTCGAGTACTTCAGTGGCATACTCGAGTATGATATGGGTATTCTAGTAATTTCCAGAAATTCACTCAACGTTTTAAAATCTCCTCACCCTTACACCGCATACTTCCACATACTCGCACATACTCTCCCTCGTCTCTCTCCGTCTTTTTCAAATCTCCAGTTTCCCTCCACGACGCCATCACCTCCGGCGATCTCTTTTCCGGCTGACTCACTCTTTTCCGGCGATCTCCTCCAACAAAAAACCCTAATGGCTTCTTCCTCTACTGAATCCGACGATCAACCACTGACGAAGAAACCCCGCACATTTTACCGGCAACGATCGAACTCGCCACAACAAACAGAAGCCAAAGTGCCATCCGGGTCTCAGTCTAAATCTCTTGGCTCTCCATCCGGTTCGCAATTTCTTAGCTCTGAATCAGAGTCTCAAACTCTTGGCTCTGAATCCGAGTCTCAAACTCTTGGCTCTGAATTCAATTCTCAATCCAGTTCTCAAACACCCACATCCAGCAAAGAACCAAACACTGAGGATAAAACTGACTCTGAGGCTACTGAAGAGACATCATCCATCAATGATTCCGACAAAACATTGGAGGAACAACGCTAAAAAATAATTGAGGACAGAATTCAGAAAAAACAAGGAGCACAAAGGCACACTACTTCAAATGCACGAAATCCAGTTAACCCTTTTGCTTCCAAATTAATTGGACAAATCGGTGCTCTTGATTGTCCTCCCGTATGTGTCAAGACCCTCTAAATCTCCCAAATGATCAATCATTTATCGTGAATTATGGTTCCCGATCCTTTTGTCCTGCTGTTCGTTTAGACATAGAAGATTTTAGAACAAAATGCAATCTGGATCTTTCACCATGGCTTAGACATTACATGCCTCTGTTAGGAATCTCTACACCTTACTCTCCCCAGGTTGTTAAAATCTTCTACCATAACATGTTTGTAGCGAACAAGCTCATAAAAATGATGAAGATGTGTTGGTTACCTCTGTCGGAGGAAAGGGAATCGACTTACATCACAGGTGCTTAATAACCTGTTTGGATTTCCCAATGTCCCGGAAGATCCTCCTAAATTGTCTCAGTTTGAGTGCTTCAAACTCATGCTTCCTCATGAAGAGTATGATGGAAAACCGTTGCAATTCAAGCCTAGCCAAATGTGTGATACCTATAGAGTCATTTGGTACCTCTATTCCCGTAACATGGTCAACAAGGGGCAAAGTTATACTAACTTCGTCCATAAAGACTATGAACTGTTTGCCTCCATCATTGCCAAGGAACCACGAAATGTGGGAAAGTGGATTATTTCTGAAATGATCCATTTCTTATCTAACACTTCAAGGAAAACCACAATTCCTTTTCCAAATCTTGTCTCTCAGATCCTAGGATTCCATGACATTTGGTACCTCCTGCCTGATGACAAAGCTGTATTTCCAAGATTATTTGGCAAGTATCATCTTAACTTCATGAAGATTTCTTTCACCACTACTACTGGGAGAGAGAACGAGACAAGTGTCTCAGAATCAACACCATCAGAATCAGCACCATCAAAATCGTGCACACCCTCTAGTCCACTAGAAGACAATCAATCTCCTGACTCAGACACTCCCTCTACCTCTCCTCTTCTCACTCATACTGCAGCTTCGTAACCTGATCAACAAATCTATTCAAGAGGTTCTCAATCCTTTCATTAAGCATTATCAGGATCTCAACTCTCTAATGCTCACAGCCATGGAAAATGAAATGAAGAAGTTTTCGCAGCAGATTGACTCCAAATTCCTGTCACACACTGAAGAAGTGAGAAAAGAGTTTCAAGCATTACACGAAAAGGTCGACAACAAGCTTGACAAGCTCTTCCATGTCTTCGAAGGAGCAAGCACATCTGCTACTCAGAGCATTCCCATCCCTCCAGTGACTGCATCACCCTCTGCTGATCCTCAGGCAGCTCCTACTTCCCCCTCTTTGAATGATGACAAAGGGGGAGAAAATCAAGCTAGCTAGCATGCCTATTTCATAGTATTTTCTTATGTCATGATGTTTTGTATCTACATTGACTAAGAGACATTTTGTGCACTTTGGTGTAATGATTCATGTCTCATTTTGTGAACTCTATGTATTCTGACATGATAGTATGAAATTGCTTTATAATCTTATATTGCTTACCTTGAATGATTATTACTTCAGTGATTTCAAAAATCAAAATTCAAAACATGAATCTAGGTGTTGTCATCATCAAAAAGGGGGAGAATGTTAGTTCTCAAAGTTTTGATGATAACAAGACTTGAGGTCATTTAAGGTTTTGAATTAAGTGTGATCTGGTGATCTAAACATGCACTCAAGTATGGAAAGATTATACTCAAGAATGACATGCCTAACATAGCTGCTTAAGTGTTTCAAGAGACAATACCCGAGTATGGATAAGGTATACCCGAGTATGCTATCAGATGGTTTAGCAGATTATATACTGAGTTTATCAGTATACTCGAGTATGGATGAGCCTACTCGAGTATGGTTCACATACAATAAAACTCACATAGTATAAGTGAATACCCGAGTACGTTTCTCAAATGGTCTGCCACACGCATATACCCGAGTATGTTAATTATGTACTCGAGTATGATCTTCACATGCATATACCCGAGTATGATAATTATGTACTCGAGTATGATCTTCACATACATATACCCGAGTATGATAATTCACATACTCGAGTATTGACGCAGAAAACCAGTACGCTCTGTCGAAAGCTCAGATGACGATTCTGTTATTTAATTCAATTTAATATGATCTTTAATGATTTGATTCTTAGCCATTGACCACATAGAATTGCAAATACTGACATTTAAGTGCAGGATCATAAGGAATTAAATTGGGCAAAGTGATTTACGCAGCTTCTCAGAAAATGCTCAAAAATGGAATGAATTCAAATTGAAGCAAGGATGATGAAGCAAGACGCGTAGAAATCATGAACAGCAAAACGAAATCATATCAACATTATGACCATCATCATGACTCCGAAATCCTCAAGCAATTGAAGACCGATTCGTATGGAGAAAGGAAAGAAAATTTGAACGCAACAGAGAAGCATTTTTCAAACGGTCACCTCCATGCAACTAGTATAAATAGAGGAAGGGATCACCAGTTGAATCTTACCCAAGTACACAACAAAGAAATCACTCAGAAAACATAAATATACTTTCAAGAGATTAGTTCCGCTAAGCTCTTGCGAGACAATTTCTGAATACTTCTGCTAATACTTTCGAATACTTCCGCCAATACTTTCGAATACTTCCAGCAGAGTCTGTGTCATATATTGTTCTTCAGAGCTTCTGATTATTTGCTCTTAGAGAGAGTTATTCATCTACTACTATTTCTTGTAAGAATCTCAGAGTATTGGGACTTTGAGATTGGGTCATTTGATTGCAACTTGTAAGGGGGAGTGTAATTCAAAAGAGAGGAATTGCTCCGAGTGTTACAAAGTGTGTAATCATTTGAACTAAAGTTACTGAAATCTCGGAGTGTGTCTGGGGACTGGACGTAGGTCAAGGATTAGGACCGAACCAGTATAAATTGCCTTGTGTCCATCTCCTTCTTCTTCCCTTGTTTCTTTTGTTTTTCCTTACTAGCAAGAAAATTTTATAATACCAATTCACCCCCCCTCTTGGTAATATTCTAGCTTTCAAGGAGAGGGAAGGAGTCCGGGGAAATTTGTAGCGAAGCTCTGAGTAAGTTCTTCGGTCCTTAGTCGTAAGCTTTCGTAGTTCTTTTGGTAGTTAGTGTAGAAATGCTAGTTTGATCTTTAATCTTCCAAGTATGATTAGATATCATTTTTAGGGGTAATTAAGGCACTAATTTCGAAAATCATGTTGGAGTCAGTGATATGGCAAAATTTTGGAAGATTAGAGTCAAAGTAGCGAAGCTCTGGCGAAATTTCGCCGATTAGGCAACTAGGGGCAAAATGGTAATTTGTACCTAAAATTCCTGTTATGATGTTAGATATTGATAAACGTGATATTATCCTTATAGGATATCTGTGATCACCTACCGCTGTCAAACCGCTGTCTGACGTGCTGTTTTCCGTTTTCCGTCAAAAGTACAGTTTTCCGTCAAACGTACCAGAATACCGTCAACGAAGGTACGGACGCGTACTGTAACAATGACTCTAATGTTTATATGCTTATATATGTTATGGATGGTTTCATAGAGCCATGAACGGGACTCTGTCCTGGACATGCACTGTGACTAAGGTAGACTTAGATCACTATTTACAGCTTTTTGGGTTATAGTCATGATAACACCATTATGTTTTCCTAGCGCTGAGGACACGACCGTACATCGTGGCACAGGTTGAAAGTGCAAACCAGGGATAACTTTGCATGATAGTGTAGTTGTTATCATTTGATCATACGATGTACTGTATGGATCTATGCTGTATATTAGAAATATCTGTTGTATATATTGTTTATATAAGCATGAGGTTAACCGTTACCTGGGGTCCGATGGGTATTGGACCTCAGATCTTAGCTTCAGGGTACAGAGACCCAAGGATGGAAGATAAATGTAAGCAGAGTAAGCAGCATGCGTAAAGACCGCGTAAGGACCCGAATGAAGATATCTAAGATTTGAACAGATAATGTATTATTCTTTATGAACAGGCAGCTACGCCACAGTTAAAGTTGTAATCAGTTACTCAATACTCCTTTTGTTCCAATGCTCTACTCTGATATATGAAAAAAAAATTATACTGCTTTTGAAAATGGGATGTTACAAAAGGGGTCGAAGTACTTTTGAACAGAAAGAGACCACCCTTCACGGCCAGATTCAAGAGGAGAGTGAGAGAAGTTACAAAGCACGAGACATTCAGGAGAATCCAGCATCCTTCCTTACGAGTGAGACGGAGATAAGAAGACGTGGAGCTGTGACATGACAGGGCTTCTTCCACGTTGTCGAACCTCCATCAAGCTTTCTGTTTTGCTTTCATTTATTTTAGTCAATCTTTTGATCATGGGCTATTCTGTTGTACTCTGTTTATTGTTTCCCTCATCAGTCATGAACTAAACTTTCTTTGGCTGAGCGAGGATCATGTTCTAAGTGCGGAATGAACCCAATTGCTAGTTTTAATTCAATACATTCATTTTTCTTATCAGTGATTTAATTTCTTGTCGATTAGCGAGAGCTAAGGACTAGATCAGTGGCTTCGGTTTACCGAGAGGGAGTCGAGGTTAGACCTCTGAGAAACAGTGATTGCTAGGCAGGCTGGTGCAAGGCTTGACCTATTATTGTAGGCTTCAGAGATGGGTCTACCGCTCATAACCATAACACCTTGAATTGTAGTGAACAACTTAACTAGAAAATCGTCATAGATGTATGGGAGAAGTAAGTTAGGTTTGTATGTATCGGACGCGAGAGCTTTGATAGATTAGAGTGGTGGGTTAACTAAATAGTTGTATCAATGGTGTCTATGTTGTAGCAATTGCGAGAGCCTGATATCCTTTCAACTAAGACCAATTATTTCTTTTCTTGTTTTTAAAATAGCTATAAAACCTCAACCCAAATCAGATTTATTTTCTTTTCAAATACAACTGAATTCGTGATTAAGCGTCAACATTCGGTATCTCAGTCTCTGTGCGATGATACTCTACTTACTCTTTATTACTTGTTCGACTGGTTCACTTGCCATCAAGAGAATCGACCAACAAGAGTTGGATTAAGCTAATAAATGATTGTGTCCATATGGTATCTTGATTTTCACAAGTATTCATATAAGTGTGTCCAATGTTCATATGAGTTCCTATTTTGTTGATTAAAGTGATTGAAAGACAATTAGAGCTATAATAAAGTTGATAACTGATGACGTTCAAATTTGATTTCTTTCATTAATGTATTAGTGTGTGTTTGTGTACAATATTGTATTTGAGAGGTGATGGGAAATTTGGTTTTTGAATGTTTTATAAAATTTATTCTTATATTTTACTGGAGAAAACTTTCATGAATTGAAACAAAAAGAAAGAAAAATTTCTTACAAGATTGTGAACATTTCATCACTTGTGAAAATTAACATGTCTTTCTTAATAAGTTGTTACTCTGTTGGTCAAGTTGTTAACCAGCAACACTTTATTAGCAACATTGGTGTAGCGGCAAGGACCAACGTTCCTATCATGTTGCGTCACTAGGTAGGAAAAAGAACTAAAAAGATGCTATTTGGGAGTGTCTTGGTAAGATGTATATTCCTACTAATTACTTGCTATTTACTTGTAAAAATGCTTATTTGAATTGTGTGCTTTGCAGTTAGTATATGATATAGACCATACTTGGTTGAAATTTGTTTTTAAGAAGGTTGGGCATGCACTACACACATTCTATCATGTGTTAATGAAGGCATACTTGCTAAGTCGCATCTGGTTAAATCAAATTATGTGGTGAATGGCACAACTGGGTCGTGTGCTTTTGAGGAGCCTCTTATTTAATTCCTAAGCAAAATTAAGTGATAAAAACATTGAGATGGGTTTGAAATTGATTTTCTTTTTTAATTTAATATTGGAAAAGAACCTAAACTACTAATTTTTTTGGGTTTTTGAGAAATTGTTTAGATAAGTAATGAAATTTGATTTAAGCAAATTGATTAGAAACGCTTCTTAGAAAATGGACATAGGTTATCCTTGCTCAAAATGATTTGGGAGTGAAATTACTCACCAAGTCAAAAATCAAACCTTAGCAACTCGCAAAGTCTAGTGATATTAACTAGTGATTACCCCCTAGAACTCTAGCTAGATAATTATTTCTTAATAAACTATTAAATACCACTTAGTGTGCAATTTAGGGTCATATTTATGCAATTTTTTTCCTCTATGCAATGAACACTCAATTGAGATATTTAAACAAAATCAAAGTAGTCATAATACTAATTCAAACTATGAAAGAATAACACAACAACATTAAACTGAAAATGGAATATATAAATCTCATACGTTTCAATTCAATCCAAATCATAATTGTTCAATCCAAACTAAGATAAAACAACTCACAATCTCAATAAATTAACCACAAAACATAAATCTTAACACAGGAAATCCATTGTATAGTTAAATAAAAAGGATTACAACAAATAACTCCCCTAGATGTATTTTTGAAGCTCAAACCAATCTTCCATCCCCAAAAAGCATGAAAGAATTTAGCCTCTCGTGGAGTTTATCACAGCCACAACTTTGTCAAAGCACAAAGAATCCATGGAATGAGATAATGGAAGGAGAAGCAAAAGATGGAGGCGATGGTGGTTGATGATCGATGATGGTTGTTGAATTAGACGTTGGTGAAGCCGAATTACATCATGGTTAGGGCCACATGTATTAACTTATAACTTGTGCTCCTTAAAGGGGCCCTATAACCACAACTTAAGCCCAAATGCATGCCTTCCATGCCATGAGGAGAAACAATGTGGCCACCTACAATTAATGAAGGGCATGAGGGTCATTTTACATAGTTTCTTTTCCCACAAGGTACCATATGGTGCTACCTATAGAATTGAATATAATTCAAAAAGGGATTTAATTCAAAATATTAAATATTTTTTATCCCTTGAGAATTAAATTAAATTTTTCTTGAATATATTACATCCAAATCCAAGGAAAAGATAAAGACAATGATAAAGATTCAAGAAAAAGGTAGACATTCAAGGATTTAGGATAAAGATTTGTCTTTATTCTTTCAAAAGTCTATCAAGATTTCAAATTCCTCGAACCAATGTGAAGAAGATGACACAAGCTCAACAAAATTCAAATAATAAGAGATAGCTAAAAGATAGAGCAGATCTTTTCCAAATCAAAAAGTCACACCTTCTTCCTTCTTCAATTTGGACTCTTCTAAAGGCACATTACGAGGAATCTATAAATATTTATTGCTTATATTTACTTTTTAAGGTTTATTGCTTGAGAAAAGTGTGGGGGAGAGAGACCTTTCCACCAGTAAGTAGTAGTTTAATTAAATCCATTTTACAAATTTCCAAGGGAAGTTTGCATTTAAAAAATTTCTTAGTTTTAGGTTAGTTACAACTCCCTACCTTATTTTCCCTCATGCCTCACCCTCCCTTCCTTGTGTAAATTTTTGAAATGATATATATATATATATATATATATATATATATATATATATATATATATATATATATATATATATATATATATATATATATATATATATATATATATTGCATTGAGGACAATGGAGAGGGTAAGTGTGGCGCAGAGTTTGAATTGATAAGTAACAATTATGCAATTTTTGAAATTTTTCAAAATTTTTCAAACGAGAATAATAAACTTTAATGATATTTTATCATATTTAGACTATTTAAAGAAAATTATAGAGATTATCTTGATTTATCTTATGCAATTATAAACCCTTAATATTCATTGTTGATTATGATGCTTTGACTAGTTATATTTTGAGAATTAGTCTAAGAAACTAAGGCAAATGCTTTGTGGTCATTTAGTCTTTAATTGGACACTATTAATATCTTCGAAGAGAAGTAGCCTTGTTGGAAAGATTCTTGAGCCTTAAACTCTAGAAATTGTTTGATTAGCCTCCTATGTAGGTAACTCATCAAAACTTCTATCAATTCTTGTTAGGGTTAAATATCATTTTTGCCACGGAAGTTTTGGCTAGGGGGCATCCAGCACTCGAAAGTTTTCTTGGTATCATTTTTGCCCTGGAAGTTTATAAAAAGGAGCAAATATGCCCTGGAAGTTTTTTTTAGGAGCAAATTTTCCTCGGAAGTTTTTTTTTATGAGCAAATTTGCGTAAACTTCCAGGGCAAAAATGATACCACAAATGATCAATCCAACGGTTAAGATCAACTGATGGGCAAGATTGCTACATTTGTAAACTTCTGGGGCAAAAATGATACCAAAAAAACTTCCGGGTGCTGGGTGCTCCAAACCCAAAACTTCCGTGGCAAAATTGGTCTTTATCCCTTCTTTTTACAGCTACTTTCCGATTGCAAAAACTTTAAAATAAAAGAGGCACTCATATTTTAAACCCTTATCTTCCCAATACAAGCCACAAAATTATCATTTTCATTTGCTACATTTTTAAGCCCATCATTTAAAAAAAAAATCCATTATATTGTGGTAAATTGCTGTGCATATAAATCTATATTATTTTTCTTTGTTGTGGGATGTCATACAAAAGAAGAAAAAAAAAGGATAGCGCAAAAAAAAAAAAAAAAAAAAGAGCAAGAAAATAAAAGAAAATATAAATATATAGCTCCTGATAAAAACAAAAAGGAAAAAGGAAAATCAAGAATAGATAAAAGAAAATGAAAAAGAAGGCATATCCACTAAACTCGCTTTGTTAGTAACATTACTACGCTTATAATATAACTCATTTCAACATTTAAAAAAAAAAAAAAAGAGTAAAATCGTCACCTATATCGAAATCCTCAAGAAACCCTAGACTTCCAAAATCCCAAATCTGAAAAATCAAGAGAAAGAGGTAGAATCAATTTATAATCACTTCCTTTAATATTTGAAAGCATAGAAATACTCCCCAAGATCAGATTCAAGAAACCCTAACAGGAAAAAATGCTTTATCCTTCCCCAAACTTATATATTCTTTGATATTATTAGTGCATATATCAATGAGATTGGATGTACTAACAAATTATATACTCCATCATATCTTTAATATAAGACATATTTGGAGAGTTGATCATAATCCTAAATATAAGACGTAATTTTCATATTTGTTAGCTTTATCATAATTTACTCATATTGATACGCCTCAATAATAATTAAGGAGTAGAGGGAAAAAGGAATTTAAGGAGGATTACTTGGGTCTTTTAAAAAATATATGTTATACTAACTTCATTAATCTAATCAAGTTAGGTAAAAATGTCTTATATTAAGGAACATAAGAGTAATATTTTTCTTATAGAGTTTGATGTCAAAATAATTGCTTTTTAATAATAATATCTTTTTAATAAAAAAGGAGGAAACATGTTATATACAAAAAATACGTTTGTTTAATCAACGCAATTCAAATTCATCATTATAATAAATGTTATTCTCAGTTAGAGTCAGATAAGGGTGTCATCATTCACAAGGCTCTCACCAAATAGGGTTTGGGACGGATATAATATAATTTTACTTGTATAAATAACAATATTACAAGTTAGGTATGTAACGAATAATTATTTTGTGAAGAAACAAATGTTGTTATAAATTCATTGTTTACCATTCTTACAAAGGTTTGACCTAATGATCATGGTAACTAGGATGACCATCTCATGACCCACGAGACAACGAATCAAGTAACATGACACTCTATATGTTACACCTCCACCGGCCTCGCCCTTTCGGGTGGCGGGTTAGAGGGATTCCTTTTATAAATTACATTTCCTTTAGTTAATAGTCCATTTATATGTGTATCAGAGTACGCGTAGCAGAGCACAGGATCGGTTTGGACAAACTGACATACTGGTAAAAGTAAAGTCAACAAAAAGTAAAGTCCCCAGAGGGTTAAGATACAGTCATCCGGTAGAGAATATCAAAATAATAAGTACAGTCATACCAAAAAGTACTATACAAAATATGATACGGCATTCCCTATTCTTCATCAGCACCATCACCCTAACTTAGTCAAAAAGCCTCCACCACTCAAGTACGACCATTGAGTCAACAAAATCTTCCGGAGTCCATTATTGGCCCCCGAGTAACCGTCGATACTCAAATATTAAATGTGTAAAGTGTATGTAGGTAACCATGCGGATAAAAGTCAACAGTGTCATGCCAAACATCAAAAATATAACAACCACACATCATAATCCATGGAACTCGTGCATTGCCTTCCCAAGGCAAGCCTCAGACTAACTAGACTCGCAACCCGTAAAGCCGCCCTTACCAGGCCAGCCCCGGACTGCCCCGTGTTAGTTCTCTATTGGTTTTGATGATAACGGACAATTGTAAACACATATAAAGTTTGTCTTTGTAAATTGAAAAACTTATTGTCTAAGGCAAACTCGAGTTTCAGTTTGGAAACTCGAGTTTTGACTTGACAGAGAAGAGCTCAAGATTTTGCAAAGAAATGCAAACTCGAGTTAAGATTTGAAAACTCGAGTTTTGGCCATACAGAGAGCTTCTAAGTTTTTTCACAGACAAAGCAAACTCGAGTTTGATTTAGAAAACTCGAGTTTTGACAAGACAGAGAGCAACCAAGTTTTTCAAAGATACCAAAACTCCAGTTTCCATTTGGAAACTTGAGTTTAGGCTATACAGAGAGTTCTCTAAGTTTCCAACATTTTATGGAAACTCGAGTTAAATTTGAAAACTCGAGTTTTGCACTATTCACAAAACATGTCCAAATGCCAAATCGCGATGTTTGTTTCTGGAATGAGGAAACTCGAGTTAATATTTTGAAACTCGAGTTTCGCTCTTTTACTGAAAGCTTACTCAAACATGAAAACTCAAGTTTGGAAGAACTGACTCGAGTTTCCATCGCAGAATTTGAATTTCGAACAGAACGAATTTGTGAAACTTTTGTGTTTGATCTCTACTCTATATCATCACTCATAACTATTCCTAACTATGTTTAATCAGTTTGTTAGTAAGTTTCAGATGATTTAGACAGGATTAAATGGAGATTGAGCAAAAAGCATAAAGCATGTCAGCACATTAAATGAAGAGTGCAGAAACCTTGCATGCTTTTGGACAATCATTCTTCACACGTTTTGTAGAAGTTAATGTTTGCTTTCCACATCCAGAAACTACCCTTCCAACGGATTAAAAGTCAGGAAGTCAACCTTGAACATCTGCAAAGCTGGATTAACCAAAGAGTAGAGAGAGAAGAAGACCAAAACCTTCACTAATCATCCTCCAATGTTGACAACGGTCACATTAGGATTTATAACGGTCATTTAATGATCTCTAGCTATAAATAGAGATGCATTCAAGTCTTCTCAACAACAAATCATGAGAAAACCAAAATCATTAAAGTTTCAACTACTCTTTGATTTTTCTTGTGAAAAGTATCTTTTGATACATTCATACTTCAGTGTTTATCTTATCTACTCTTAGAGAGAGTTTCTTGATTGTAAATCATTTATTGTAAAGTATCTCAAGTCAAGGGGACTTGGAGATTGGGTTATTGATTACAACTTGTAAGGGGGAGTAAGTTCTAGTGAGAGAATTACTCTTGAGTGCAGAGTGTGTAATCAATCATTGATAGTGAGAAATCCCAGAGAGTCTGGGGACTGGACGTAGGTCAAGGAGTTAGACCGAACCAGTATAAATTCCTTGTGTCTTGCTTCTCTTCTCTTCACTCTGTTTTATCCCTGTTATATATCTGAAAAATAGAGTATCCGGAAAAAGTTTTTAGAATCTCCAATTCACCCCCCCTCTTGGTGATTCAGCTCCGCTTACACCCCGCACCCCGTACAGCCGCCACTTAAGGCCGGCCTCGGACTGCTCGTCCTCAGCGCTAGGAAACACATAATTCTGTATGCATATTTGGCAATACAAACACAAGAAAAACACACATGGCAAATACAACATAAAACATAACACATAAAAATATCTGAGTAAAGCAGTTACTACCTGGTGTACTTTATACTTCCTTTTATATTTTTAGGCCCGATGATTTTTCCAAAGATACCCCTGATCAAAATATACCATTTTCAATATTTACAAAATTACCCTTGCATTTCTTTGATCAAAACCGAGCCCAAACAGATTTCCAGAAAATCCTGTGTTTTTGGCCCAAATTCAAACATTTTTAATAAATTCCAAGAAAACCCAATGAACACGAAATCAGTGGAATCTGAACCCTTAAGATGCCTATATTATGTTAAAAATATGTCCAGATCTCAAAAACATGTACATAAATTTTTCCCTTGCGAAAATCCTTCTCTGGTCCAGAACAGGGTTTCAGGTTCTGAGCCACTTTGTGGAATTTATTTCTCTCAGTTGGAAACTTGAAAAATCACAAAATATTATATCAAAATGAATCCCCAAATGTCTAATTTAACCATGTAAAATTTCATGGCAAAAATAGGTCGTTTACTATTTTAAAATCGCGTCTTAAGAACCACTGCCCAGATTTACAGAATCACTTGCAAGCTCGATTTAGGGTTTTCGGTGTTTTCAACCGGAAACTTAAACCATGACTATACCCCTATAAATCCACGTTCCAGAACCATTGGACACCTTAAAAATTCAAAAATCCAACCCCAACAGCAAGCCCTAGCTTTATGCACGAAATACCTTGGTAAAACTCAAGAAGATGAAGTTTTTCGGTGTTACCTTGAATCGGAGGATCGATGGATGTTCTTGAGTTCTTGATCTTGGACCTTGGCTATGGTGGCTTTCTGTTCTTCCTGCTGGTTCTGGAAATTTCGCCCCCTTTGGGGTGAAAAATGTGTTCAATTCACCTTTTAATAAAAGGTGAATTTGATCCAGTAGAAGTAAAATTAACTGGCGTAAATTTCTGTTCTAGTTGGAGTAAATTTGATCTGCTTTCCTTGACTTTTTCCCCAAGAATTCTCAAAGATTCCAGAGTCTCCCTTGGCTGCCATGTGGAGCAGCCCCAAGGAAAGAGAGAAGATCTTTATCTGCTTTTGGGGAAAATTACAGGTTTTAGCCCAGAACTTTCGTAAATTACAATTTTGACCTGGGACTTATCAATTATTACTAACTTTTCCCATACTTTTTCCTGCTTTATGGGGACATGTGGAGCACCATTTTGGGCCCACATATCTGACCTAATTTAATTTTTACCTATTTATTCCCATTTCACTCTTTTTGTTCGGAATGTGGGACCCGCGGTTTGACTTTTACACCAATTCTTCTTTCTTGCTCTCCAAGTAATTATTTTAATCATTAAGGGGGTTTATGTGGCGCCTAATGGGGCCCAAAAATTTGCTCCCCTATAATTAATCCCCTTTTCTCACTTTATCATTCCAGTTTTGACCAACCGGTCCCCGCTGGGTACACAAATGCCTTTTTTACACTTTTCTTCAACTTTTCCAGATATTTCCCCCTGAATGGACACTCATGTGTGGCGCCCTCCAAACTTCCCAGAGTGGCCCCACACTTGTCTCATTCAGTCAAAAGTAACCTCTAGACTGGTCCCTATCGGTCCCGTTTCTATCGGTCAACCACCTGTGGGACCCGCATCTCGAGTTTGGGCCTGAATATGACTTATATCACCTGTTTTTCTCCTCTCCTTTATGGTGAACGGAATTTTCCATATTATTTTACTAGGAATTGATTGTTTTACCCTTGCTTTCCTTTCTCTTAAATTATTTACGATATTCAAATAGTAATCGAAAATACATTTTCTCAATAACTCAACATTAATTACATCAGTAGGGGTGTTACACTATATGCGTCTTCTTTTGTTCGATTTGAAAAGCATTGGGTTGAATAAGGTATTTTATGTTTAAATTTCATTACTGTCTGGTTTTGGGTTCCTCTTTTTTTTTTTGAGGTGGTTCCCTTTTTTGTCATCTGTTCTTTTAAATTGACAAGGTAAAAAATTATTCATTTTGATTTTTAGAAAAAAAAATGAATTTTTACCTGGCTATTTGATTTTAAAATAGAAAAAAAATGAAAATATATTTTTAGAAAATAAATTTGATTTTAGAATATTTTGGTGGGATTATTTTTAGTATGATTTTTATTTTCAATATAGTTTACAGAAAATATACAAAATATATGATAGATCCAGACTAAGGGTGTTATTGGACATTTTTCTATTTTATTCCCTGTGTTTTTTTGTCCATCAAGAGTGAGTGATAATATTATCCTTTTTTTTCCTTTTTTTTTTCCCAACTAGTTTTATTCCAAACGGACCATTAGTGAGCCTCAAAGGGCAGATTTAGACAATCCATGGGCCCAAATTTTCGCCAATGTTTCGTAACAAAGGCCCATAATGACAGTCTAGCTCTCTGTTTTCATAATGGATCTGGTCTTTTATTTTGCTGTTGGTGGGGTTTCTCTATCTTTCTTTCTTTTCTTTTTTTTTTTTTTTTTGATAAGATCTTTCTTTTTTAATTCTCCTTTAACTACCAATGTTCAAATTTCCACTGAAAGATGTATCACATTTAATTAATGTACAACACTACTTTAAACAAGATTGCACCTAATAGAAGGCATCTATGCCTATAATAAAAGTTTCTGAAATAATGCATTCATGAGCATTAACATTTCAAGGTTCTTATGAAAAACAAATGGACCTATATACGGTGATGGAGCCATGATCAAGTACAGAGCGGTTTTGTGCGGGTGAGCGCCTGTGCATATAGATACACCTTTATTTGTTCTCAAAATTTTCAAAATTTGTATAGTTATGAATAAGGGAAATTAAAATAAAGGACCTATATAAAATAATATTTATTATAAAGGACCATAAAAATTGTAATTACTTAGAAGGACCAAACATCATAATATAAATTTGAAATTACTAAATTGCCCCTAATCAAACTCATGTATTATCTTTTGTATTCATAATAAAAAAAATGACGAAAATTAAAACTAAAAATGCCCATAATAATATGATCATATATTTTTCTTAATATATTATTTAATTAACAACGGTTAAAATCATATTGTTTTCCACCAATATATATCATCAAGTTGCCCAATTTATATTATCAACGTTGATATCAATTAAGCTCTTTTTATGAAAATAAAAAATAAACTTATTTCATATTTTTCAAGATATGATAGGTTAATTAGATTTTTTTAATTTTATTAACATTACATGAATTTTTTAACCCACATAAATTACTTCTAAAACAAAAATAAATCATACAAACTTTCTTGGTTTAACATATATGATAAATTATAAAAGACCTTGACTTTTATTAAAATTATATAATTCCATTTTTAATTTTTTTTATTTTAAAAAATTATAATTTTTACAAATTGAAGAATGCATAATTTTTTTTAATAGATATATATTCAAGTTGTGAAAAATGAAAATTGGGAAAAATATTCTTTTAAAAAAAAATTTAATGAAACTTAGAATTTTGTATTAGTTTTAAAAATAGAATGTGGAGGAGAATGGAGGAGGGAATGCATAAGATCTTGTTAGGGGCATTTTAGTACTTTTAATTTTATATTTTTATATTTGGTCCTTCTAAATAATTACAATTTTTATGGTCATTCCCCATAAATATTTTTTCCTCTAGGTCCTTCATTCTAATTTTCCCTTATGAATATAATATTATGTGGATATCCATACCCCACATTTCTTCCTATTTGCCTTTCCATTATTTCTTATGATTATGGAATCTTTCTTTTATCTCTCTTTTATTTTATAACATATTATTAACACGAAGCTCTAGTCATGGTATGATATTTTATTACTCTCTTTATTCTGAAATTGTTATTTTATTTTCTCCTTCTCCACAAGTTCCTTTTCCATTCCCGCGTGACTTGAAGTCATTTTTGTCGATGGAACCTGAAGTTCCAATGGATATTTTTATATATTCCTTAGTGAGATGACATCACTATTTCTGATTAAACTTGAAGTTTCAATTAATATTTCCAATTGATATTTGTATACATGCCTTGGTGACCTAATGTCACTATCCTTGATGGAACTTGAAGTTCCAATTGATATTTGACGGTCTTCCAAAAGGATTATTGTAAAATCTACTACTGAGATTGGAAACAAACTTTCATCATATTTTGCATTACTCGCATATCTCAAGTGTATATCAATTTATATACTTTTTTTATTCCTTTCCCTCAGAATCCACAAGCCACATGTAGACTGTACATTTTGCATTCAGATCTGTAACGCCAGCTTCTTTCCTTTCTCCCTCACTGGTGACACGCCGATCTCGCCTTCCTGTACAGATACAACTTGATTTCTCCATCGGCAGCTTCGTGCAGTACAGGTGGAGATCGTAACCGCAAGATCTGCAGTGGTACACGAATCCGCTCATGTCCTTCTCGCATGCACTGTAGTAACGTGCCAGATCCCCTTGAGGCATGACCATGATGTGGAACGAGCATTTCTTGTAGAACGCGTGGCAAATCGTCAGCGATGGTATGGTGCAATAGACGTGGAGGTCGTAATCATAGATCGAACATTTGTATCGCGATCCCTCTCCTTTTATTAAGGTGATGAAGAGGTATAATATAATACATATACCTCTATTAATCCAGAATTTCTTTTTCTTTTTTTTTTTGACCTAATAATCGAGCATTTGTATGTAATCGCAAATTGTATTATACCTCTATTAATCGAGCATTTCTTTGCATATCCCACAATCGATTACGAAACATTTGTATCATGATCCCTCTTCTTTTACTAGGTTTGTTATTTCTGTTTTGATGCATGAAGGTGAAGAAGAGGTATTTGAATTTTTATATGAATTGAATTAGCTAGAAGAGTTTCTCCCTCTTCATAACCGTGGAGGAAGGGACGGGGAGGGTCGAAGAGGTGGATGGAGAAGCAACATCGCGATATTCATTGTCTGTAGAAGGGGGAATTTTTTTTTGGGTCAACCTTTTTTAGGACCGGATGTTTAAAAAGTTCGATCTAAAAAGTCTTATTTTAAAACCTCTGGTTTTAAAAGTCTGACTTTTAAGACCTCATATTTTAAAAGTCGGGTCTAAAAAGTATTTTTTTTAAGACCAGTAGCACATCCAGTCTTAAAAGTAACAAACTTTTTAGATCACTTGTATCAAGGCCAGTTCCAAATCCGGTCTACGAGGAAATTTATATTCAGTATAAAAAGCCTGTTTGGTACTAGTGGAGGTTCCGTTGGATTTCCAAACCGATTGTGGAATTGCGATAAGGTAAGTGTAAGCTTCGTATTGAACCGATTGTCTTGAGGTTTTGATGACTTTTATGAATATGTTAGAATACCCTAATGTTTCAGCCAAGAAGGGTTTTTAGGGTTTCATGATTATTTGTTCGTATACATTTGGTTATATGATGTTTTGGAAGCTTATGAACTTAGTTTGGGGAGTAAAATGTGAATTGGTGAATTATTGTTTTGGAACCCTAATTTCGGTCAGAACATGGCATAAAGAAAGGCTCTTAATTTGATAATTTTAAGGTCTCCAATGGAATCCTTAGGCAAAATTGTGTAGGAATAGGTTGTTGGTATGATTTTAGAAGGGATGGATTTGAAATTCAAAAGTTACGACAATGCTGCCAACTAAGGTTCCTTCGTGGCAGTCTTCTTGTTCTTTATTTTTGGGTAAAGTAATTTTTTTTCCAATGGCCATGATATTTTTCATAATGAAATTATACTTATCAAGCTTTAATTTGATAGGTCATATATGTTAATTGGATATGTATACTATGAGTTATGAATTTTTAACTTTGGTCATGTAAACCTAACAAGTTTCGGGGGCAGTGTCCAGTGAATTGTAAATCTAGAATGATGTGCATCCAATTGGCTAATGGAAATGTTTTTCCCTAAAACTAGACTTTATAAAGTTCATATAGCCTTTGGAATCACTATAATTTGACTTCTATATATAAAGATATGTATACTATGAGTTATGAATTTTTAACTTTGGTCATGTAAACCTAACAAGTTTCGGGGGCAGTGTCCAGTGAATTGTAAATCTAGAATGATGTGCATCCAATTGGCTAATGGAAATGTTTTTCCCTAAAACTAGACTTTATAAAGTTCATATAGCCTTCGGAATCACTATAATTTGACTTCTATATATAAAGATATGAATTTTCAAAGTTGATTGAAAATCTTGCCAATCTTAACTTTTGAACGAAAATGAGAAAGTAAGGGCAATTGCTAGTAAAGTTAACTTCCAAGGGTTAAGATAAAGATAACATAACTAACATTAAGTAGAGATTACTTACAACTCATTGGGATTTATCATTCTCAATTCTCTTATAATGAATGTAAATTGCTCCTTAGCTAGTGGTTTTGTGAATATATCAGCAAGTTGAAGATGAGTAGGAATGGACAACACTTTGACATCCTTCTTCTGAACATGATCTCTGATGAAGTGATGTCTAACATCAATATGCTTGATTGTTGTATGTTGAACAGGATTCTTTACCAAGCTGATTGTACTAGTGTTGTCACACAGAATTGGAATCTCTTTAGGGTGAATTCCCAAATCTTGAAGTTGTTGCTTGAGCCACAAAACTTGTGCACAGCAACTAGATGCAACAATGTAATTAGCTTTGGTTGATGATAAAGAGACTGTGGTTTTCTTCTTGCTAAACCATAAGACAAGTGAACCACCAAGGAATTCACATTGACCACTTGTGCTCTTTCATTCAGTCTTGTATCCTGCATGGTCCGAATCAGAATATGCCACAAAATATTCAGCTTGTCCTTTAGCAAACCATAACCCAAGACTTTCTGTGTCACAAGGTATCTGAAGATCCTCTTCACATGTTCAGCATGAGACTCCTTTGAGGCTGATTGGTACCTTGCACACATTCCCACACTGAATTGGATGTCAGGCCGGCTAATAGTCATGTATATTAGAGATCCAATCATCCCTCTATACTTGGTAATGTTGAAATCCTTGCAATCCTCATCAGCATCTAAAGTAGTGGTTGAACTCATCGAAGTATCAGCTCCATTGTATTGGTCCATCCCATACTTTTTTAGGAGATCCTTAAGATATTTGGTTTGAGATATGAAGATGTTATTCTTCTTTTGCTTGATTTGCAAACCAAGGAAGTAGTTCAACTCCCCCATCATAGACATCTCAAACTCTCCCTGCATTATCTTAGAAAAATCCTCACACAAAGCATCATTAGTAGTACCAAAAATAATGTCATCAACATATATTTGAACAATTAATAGATCATTCCTCTTGTTGCGCTTAATGAATAGAGTTGTATCTACTTTGTCTCTAGCAAATCCTTGATTAATAAGGATTTTACTTAGTCTTTCATACCAAGCTCTAGGAGCTTGCTTAAGACCATACAAAGCTTTCTTTAAATGAAAGACATGATCTGAATGATGATTATTCTCAAATACAAGAGGTTGTTCAACATAAACTTCCTCTTGGATAAAACCATTCAGAAATGCAGATTTCACACCCATTTGATATAACTTGAATCCCTTAATGCAAGCAAAGGCTAAAAGAACACGTATAGCCACTGGAGCATACGTTTCCTCATAATCAGTTCCTTATTCTTGACTATAGCCTTTGGCCACTAATCTTGCTTTATTACGAACAGTGATTGCGGATTCATCACGTTTGTTCTTGAATACCCATTTAGTGTCAATGACTGAATGGTCTTTAGGCCTAGGGACCAAATCTCAAACTTGATTTCTTTCAAACTGATGTAACTCTTCTTACATTGCTATAACCCAATCATTGTCTGAAAAGGCTTCGTAAATCTTAGAGGGTTCAATCTTTGAAATGAAATTAGAGAAAGTAACTTAATTCAAAGTACTTTTTCTGGTTCTCATTTCTTGATTTACATCACCTATCACTTGGTCCAGAGGATGACTCCTACTGTATCTCCAAGATCTAGGTTGAGATTGATCAATGTTTTCGCAAAAAATTTCGCAATTGTTTTCAACATTAGGTTCTGTTTCCTCAGGTTTTTCAGAATTTTTCAAAACAAAAGAAGTTTTAGGAACAGATTGACTTTGAACAATAGGTTCATCATCATCCAAAGACTTTTTAGATTTGACTTCACAGAATACAACATGCATAGACTCTTCTACAATACGAGTACAATTATTAAATACTCTATATGCTTTACTCCTATTAGAATAGCCAAGAAATATACCTTCATCTGACTTGGGATCAAATTTCCCTAAGTTCTCCTTACCATTATTATGAACAAAGAACTTGCAACAGAAGATGTGCAAATGAGCTAGGTTGGGCTTTCTTCCTTGGTACAGCTTATAGGGAGTTTTGTTAAGCTTTTTTCGGAGGTATGCCCGATTTGAGATGTAGCAAGCCGTACTCATGGCATCAGCCCAAAACACTTGGGAGGTTTGATTCTCGTTCAACATTGCCCTTGCCATCTCGGTGAGAACTCGATTCTTCCTCTCTACAACACCATTTTGATGAGAAGTCCTTAGGGCTGAGAAGTTGTGATCAATTCCCATATCATCACAAAACACTTTGAAAGCATGATTCTCGAACTTGCCACCATGATCAGTACAAATTCCTTCAATAGAGAAACCTTTCTCGTTTTGGACCTTCTTGGCAAAAGCAACAAACTAATCAAATGTTTTATCTTTAGAAGATAAAATATAGTTCATGAAAATCTTGATAAATCATCAACTATGACCAAAGTGTATAAATTGCCACCAAGGCTTTACACTCTAGCTAGTCCAATTAATGTTGCGTTGTCAGCAAAGGCTTGGAAATATTTAAGGATATTGCATGAATGTTATGGGAATAGAATAGAAGCTATGAAACATGATGATCCTAACATGCTTATTGGGTATGATTGATGGTTGGCTTTGAGGTGAAATAATGATGCTTAGAATATACATTTGTAATATTGAGGATTGAGGTAGAATTAGAACCTTGTAAACAATGCTAATGTTGTGAGAATATTATCTGAATATTTTGATGATTAGAATAGGAATTGTGGATCATGATCTAAGTATGTATGATGGTTATTATTAAGGAAACATGATTTCTCGGCTCAACTGATGTTGAGGTTCTCGAAGTTGAATTGTGACCTAAGGATCAAACAATAATTGAATTAATTCCTTAGGTGTTTGAATCGACCTGAATGATTTGAGGTACTAGAATATGGTAGAACAAATCCGTGAAGAACTTGTAGTGGGCAAATTATTTGTCATGTCTCTCAGAATTCAGGCCACATTAGCCAAGATTTCCCGTAATGTACAACTGAGAAGAGACCTTAAAACCAAGGTAGATTTTTTGCCATGATTCATGAGGAGGCCAGGAAGTACCCAGAAATGATCTAAGGCACTATCCTTCTTCATGGCAATACATTATATGTATTATTTGATTCGGCTGCTAGACATTCTTACACTACATGAGAACGTATTGAACGTCTATGATTAAGTACCCATAAATTGCTTATGATCTAGTTGTGCCCACACCAATTGGTGTCAAGTCTATACTGCTGATGTCTGTATGAACTGTGTTGCCAGAATCTCGGCTCTAATACCAACTTGTCACACTCACCCCTAGATTACTCATATGGAAGCGTCAATATTCTTAAGGGTCGTCCTCATTACTATCAAAACGTTTCTTTGCTCATTTCCCTGTTCATTCATACATGTACATACACGTTCATACATGCCATAATTTATACATGACTCATCATCACCTATACACCTTCAATTCTTCATCCCATTCTCTTTTGCACGACGTCATGCACTCCCCTTCTATGTGCTCACATACCTGTATGGTTGGTTAGGGGAAGGGAGAGATTCTGGGGAATCTCAATAGCAAACAATATCAACAATGCATGCAAGATAGATGCTAGGGAAAAGGTGCAAAAATGCACATGTGCTTTACCCTCGGGAACGCCCAACACCAAATGCTTTTTTTGGGTGCAAAAGTACCCATGTGGTTACAAAATAGGTGCAAAAGTCACATCTCTATTAAAAGGAAAAACGTTGACAGTTAAAATGAAGATTTTGACTAACATTGATGACATGGATGGTGATTTGGTAGATTTAGGAAAAAACCACCAAATACATAAGGCCTCAGAGGGCGTCGTGAACCAGCTTCACCTTCACCTTTGTTCTTCCATTTCACCTTTCTTCTTATTCATCGGTGACAACTTCTACCCTCACTGTCACTGGTGAGCTCTTCCTCTTCACCATAGCCACCATCGTTAAAAGCTTTCAAGAGGAAAAAGGGCAAAAAGTCTTGGATTTGGGTATCTAGAACAAGAAACTGAAAAGGTAAAATGGAATCTAAACTCTATTTTCCCTATCAAAGTCACTCTAAGCTCAAAATGGCAAGAGCATAGTCACAATTCTAAGGAAGTCAGATGAACACAAGTAGAAATAGAAGCTACAGAAGTTAGCTAATTTGAACCTACTCCATGTTAGTTCTCTATGTGTTTTGATGATAACTGACAATTGTAAACTAAATGAAGTTAATGGTTAAGTCAAAAATGTTTGAAATTTGTTCAAACTTAACCAGTAACCTACTGTCAAAGGCTAACTCGAGTTTGGAGTTGCAAAACTCGAGTTTACTCAAGGTAGAGAGCCTTCAAAGTTTTCTGAACTTAATCTGACTCGAGTGTCTGTTTGGAAAACTCGAGTTAGTTCTTGGCCGAAAGTTTTCAAAACTTTTTCATTTTAAAGTAAACTCGAGCCAGTTATGGTTAACTCGAGTTTATGCAAGACTGAGAGTTTTCACAATATTTTGAACTTGAAGTGACTCGAGCCTGATCTTGAAAACTCTAATTAGAGTTTGTGGACTTAAACTTATTTTCAAAATTAAAAAATTCCTAAACTCGAGTTAGTCAATTAATGACTCGAGTTTACGTAAACTCAAAACGTTTTCAAAATGCTATCGTGAAACTCATTCCGAAAGAAGATTTAAAGTCGAGTTTAGGTCAACTGACTCAAGTCATGTGCTTGAGTAAAACATTTTAAAATTTAGTTTCAATCTTACAAAGACATCTTCATTTAAACTTCAAATCTATTTTCAAAGAAGATGATCATGTGACTCGAGCCTAGAATATTAAACTCGAGTCATGCACTCCAGTTTGCTTCAATAAACTCGAGTGTAAAGCCTCTCTGTTTTACCATCACCATGTCCAGATTTGCGAAATCTTCATGTATGATTTGTATACTTCATATCATCTCTCATTACTATTCCTAACTATGTTTAATCGATTTGTTAGTGAGTTTCAGATGATCAAACAAGTGTTAAATTGAAGATTAAGCAAAAAGCAAAAGAAGGTGTCAGAGCATTAAATGCTGGTCCAAAAAACTAAGCATGAATTTTGCAAAGCATTCTCTGCACATTCCAAAGGCTTTAATACTTTCTTTCCTCATCTGGACGCCATATCACCAACGAATTTATTTCAAGGAAAGTCAACAAGAAAGTCTGAACATCTGGATTAAATCAGAATGACCAAGTAAATGCACCTGGTTCAACCTAACAACTCTTTTAATGCTTCCAACAGTTGTATCTGTTACAACCCTATCGGCCTCACCCTTTTGGGTGGCGGGTTAGAGGGATTCCTTTTACTTATTACCTTTCCTATGTTAATTAGTCCTTTTAATTTACATCAGAGTGTGCACAACAAAGCATATGATCGGTTTGGACAACTTACATTATACTAGTAAAGGTACAATAATCAAAGTAAAGTCCCCGTAGGGTTAAGGGTACAATCGTCCCAAAATAAATACTGAATAGTAAGTATACATCATACAATCATCCAAATAAAAACATAGAAAATGAGATAAGGCATTCCATACGTCTTCCGTCTTCAGCTTCATCGCTCTTACCCTTAACTTTCCCACAGTCCAACCGGCCTACCGCCTTACACCTGCATCTTTGAAACCAGTCTGGAGTTCAAGATTGAACCTCAGAGTAACTGTTAAACTCATATACAATATGTATGCAATGCATGTAGTGCAAATCATAATAGGGAAAATAAATATGCCTCAGGCACAGTACACTGGCATGTAACCCCTCCACAGGACCGCCTGGTCAAGACAAGCCCCCGAAACCACTAGCGCCAAGGGGTCTCGGTAGTCAGGGCTGCAATCCCCTACCTTACCCCAAGAGGCTTCAATAGCCACCTATGAACACACAATCACATAGGCTCCACCTACCTCATATACCTTGGGTCTCAGTAGTCACCTATAAACACATAGTCACATAGGTACTACCTACCCTACATGCCAAGGGCCTCCACAGTGACCTAAGTGTTGGTTTTGATTAGTTTTGATGATGTCTTATATAGATGTCATTCTTAAGAGCAAAAAGATTGCATGATATATTTATCTCCTACATTGACTAACTACTATATTTAATGTAGATTAGTCCAAGTTGAATAATAGCTCAAGAAGGAGATAAGAGATTTTAGAAAGAAGAAACTAGAGAGAATGTCAAGTTCAAGAAGAAGATGAGATATTTAAGAATTAAATTATGAAAATGATCAAGAGAAGAAGAAGAGGAGAGAAGAAAGAAAGAATTGAATTTTGGGAATGATCAAGAGAAAAGAAGAAAGAAAGAGTTAAATTATGGAGAATGATGAAGAGAAGAAAGAAGGAAGAACTTGTTGAATGGATTGAGAAAATCATTATTCAAGCTTTTATATTGATGCTAGAAGTCTCCAATATAATATAGAAGTTGGAACGACTTAATTTGCAGTGAAAACCAGCAAAAAATCAGTTCTAGGATGAGAAAACTCGAGTTCATATCTAAAAACTTGAGTTTCCTACTTCGCTACAATGGTTTGCTCCTCTGGTATGAGAAAACTCGAGTTTAGGACACAAAACTCGAGTTAATCACTAACTGACTCGAGTTTGTAATGTCTTCAGCAACTATGGGGTCTCTGGACAAGGAAAACTTGAGTTTACAAGTCAAAACTCGAGTTTACAGCATTGATCAGCAACTCTGTTCTACTCTGTTTCACGTTCAGCTTGGGTGACGTATGGTAATTCGATGATATCTCTCAAACTAGATATCAGATTAAAGTGAAACCAATGTCATATGAAACTAGACTCCCAATGCGTCATTTTGATATATAATTCAAGCCAAAAGGAGTTCAGATGAAGGATCTATCAATTTATGAAGTTGACAGTGAAATTCACACCACTCAGCAGATCAACCTTCAATGTTTTGAGTATATCTCACAAATTACAAATCCGATTGAGCTGAAATTGGTGGCATATGAAAGTAGACTCAAAGGGATTTCCATCAAATTTTGAACAGACCAAAACAAAGTTCAGAGCATGGAGATATGGCTCTTGAAAGTTGACTGTATGTTGCACAGTTTGCTATCAAATGAAGCAAACTCAAGTTTGGGAACCAAAACTCGAGTTTCCATCAGACAGAGAGCAATCTTGAGTAAAGCAACAACCTCTAAACTCGAGTTTACAAATGGAAATTCAAGTTTGCACCTCTACTTCAGAAAATCACCGTTTCAAAAATCTTATTTTTCATCAAGAACATCCAGATGAATACCCAAATGATTTATAATACTTCTTAACATCATTTATATCATTTGTGTACATGTTTCAGATGATCAAAGGCTGGTAAATTGAAGATCAAGAGTAAAGTAAAAGCTGATGTCAAAGCTGGTTCAGAAAACGAAGTTCTAACGGCTAGTTCCATCTTAGTCTAATGGCTATATTTCTTTATCCAATAGTCATTGAATCTTCAAACGGTCATATACTGATCTCTACCTATAAAAGAAGACATATTCAGGACAGAAGAAGAAGACAGAAGCCTACATCTTCAAAATGCTCATACTCTGATATTCAGATTATTTACTCTCTGCTTTCAATGTTTACATAGCTTATCATAGAGAGTGAAATGATTCGTATTGTACTTCAGTGTTTATCCATTCACTTCTGAGAGAGAGAAGATTTATTAGTAACCATTCTATCTTTCTATCTGTGAGTTACTCAAGATTGGGTGATCTTGAGTGGGAAACCCATTGTATTGATTACAGCTTGTAAGGGGAGTGAATCCTAGTGAGAGGATTACTTCGAGTACAGAGTGTGTAATCAAACGGGTGTATTGATTACACTTTGTAAGGGGGAGTGAATCTTAGTGAGAGGATTACTTCAAGTACAGAACGTGTAATCAAATTAGAAAAAGATAGTGGATTGAAAATCTCAAGTGAAGCTTGAGGACTGGACGTAGGTCAAGGATTGGGCCGAACCAGTATAAATCACAGTTTGCATATTCTCTTCCCTTATCTCTTACATTCCCATCATATATGTTTGAATGATTAGTTATCACTTTATAAATTATTATTGTCATTCAAACTACTTTCAGTAAGTTGCGAAAAGATTTTAAAGTTCTAAGTTTTTAATCAGACACCCAATTCACCCCCCTCTTGGGTGATATCCAAGTCTTTCACTAAGGACACACAGTCCAATAGGTACCACAGCCTGACATACTCTAGACTTCAGCAGTAACCTAAGAACACAAAGTTCACTAGGTACCACAGTCCAATCCCTTACCTCATGAGAAAACACACATGCGGAATAACATAGAGTATGCAAGTTTACAGTTACTACCTGGCACTCCTCGAAAATCGAAAAATCTTTTTCGGTACTTGAAGTATGTCCCACGCGTGTTAAAACCCTAGTTATAGCAAAATATCATACTTTCAATCACATATACAAGTTTAAATTCAAGTGCCATAAATTTCGCCTAACTTCAGAATTTCCCAGAACTTCTGACCAAACTTCTCCGATTTTTAATAAATTATAGAAAAATAGTATTAAAAATAAATCAGTGGAAATTGAACCCTTAGGATGTCTAGTTTATGGTAAAAATAACTTCCAAGGTCATATGGGTTCGTATCAATTTATTATAAGCAAATCCTAGCCACTGATCCGAGACAGAGTCCATGTTTTTGGGTCATTTTCAACATTAAATAACTCCTGGTTGGAAACTCCAAATGAGACAAAATATTATATCAAAATAATCCCAATTATTTCTAATTTCACCATGTAAAATTTCATAGCAAACAGAATCCATTTACTATTTTAAAACCACTAATTAACACACGTTGCCCAGAAAACTCCCGAATCGGCAGATTTACGTAGTTTAAAGACTTAAGCTTTTCGGGTTTGGAAAAAGGTGATCCTACTTGTCCCCAAAAAAAAAACACATTTTGGACCCATTTAGAATCTCAAAAATATGGAAAAACAACTGCATCTACACGAAGACACCATAGGGCAGAAATCAGAGTTACTAAGTTGTCGATGAGAAGCTTACCTCAGAATTTCAGTTGCGAGTGCCTTCCTCTTCCCTTGGAGAAAACCTTCAGCTGGAACCTCCTCTTCCTCTCCTTGAAAACGTGCTGGGACGGTTCCAAATGAAGGGAGGAGTGCCCTTTATATAGGCTCCAAGGATGAAGGCTTTTACCCAAGTTTGGTTATTATCCATTGGACAAAAGAGTGCTTCGGATTTAAATATAATTTCTTAACTTATTCTCAAGAATTATAGAGGATTCTTGGCTCAAAAATGGTGCCTTCCATCTAGGGGTGAGCATTCGATTTTCGGTTCGGTTTTTCGGTTTTAACCGAAAAACTGAAATACACATATTTTAACCACCAAACTGAAACGAAGTACCGAAAAAGCCGAAATATTTCGGTTCGGTTTTATAGTTAATTCGGTTTTTGGGCTTAAGTTGGGCCTTATTGTGGGCCTTCTTGTTTGGGTTAATTCTGTAAAATGGCCAATTTACTTTTTTTTTTGTTGAATCAATCTACAATATTGACTATTAAGTGCAACCTGGCTATAATATACTTTACATGGAGCACCTGGTATATATCGATTTTCACTTGTATGACAATAGGTTGTAGATTTTAAAATCAAAACATGGAATAATGATGGAAAGAGGAATTGGGTTGGGTCTGGACATCTAGTACTCGTCCTCAGTTGAGGTGGGCCAAGGGTCATGACTCATAAGGTTGGGTCTGATTCATACATATGCATCGTCGTTTTAATTAATTTCGGTTAATTCTACAACAACAAAATATTTCGGTTTTAACCGAAATAAATTTGTAACCACCGAACTGAAAACCGAAAACCGAATTAAGCTAGTTTAAAAAACCGAAACCAAAAATACCAAACACCGAATTATTCGATTCGGTTTTCAGTTTTCATTTTCTCACCCCTACTCCCATCAGACCCAAAAGTGAATTTCCAGAGCTGCCCCTGATAGTGGTTTTTAGTATTATTGGGTGTAGGTTTTAGGTCTAGGGGTAAAACTAGGGTTGTCCAAAAAACCCGAGGTCTGGTTGGTCTGGTCCGACCCGGTCTAACCCAACCCAGTCTAGAGTTGTCCAAAATTGGTCCAAGACAATTTGACTGGATCGGACCGGACCAAACAGCTCGGGTTGGACTGGACTTCGGTCCAGGGGCTTAGATCCCCTGGACTGGTCCGGTCTGACCTGAGGTCCCTTTTTTTTTTTGTAAATCACCACTACATTGAGCCGCTCACTGGAGTCTGGACATCCTAATGTGCTTTTTAATTTGTAGGAATTACTTTACTATGTTACTTTTTATTATTTTGGGAAGTCATGTGAAACCAGAGCTAAAATATTGCATCCCAAGAAAGCAAAAAAAAAATGCAAAAAAACGAAAAAACAAACTGGACTGCCTGGACCAGTCCAGCTGGTCCGATCCGGTCCAGCCCGAGCTCGGGCTGGTACCAGACCGGACCAGACTTCGGACTGATTTTTTCAGCTCGAGGTCATATCGGGCCAGACCTCGGGTTGACCTCTAACCCAGTCTGGCCCGGTCCTTGGACATCCCTAGGTAAAACGATCTTTTTGCACTGCTTCTTCTCCAAGCCAGTGGGACCCACAAAATTTGCCCTTGGATTGCACCATTAATGACCTTTTAGGGTCATAATTACATGTCATTCCATGGTCATGTCAGATTCAAATTGTGTGGTCCAGATTATTCCTAATTATTTTATCTTTCTCTCTCTTCATAATTACACGATGTGACCTTTTCTTTCTCTCCAAGCCACTCTCTCTCTCTTCTGGGCCCACCCTAAATTCGTCCTCCCCCTATGTCCAGGGGTCTGGGCCCGACTCCAGAAAGCCCTAACCGGTCCCGCTTCGCTCCTGTTTGTTAGTTACACCTTTCCTCGTAACTCGTGCCACTCTGTGGGACTTGTATGGGCACGAATTAACTGTTCCTTTTTCCCCTGATGTGGCTGCACGTTTTTCCATATTCTTGGGGAGCGAGAAATGTATATTTTAATGTCTCATAATTACCTCATACTTTGTGGTGCCACAAAGTCAAACATCCAACCCAAACACGCCACGTGTCCTACTAGCATCATTACTCTTTGTCTTTTGCAATCATGACAGTACTTTATCAAAATTACTTTATCGGTACCTGCTCGGGATCCTGCCCGGGTTTTACTCGGGTTTTCTTCATGAATACCGATGTCTTCTAAAAAACGTAGGGCATACCCAACTGCCCTAAAAATGCCATACATTTACTTATACCGGCACATTTCCGCTCAACCAATTGTCCTATACCCCAAGACATAGTTAGGTGGCATCCTTTCCACCGAATTTATGCCGTATAGATCTTCTGTGTCCTATTTTCACTGGCACCTTAATTCCACGGCTTATGCATACAAGGTCCACTGACCCGTATGGTCGAGTTACCTAATCCCAGAGGGGCGTCCTTACTCTCGACATTCTTGGAACTCTTCCCAAACTGGGCTTAGTTGTCCACCTACTTAAGGCTTATTCTCCATTCTCAGGGTCCAAAATTTGGGGTGTTACAGTATCAAGATTTCCAACGGTCATTAATTGCTTCCTTCAAAAGTTAAGAGAGTAAAAAACGCAAGAAACACTCAACTGCATTTACTGCTTCAATTTCAAGTGTAATATCTTCTGATATAAATATTCTTCAGTGTTTATCAATCCGCTCTTTTTAGAGATTTTTCATTTTTTATTATTAAATCATTGTAAGAGTCTCAAGTCGTGGGACTTAAAGTTACAACTTGTAAGGGGGAGTGTATCCTAGTGAGAGGATAACTTTCGAATAAAAAGTGAGTATCTGATTGAAGTGATAGTGAAAATCCTAGAGTGTCTAGGGATTGGATGAAGGTCAAGAGTTAAGACCGAACCAGTATAAATCCTTGTGTTCATCTTCTTCTATTCTCTCTCTCTCTCTCTCTTTGTTTGCCTCTGTTCTGTGGTGAAATTCTGAACTTATCGATCAAAGTTTTTTTAAATTCTCAATTCACCCCCCTCTTGGTGATATCCTGTCATCTATAGTATATGTACCTGCCCTAGAAATGACTTGTACACACCTTTACTGACATATTTTATTCGTCTAATCACACCCATTGAGCCCCATATAATTTGAAGACTTGTCCTCTACCCGAAAGAGTCAAATTACATAGTCTAGGGCCCCATAAACACTTGTGTTTGCCATTCTAAATGGCACAGAGTGGTTTTATGCCCCTAAGGAAAACACATGTACTTAAATACATGTGTCAGTCTATTTCTCCAACTAACTACAACCTTTAAACCCTCACATCATCGGGAAAACCATTTTCTTCTCGAAAACTAAATCATAGAGTCTCCAAGAGTCTTTCTATCTCTCTTCATTCATGGAACTCCCGCAAACTGGGCTTAGTAGTCTGCATAATATAGGTTTATCCTCAAGTCTCTGACCTAAAATTCAGGATATTACACTGGTCATAATTTTTTATACTGTCTTCACCTATAGATGTCTAGATGTGACGGTTTTATAGGCCTTTTTCTTGTAGTGATATCCCCATTATTTCCTATTTAACTTTCCATTATTTCTTATGATTATAGAATCGCATCAAATATAGATTATAGAGTTGTGTCTATATATGCATTTCCACTACTACAAAAATCACAATGTATAACGGTTATTATCTACCATACATCACGATTCTAAACCACCATATATGTAGGCGTTATAAATGCTCTGCATAAATAAATTACAGTTCCGAACATTATTTTTTCTTCACCTATTACAACGATTCTAATATAACACTCGTTATGTATTGAGGCTTGGTGAGGCAATCATATGTGAATTGCTGTAATAATAATTAATGGGCATAAGGAAACAATCGTCATAATATATGTTAATGCTTGCATAATACATAATAGTATCATTTTAACAACTATTATTTATTCAGTAACATGCATAATGGTTCTTATATAAGAACTGTGACAATTAATAAAACTAAATAACAGTCTCATGTAGAGAATCATTATGTATTTAAAATGTAATATCCTAAATTTTGGGATTATAGACTTGAAGATAAGTCTGTAATAGGCAGATGACTAAGCCCAATTCAGGAAGTGAGACAAACATTATGAAGGGAATTTTCCTTGATGCTGGAGACTAGAATTGCTGGAAGGCAGTCAGTTTGTGACTTGCGTTGACCAAGCAAATGATATCCAATAGCTATGAAACTTTTCAAAATCAAAGTAGACATGATAAGATTTAACTTGATATGTCATATAGGTCAATTGGACATGTACACATTGAGTTATGAATCTTTTAAGTTAGGTATTGAATCTGGAATATTTTCTGGACTAATGTGTACTACATGTTGATTCTGAAATAGTTGGCATGTGATTGATGGTAGGAGGTATTTTTTCCTCAAAGTATACTTTCTAATGATCACATAGCCTTTGGAATCACTACAATTTGACATTTGTACAAAGAAATATGAATTTTCAAAGTTGGATTGTAACTAGTGGCATTTTGGTAATTAACTAAAAGTTGAAGGGTAATTTGGTCTTCCCTCTTCTCAACTAACTTTGGACCCTTATAAGTCAATGAAACCCTCCTGTAATCACATTTAATTCGTTGGGCATGCTAAAGGGAGAGAGGGAGAGGAAAGAGAAAGTGTTTGGCGCCGATTTCACCTCTGATTTGGTGTTTCCAGCTCTCGAGGACTTCTCTAACGTTGTTCCTCTCGGTGAGAGAAACGTTTCTACGATTTCACATTTTTGATCCGAGATGTTTGGTACTGTCTACATAGTGGAGATGCAGCCAGATTTATGAACCAATCGTGGAATCACGATAAGGTAAGCATATGCTTCGTTTTGAACCGATTGGTTTGAGGTTTTCTTGAGTTGTTCATTTGCCCTGATTTTTGGTCTGTACTATTTGGGCATGAAGAGCTATGATTTTGTTAGTTTTGATGTGTCCAATGAGTCTAAAATGAAAAATTGTGTAGGGTAAAGGTTAGGATATGAATTTGGAGGTAAATTGTGTAAAACCTCAAATCTTCCCTGTGTTAGTTCCTACGAGACAATCATATTGTTTTGTATTTTTGACTAGGAAAATGTTGTCCAATGGCCCTGAAACTTTCTAGGATTGTAGTAGACATCATAAGCTTTAATTTGATGTATAATATAGGCCAAATTGAACCTACAACCAAATATGTGATAGTTGGATTAATTGAGGTTTCTGGATTGTTTTACGTCCAAATGGTTAAGTATGATATTTTTCCTTGAAATTAGACTCATTAGGGTCGTATAGCCTTTAGAACACCCTCAATCAGATTTGTGTAGATTTAGTTATGATTTTTGAAAGATAGGTGAAAATCTTGTTGGATAGGCTCTTACCCGAAAAATGAGGAATTAAGGGCAATGGGTAGTGACGATAACCAACCCTAGTATTATGTGGTTGTGAAAGGGTTGGATGAATTATAACCTGCTATCAATGAAATTATATTTGTAGAAGCTGACGTTTGCTCGGGATGACAAAAGGATCGGGAGCAAATTTAAGAATTGGTAAAGCGTCCAAGTAGTAACTCTAACTCTCACATATTATGTATGTATGTATGTATGTATGTATGTATGTATGTATGTATGTATGTATGTATGTATGTATGTATGTATGTATGTATGTATGTATGTATGTATGTATGTATGTATGTATGTATGTATGTATGTATGTATGTATGTATGTATGTATGTATGTATGTATGTATGTATGTATGTATGTATGTATGTATGTATGTATGTATGTATGTATGTATGTATGTATGTATGTATGTATGTATGTATGTATGTATGTATGTATGTATGTATGTATGTATGTATGTATGTATGTATGTATGTATGTATGTATGTATGTATGTATGTATGTATGTATGTATGTATGTATGTATGTATGTATGTATGTATGTATGTATGTATGTATGTATGTATGTATGTATGTATGTATGTATGTATGTATGTATGTATGTATGTATGTATGTATGTATGTATGTATGTATGTATGTATGTATGTATGTATGTATGTATGTATGTATGTATGTATGTATGTATGTATGTATGTATGTATGTATGTATGTATGTATGTATGTATGTATGTATGTATGTATGTATGTATGTATGTATGTATGTATGTATGTATGTATGTATGTATGTATGTATGTATGTATGTATGTATGTATGTATGTATGTATGTATGTATGTATGTATGTATGTATGTATGTATGTATGTATGTATGTATGTATGTATGTATGTATGTATGTTGTATGTGCATGTTGAACCATGTTATATTTTATGTGTCCAAGTTGCAGTTGTTGCTGCATGAGACTGATGTTATGTTATCTTTGAATATTTTAGACATTGTTGTAAACTGTTTCCTTTATATGGTAAACTGTCATGTACTATTTATACATTCTATGTGAGATTAATTGTTACTCTGGGAACCTTCGGGATCCCAGTCCTTTTCACTACCTATGAATTGTATAGAGTATTAGATGCGGATCCCAAGGCAAAGGTGGGATACCAGTGAGTGTAGGTCCCAGTCTGGACCAAGATATGATGTTGGATATCTGTACAGGCGTAATTGTATTTTGTAATTTTGTAATTTTTAAGGAATTGTATAACTCTGTGAATACTTGTTTTATGTAATCAAGATTATTGTATCAGTAAATTATACTATTCCTATTTGCCCATTGTGTTGCGCCCTGTTGCTCTGATAATTATCAAAATGTCAGCACGGTATTACATTAGACGGTATCAGAGCAGTGGTTCTAGTAGTAACATAATAGCATACTAATACTTGATTCATAGTGGCAGGAAATGGAGCAATAGTGGTATCAGTACAACAAAGGTGGTATCAATACATTTGGAGAGTTCAGGCTCCGATGAATTAAGGCTATAGGGATATATAAGATATACAGGATAGGGAATTGTTGTTAACGCTAGGGTTCCTGATATTGAGATCAGGGTCTAAATTAAATCCAAAACCTGATGTTACAGGAATACATAAGGGAGTTGTATCAAGAAGCTAGTATTGCATATTTTCCCTGTGGGGATAGTACCTAGCGTTTTTGGGAGCCAGATATGTTGTACTAGGATTAGTACATATTGTTGGAAATTATGCCCTAAGGGTAAGTCGTACTTAAGATGTTTATGTTATTTAAAGTATTCTCCTTTAGTTATCATTTCATTTGCATGTTTATAGTGATAACTGATCCTTGAATATATCTTATAGATTATCCTAAATATCCCTGGTCGGTCATCTCCACGGGAGCGAAGATGAAATAAGACCAGTATGACTTTGATGAGTATGGAGATACGAGTCAAAGTCACAGGCACTTGTAAGAGTACAAGGTGTTGGACTGACCCACTATGAGAAAGCTGCATGGAATAAGTCATAAGCTTTTCTCATGTATAACCGCGTCACAATGCCCTTTGACCTGAGATCATCATGATGAGTCACTGGTCTTTGACCTAGTCAAAAGTCACCTTTGATCGGGTGATGATAAAGGCTTGGATCGGGATCAGTGGTTTTCATGCAGAGGAATGTGAATGGTCATGATGGAATTTGTCCTTCACATTTGTAGAGAGATAATACTGGGCCCCTCGATGAGTGAGTCTAATAAATGTATGGCCATACTACGATGGAAAGGACTTTCCATTTCAATTAGACTACTCAGGAATCAAGAAAGTAATGGTCAAGAACAGGAAGTTGACATTATCCATGCCTCATCCTTTACCAAATTATCGCATGACAAAGGGGACGTGACATGGTTGTATGATAGGTTGTATCGTATCATCGATCCCCATATGAATTGGGTAGTCGCAATGTCTTGCTAGAGGCCGCTTGTGACTTGTGGGCTGGTACAGTATTGGCCCGCTGCCAATCTCATGTGGGCCTGCAGGGTCGCACACAAGAATAGCCCAACACGAGCAAAAGTGTCCAGATTCATTGAACCTTTGATATGTCTAAGGTTTAATGAATAATGTATTTAGTCTAGGATGTGTGTGTGTGTGTGTATATTAAATTCGAAATTAATATAATATTATTATTTAATAAAGATTATAATATTATTATATAATATTTGTTTGTATTTAACTTATTTGATAAATTAAATATCTAAAACAAATAGAGATATTGTATCTCAGATTTAATTTTCGAATAAAGATATCATATATTTAATTTAATTTAAATTGAGATATAGTATCTTAGATTTAATTAAATAGATAGATATCATTTCTCGGATTTAATTTATAGAGATAAATTAAATCAGAAGGCTTTTAATTCAGATTAAATAAATAAATTAGATTAGATCTATCAGATAGATTTAATTAATATTTTTTAATTCAGATTCAAAATTCAAAATTCAAAATTAATGAGGATTGATTTTGAATATAATACGCCTACCGAGTTTAGAAAAACCTACGGGACTTTTGTCAAGCGTATTAGAAAGCCGCGAGAAACCCTAGAGAGAATAGAGAGACGCGAGAATACTGAAGGCGCTAGCACGCTGCCGTCTGTGTTCGAGGTTATTCGTGTGGATACCGGTAGAGGAAGGCGATTCGAAGAGTCGACTTCTGCTGATCGAGAAGGTAGCCCACCAGTCCAAATAGTTCGGCATAGGTATGATTCGAATTCTTTTAACCTTAATTTAAACGTCGTTGATGGATCCTCTGATGGGATTCATAATTTTTTTTAATTTCGTTGCATGTACGAATTCCAACACATATATGGGTTGCCGGTACCCAGTAATACCTGAACTTGTACCAGTGCTAGTACCCCGATCTGATTGGCATTTTGAGGTTAAGCATGCTTAAGGAAAAGAAATCTCGGGATGGGTGACCCCCTAGAAAGTGTCATAGGAATTTGAAATACCTCGATTTAAAGCCTGAGGTCATTGAGGTACAAAACATGATGATCCTTTGGGATGCCATAAGGCTATTAGAATGAATACAAATACACTTGAATCCAATCTAAACTGAAATAGTGTTTAGGTCGAAATGTGATTGAGGATGCACTATAATTTCCATATCTAAGAGTACAAACCTTGTGGATTTTGTGATTAATGCTGATGATCTGTATAAAATTACTCAAATGTTTTGAGGATTAGTTAGGAATTGTGAATCATGATCCTAGTTTGTATAATGGGTGTTGTTGAGGAAATATGATTTCTCAGCCTAGCTAATGTTGAGGTTCTAAGAGTCAAATTGTGAATTTGACGATTGTTGAATTGGGAATATTTGAGGATAGTGCCTAAATGTATAAGCTATGAATCATGATTATTCTAGCATGCTTGTCGGGTATGGTTGAGGTTTTAGTATTAGGTTGATAAACCTAACGTTGGATAGGCATCCATAAGGTACTATTAATTGAATCGTGACCTAAGGATCTAACTTGATAGTTGAGTGATTCTTTAGGGGTTTAAATCGACCTGATTGAATTGGGCACTAGAATGTGGTACCACTATGTATGAGGTATGTGGAGTTTGCTAGCTGCTGATCTAACATAGAGAAAGATCTTGATTATAAAATATTCCCTTAGAAAGAATAATTGAGAAGTTCCTCTTTGATGGAACCAAGTAATAGCTAAAACCTTAGTAGCCACTAGTTATAGTCTCATGATTTAAACCTATAACTGTATATGTGTTAATGGCTAATAGATTCCCTAAGACGTGGGTTGAATACCCTGTTGGGATCCGTACACGCAGCGGAGTAAAAACTTTTATGAATCCCTTAGGCGGATCGCTCAACGACGTTTAAATCAAGGTTTAGGGTTTCCGAATCGTACCTTTGCAGAACAATTTGAACTGGTGGGTTACCTTCTCGATCAGCAAAAGCCGACTCTTTAGAATCGCCTTCCTCTACCGGTATCCACACGAACAGCCTTCAGAAACACGAACGGAGGCGTGCTAGCACCTCTGAACTGTGCATCTCTCTATTTTTCTTACTAGGGTTTCTCGCGGCTTTCTAATACGCTCGACAAAATGTCCCGTAGGTTTTTCTAAACCTAGTAGCCGTATTTTATTCAAAACCAATTTTTGAATTTGGATTAAAAAATATATTAATTAAATATATCTGATAGATCTAATCTAATCTATTTATTTAATCCAAAATTAAAAGCCTTTAGATTTAATTTATATTTATAAATTAAATCAAGATATGATATCATTATATTTAAAATGAGATCCGATATCTCGATTCAAATTAAATCTGATATGCAATATCTTTATTCGAAAATTAAATCTGAGATACAATATCTCAATTTATTATAGTTATTTAATTTATCAAATAAATTAAATACTATATATAATAATATTATTGTCAATAAATAATATCATTATTATTTCCGAATTTAATATATATTAAATCAAGATATGATATCGTTATATTTAATTTAAAATGAGATCTGATATCTCAATTCAAATTAAATCTGATATGCAATATCGTTATTCGAAAATTAAATCTGAGATACAATATCTCAATTTATTATAGTTATTTAATTTATCAAATAAATTAAATACTATATATAATAATATTATTGTCAATAAATAATATCATTATTATTTTCGAATTTAATATATTTATATATACACACACATCCTAGATTAAATAAGTATTCATTAAATCTTAAACACATTTAAGATTCAATGAATTTGGACACTCTTGCTCATGTTGGGCCATTCTTGTGTGCGACCCTGTAGGCCCACATGATATTGGCAGCGGGCCAATACTGTACCAGACCACAAGTCGCAAGCGGCCTCTAGCAAGACATTGCGACTACCCAATTCATATGGGGATCGTTGATAAGTACAATGACTTGCCCCTAGGGCATAATTTCCAACATACCCGATAAGAGAAAGTTTAATAGGTGACTATGCCTGGAGCTGCACTAATGTCGGAAGTCCAAATAGAATGACCCCATATGAGATAGCAGAATTAACGAAAACATATTACGAAAATACTAATCAAAAGGGACCTTATAAGATCTGTGTTTCTGTTACAATGGTATTTCCATTTAGAGAAGACCAATCGGACAGAGCTACTTACCAGGAGTTTTGATCAGACAGGGCTACCTACGGGGGAATTCTGATTAGAAAGGGCTACCCAAGAGTGTTTTGATCGAAGGGGCTGACCAGTCAAAGTGGAATGAGTAAAGCGTCGAGTGAAGTATCGTAAAGTGGAGACACTGTGACGTCAAATTGTAGAGTGAAGCCACTATGACAACAAACCGTAAAGTAGAACTACGAGGTGTTGGCTCTCAAGATTAGTGTATTGTAATGAGTCCCACATCGGATGAATTTCCAGGAAAAGAAGTTAATATGACCCAGTGAATTGCCAAGGGGTGCTCCAACTCTGTATGGTATATTCGTGTAATGAATATATGGTGGGTAGTGAGACCTATTGAGCCAGTATGTCATTAAGTCGTTAAACTTGATGTGTGTTCAATAAGAAGCCCTAAGTCTTGTGGGAATAATATGTCCACAGGCTGGCATAAGCCTACGGTTATTAGACTATGAATACCAGGCAGTATCTCGAAGAGATTGTGAAGCCTGAGAATTACGATTTTTTTCTTGGAATGGCCAAAAGGCTAGAATAGAATGGATTGAGTGTTCCATGAATGGTTCGAATAACCAGGGTTAGAGCCGATAATGAGTTTGTAGTTGATGATCTTCTAGAACAGTTGTCTTGTTCCTAGTATATCCAAAAATTGAATTTTGAACTTGACAATGCACCTGCTATATTTACGAGTTTTCTTAACTGAATTTCTAAATGAAATTTTAAATAGAAGTTGAGACTAGCTTGTAATGGTCACTTCTGAACTATGGTGTCTCATAGATGGGGTCCTTGTAGAGCCTAGAATTGGTATTGAATTTTGAATTGTTTGTGGTGAAGGCAGTACGAAACTGGAAGAGGCCAGAAACTGTTGTAGAATTGTTTAGTTTATTAGATCTTTCCAGGAGTGATCAAAATGTTTTTAAATCGCTTGCCATTAATAAAGCTCATTTGCATTGAGAATTGTTTTAATGAAATATGACTACGAGAAGATGAAACCCACACCACATAATCTTAGAGAGAAACCTTAAGTATGTGTTAGTGGGTATCTCACACAACTCAATTAAGCAGAGAAACCTTCAGTATGTGTTACTGGGTATCTCACACAATTCAATTGAGCAAGGAAAACCTTCAATATGTGTTACTGGATACCTTCCCGATGGTATGGTATGTATTGTGACCACACAATTCACCTAAGCGGGGAAACCTTCAGTATGTGTTACTGGATATCTTCCTGGTCATCTGTATTGTGGTCACACGACTTAATTGAACGGAAGAACTTTCAGTATGTGTTACTGGGTATCCTTCTAGTGGTAGCCGAATATGGAATGGAAGAACCTTCAGTATGTGTTACTAGGTATTATTCTGGTGAACAAAAGAAAGGATTGGGATACATCCTGGTGGGACAGGGCAAGATAGTGGTGAGTATCTCTCAGTTGTTGAGCCTCGTGAGATGAATTATCCCACTCACGAATTTAAGCTGGCTGAAAATGTGTTTTCTTGAATTTCAACTGGTAGTGGATGTGTTTGTTTTTTTTTTATGAAATTGAGCTAGCAGCTATTATGTTTTTCATTAAAAATGTGAAAGTACTACTTTTGTATAGTGTGAATTGTGAAAATGTATTGTGACCACGAGAACTTTGAGTATTTGAAAACTCATAAAAGTTGAATATGAGACAACGTAGAAGAACTGAAAAGAGGTGACGTAATTGTCGTTGATGATGTGTTTAAATGAAAAGCGGTGCAATTGGTAATTGTGATGATGCAGGAACATAAACTATTAGAATGGTCTAGAAATCTGAACTGGTTGAACCATATAGTAATTGCAAGTTACAGAGCTAAGTGAAAGGAAAGTAGTCTGAGGGTTGTAATTGAGGAAGTCCAGACATGGAATAGACTATCAGAGGCAGGAGGTGATAAGACTTGGTGTGCAAGTTTACACAATGCGGTGACCCTAGGCCATAAGACTTGTGTTCCTGGCACTATATGTGTTAACTAGCTTGGCGACTATGGACTATAGTGTCCTAAGCCTATCTTGAGGCTAAAAAACTATTTAGATTGTACCAGGTTGTAGTCGAGATGTCCATGGCCTAAGGGTGATTTCTTAGGCAGTAAGGCCAGAATATCCACCGTTATGAGAATAGAACTAGCCAAAACTTTCAATATATGTTACTAGGTATCTTCCTGAGAGAAACCTTTAGTATGTGTTACTGGTATCTTCACGTAAGATAGAATCTATCAGGCAGTGAAGCCTGTGTAACCAAGTATTTAGAGAATAGACCAGTGGGTCCTGTGCTTGAAGACTATACACCTAGGTATAGGATGAATGACAATGTTGTATAATGATTCCGTCGCGTGCTTAGTGAGCATGCATGAAAGGAATAGACTGGATGTCTATAATGATTCCCTGAGGTATACATGTTCAAATTTTGAGGATGAAATTTGTTTAACGATGGGAGAAATGTAATATCCTGAATTTTGGGCCTAGAGACTTGAGGATAAGTTTGTATTAGGCAAATGACTAAGCCCAATTCAGGAAGTGAGACAAACATTATGAACGAAATTTCCCTTGATGCTAGAGACTAGAATTGCTGGAAGACAGTTAGTTTGTGACTTGTCTTTGACTAAGCAAATGATATCCAATGGCTATGAAAATTTGCAAAATCAAAATAGACATGATAAGCTTTAACTTGATATGTCATATAGGTCAATTGGACATGTACACACTAAGTTATGAATTTTTGAAGTTAGGTCTTGAATCTGGAACATTTTCTAGACTAGTGTGTATTACATGTTGATTTTGCAATAGTTGGCATGTGATTGATGGTGGGAGGTATTTTCCCTTAAAAGTAGTCTTTATAATGGTCACATAGCCTTTTGAATCACTGTAATTGGACATTTGTACAAAGAGATATGAATTTTCAAAGTTGGATTGTAACTAAGTTGTAACTAGTGGCATTTTGGTAAATAAGTAGAAGTTGAAGGGTAATTTGGTCTTCCCTCTTCTCCACCGACTTTAGACCCTTATAAGTCAATGAAACCCTCCTCTAATCACATTTAATTTGTTGGGCATGCTAAAGGGAGATAGGGAGAGGAAAGAGAAAGTGTATGGCACCAATTACGCCTTTGATTCGGCTTTTCCAACTCCCGAGGCCTTCTAATGTTGTTCCTCTCAACGAGAGCAATGTTTCTACGGTTTCAAATTTTTTATCTGAGGTGTTTGGTGTTTTCTACATGGTGGAGGAGCTTCCGAATTTCCAAACTGATCGTGGAAGCACGATAAGGTAAGCGTATGCTTCATTTTGAACTGATTGGTTTGAGGGTTTATTGAGTAGTTCAAATGCCCTGGATTTCAGTCTGTATTGTTTGGGAATGAAGGCATGTGACTTTGTTCGTTTTGATGCTTCCAATGAGTTTAAAATGGAAAATTGTGTAAAGTAAAGGCTAGGATGTGAATTTGAAAGCTTTGGAAATAAATTGTGCAAAACCTCAAATCTACCCTATGTTAGTTCCAACAAGACAATAAGATTGTTTTGTATGTTTGACTAAGAAAATTTTTTCCAATGGCCCTAAAACTTTTTAGGATTGTAGTAAACATTCTAAGCTTTAATTTGATATATAATATGGGCCGAATGAATTTGTATATTAGTAGTTATGGATTTTTAGAGTTGGTCATGCAAAACTAGAACCAAATCTGTGATAGTTGGGATTGATTGAGGTTTCTAGGTTTTTGTACATCCAAATGGCTAAGTATGATATTTTCCTTAAAACTAGACTCAGTAAGCGTCGTATAGCCTTTAGAACCACCTCAATCAGATTTTTGTAGATTTAGTTATGATTTTTCAAATATAGGTGAAATTTTGGCAGGATAGGCCCTTACCCAAAAATGAGGAATTAAGGGCAATGGGTAGTGAGGATAACCATCCCTAGTATGTTGTGGTTATGAAGGGTTGGATGTATTATAACCTGCTATCTGTAAATGTATACTTGTAGGAGTTGACATTTGTCGGGGACGACGAAAGGATCAGGAGTCAATTTAAAAATTGGTAAAGCGTTCAAGTAGTAGCTCTAACTCTAACATATTATATATGTCTATATATGCATGTTGAACTATGTTATGTGTCCTGTTTGCAGTTCTTGCTACATGAGACTGATGTTATGTGATCTTTGAATATTTTAGATGTTGTTGTGAACTGTTTCTTGTATATGGTTAACTGTCATGTACTATTTGTACATTTTATGTCAGATTAATTGTTACTTTGGGAACCTTCGGGATCCCAACCCTTGTTACTACCTGTGAATTGTATAGCGTGTTGGATGCACTCCAAAGGTAAAGGCGATGGATACCAGTGAGTGTAGGTCCCAATCTAGACCAAGATTTGGTGTTGGATATCTATACGAGTGTAATTGTATTTTGTAATTTTGAAATTTTTTAAGGATTTGTATAACTCTATGAATACTCCTATTATGTAATCAAGATTATTGTATCAATAAATTTATGTTATTCCTGTTTTCCCATTGTGTTGTGCCTTGTTGCTCTGATAATTATCAGAATATCAGTACGGTATTACATAGTACATAAATAACGATTCCTAAATATGAACTGTGAAAGTTTAAAATACATGACAGTTGTTATATAACAACCATGATGTATGGTTATGAGACTCTTCAAGTAAGAGTTTCTAAGCTAGTTGGACTAGACTATATATAATAAAATGGTACCTCCCAAACTAAGTGCTATGTAATATGGGATATATCAAGACATTCCAGGCTTTGTGGAAAGAATCAATGGCAATTGTTTGTTGGGATCCGTACACGCAGCGGAAGGATTCTATCCATTAAAATTCTTACGAATCCCAAAGAGGATCTATCAACGGCGTTTAAATCGAGTTCATAAGAAAAACCGTACCTATTTGAACTGGTATGCGTTCCTTGAGAACTTGTGGGCTTACATCTTCTTGCTCGATCAATCTCTAATAGCCGACTCTACGAATCCACTCCCTCTACTGGTATCCACACCGAACAGCTTTCTAACATGTACAGCAGCGTGCTAGCGCCTTCTTACTTTATGTCTCATGTTTTTCTCTCTAGGATTTCTTTTCGCAGGTTGTTAGTTTGTTCTCTTAATACGACTAGATCAATATCTTTTATAGAGTTTCTAAAATCCTAATTGGGCCGTATTAAAATATTCAAGATTAATCTAAATTAATCTTGAAATTTGAATTTGGATATTAATTAAATCTGTCCAACAGATCTAATCTAATCTATTCAATTAATCCAAATCAAATGTCTGCCTAAAATATGAGATATGATATCTGTCTATTTAATTAAATATGAGATATTATATCTCAATTTAAATTAAACCAGACATATGATATCTCTATTTATTTTAGTTATTTAATTTATCAAATAAATTAAATACTATATAATAATATTATTATCTATATAAATAATATTATTATTAATTTCAAATTTAATACACAAACACACACACATCCTAGATTAAATGATGTATTCATTAAATCTTAGACATATCTAAGATTCAATGAATCTGGACACAATTGCTCGTGTTGGGCTATTCTTGTGTGCGACCCTGTAGGCCCACATGAGATTGGCAGCGGGCCAATACTGTACCAGCCCACAAGTCGCAAGCGGCCTCTAGCAAGACATTGCGACTACCCAATTCATATGGGGATTGTTGATATGACACAACCTATCATACAACCATGTCACGTCCCTTTTGTCACGCGATAATTTGGTCGAGGATGAGGCATGAATAATGTCAACCTCCTATTCTTGACCATTACTTTCTCGATTTTTGAGTATTCTAATAACTGAAATGGAAACTCCTTTCCATCGTAGTATGGCCATACATTTCACAGACTCACTCATTGAGGGGCCCAGTATTATCTCTCTACAAATGTGAGCGACAAATTCCATCTTGACTGTTCACATTCCTCTACATGAAAACCACTGATCCCGATCAAAGCCTTTATCATCACCCGGTCAAAGGTGACTTTTCACTAGGTCAAAGATCAGCGAATCTCATGTAGGAATCCATGATGAACTCAGGTCATAGGGCGTTATGACACGGTTATACATGAGATAAGCTTATAAAATAATCCACACAGCTTTCTCATAGTAGGTCGGTCCAGCACCTTGTACTCTTACAAGTGCCTATGACTTTGATTCGTATCTCCATACGTCATCAAAGTCACATTGGTCTTATTTCATCTTCGCTCCCGCGTAGATGACTGACCAGGGACATTTAGGATAATTTATAAGATACATCCAAGGATACAATTATCACTATAAACATGCAAATGATATGATAACTAAACAGAGAAATACTTTAAATAATATAAACGCTTAAAGTACAATGACTTGCCCTTAGGGCATAATTTCCAACATTGTTGATGTTCTGGTGTAGAACACAGATTGTCTAGCCCTGATGGACTAGGATGTTGGTGTAGATTAAGACTTGACCTAGGAGCGATTCCTAGGGCCTACGTACCCTGAAGAGGGATCAAAGTCCACGTAGTTCGAGGATTAATGGAGGCGTTTAGCCAAAGGGGGTGGTCGTATGCTCTGTGACGGCTGTATGTGAATAGCCGGAGCGTAGACCTTGTAGAAGATATCTTGAACCTTTAGGGTAACCTGCTATATATAGAGGCTACCATAGATTTAGGGTTTGAACTGTGGGCTTCTATGCCTCAAAGCCCAAGTGATGTGGCATTATATCTGTACCATGTGGATTGCCCCTTGTTGGGCCATACAGCGGAATATGGGCCTTATATAAATCCGTAACAGTTGCCCCCAGCCCGGTAGTTCAAAGTTTTGACCGCACGGGTGTATCTTTGTCTTAGAAATGTCATCCGAGGTGTTACCCATCTCCTGACGTCTGCGTCGGGCTAGGATTTGTTGAACTCATTTCCCTTGGTACGTGGTAACGTCACATGGTTCGATGAGCCGGGGCGGCGTCCTACGTCTCATGAAGTGTCATGATGACGACCTATGGCTTGGGAACTGTCGTGGTGAATTCCGACGGCCAAAGAGGGCGACCGAGGTAATAACCTCCGGTCCTAAGAGTGCCATGGTAAGAACCGACGACCTAAGGGTCCGAGGTGGTAACCTCCGGCCCTAGGAATGCCGTGGTGAGGACCGACGACGTAAGGGTCCGAGGTGGTAGATATGGGGCCAAGCGTAATTTCGGACAAATCATGGTGCTACGAACTGGGGGATGGATTTCGTCCATCCATCTTAATTTGCTTTCGAAGCAATTTTCCGGGCTAATTGTCTGGTTTATATTCCTGCATTTAATAACATGTAAGTAAATCACAGTCAATGGAAAATACTTACTGTTGTCTTCGGGTTTGCCTTAATTCTGGCTATTTTTTATCATGCTTTTCCATTCCTAGCCCGTTGCCCCCCAGCCCGGTAGTTTGAGCTCTCGAGCTGTCGGGATGTATTTTGCCCCCAAGCAGGTTTTCTGGGCCAGTCCTCCGCTAACCTTACCCTCCGTGTGTCCATCGCGCATTGCTGGCTTGGGTCATTCTGGCTCTGGCGACCGAAGTCTTTTACTCACAGATCCGAGGTAATGTCTCGAAGATCCAAGGTAGTAGCCTGCTGTTCAAAGATCCGAGGTAGTTTCTCAAAGATCTGAGGTAGTGGCCAAAGATCCGAGTAGTGCCGAGATGTTTCGCCTGTATTTGAATCCAGGTGCTGATCCCGGCTATCGAAGTCACCTACCCCAAAGATCCGAGGTAATGTCTCAAAGATCTGAGGTAATGTCAAGGCAGTTTGATTCCCAAAACCAGCGAGCGACCCGTTGGAGGAGGTCAGAGGAAAACCAGTTGTATGAAACCTTTTGAGATTTTCACTTAGGTCCTTGTGTGAAACCTTTTGAGATTTTCGTTTAGGTCCCTGTATGAAACCTTCTGAGATATTCGTTTAGGTCCCTGTATGAAACCTTCTGAGATTTTCACTTAGGTCCCTGTGTAAAGCTGTGCGTTTTGGTCACCAAGGGAGAGAGAAAACTTGATTCTTCCTTCCTTTTCCTTAGTCACCGGCGGCCGATCTTCACCGAGGGAGAGAGAAAGCTTGAGCAGAAGACGTAGACAGCCTTGCTTGTTTGCCCTGCCTCAAAACAATTCTTCCTCAAAACACTGTTGATGGTTCAATTACTACTAAATGTTTGGATGTTGCAAAAAATTCAACCATAATCATTGTGAACCTATTATTGACCTCCCTGCATCACCTAGCCGTGAAAATACCCAAAGTGAAATACAAGATTTAGAAGAATCTTGCATGGGTGACAGTAAATTTGAGGAGTCTTCAATATTAGAACTTGATAAAGAACATTTGAGGACTAAGCATGGCCTCTAAATTTATGCGAGAGGTGAAAAGTGTTGCTCGTTTAAGGACTAAGCGTATGGTTTATATGCTCCCTGATACACACCCTCTCTTAAAAGAATTCCCAAAGAGAGATCCTGGTGATCTTCCAACTATCTTCTAGTCATGTGGAGACATGGAGAATTAAAAGATGAACCATGTGAAGTGGCTCAAAAGCAAAGCCGTCAAGGAGAAAGGATGAGGATCCTGCTCAAATCTGGATTCTCAAGGAGGGAGGATGAGGATCCTTCATACTATCTTCTCGTCTTGTGTTCAAAAGCAAAGCCGTCAAAGAGAAAGGATGAGGATCCTTCCTACTATCTTCTCGTCATGTGAAGACATGGAGAATTAAAAGATGAACACATCTGGGTTCCCAAGGAGAAAGGAGGGAGGATCCTGGGTTTCCAAGGAAAGAGGATAATAACCTGGGCTTCCAAGGAAAGAGGATGACAATCCTGCCTACTATCTTCTCGTCATGTGAAGACATGGAGAATTAAAAGATGAACACATCTGGGTTCCCAAGGAGAAAGGAGGGAGGATCCTAGGTTCCCAAGGAAAGAGGATAATAACCTGGGTTTCCAAGGAAAGAGGATGACAATCCTGCCTACTATCTTCTCGTCATGTGAACAAATGGAGAGTTAAAAGAAAACCCATGTGAAGCAGCTCAAAACCAAAGTTGTTGCTCAAACAACCATCGTTTCTCTGAATCCCTTCACAGGCTACTACGATTCTTGATTTTGCTGCTGTGGATTTTTAAGAACTGCTCGTGTAAGGGCATCTGAATGCTGCTTTTGGTATTGACCATCTTTGGTCGTAGGAATCAAAATTTACGGTTCCCCACGGTCGGCGCCACTGTTCTGGTGTAGAACACAGATTGTCTAGCCCTGATGGACTAGGATGTTGGTGTAGATTGAGACTTGACCTAGGAGCGATTCCTAGGGCCTACGTACCCTGAAGAGGAATCAAAGTCCACGTAGTTCGAGGATTAATGGAGGCATTTAGCCAAAGGGGGTGGTCGTATGCTCTGTGACGGCTGTATGTGAATAGCCGGAACGTAGACGTTGTAGAAGATATCTTGAACCTTTAGGGTAACCTGCTATATATAGAGGCTACCTTAGATTTAGGGTTTGAACTGTGGGCTTCTATGCCTCAAAGCCCAAGTGATGTGGCGTTATATCTGTACCATGTGGATTGCCCCTTGTTGGGCCATACAGCGGAATATGGGCCTTATATAAATCCGTAACAGTTAACCTATATAATATATATTGTAACTGTTTACATATAATTGTCTCTCTTCATAGGAATTAACCCTAGAAAGCAATGGATTAGGGAAAAAATGTACGAATTTTTGTATTAGAAAGGTTGTACGAGGTATGCGAACCCTTGAGCAAAGCAAGGGGTAAGCAAACCCTTGAGTTACTAAAGGGTTTGCTTACCCCTTGCAGCCTTTCCTATGTATTGATATTAGTGTTTTTTCATCACCCTGTTGCTTTCCTAGCGTAATTGCTGAAGACACACAAGGTATAAATGGTGAACACTTACATTATGAGATATACAAGTTAGGAGTGTGATTGCTTCAAGAAACAAAGCCTAGAAAATTTTAATTTGTCCCATATTGCATATCTACTCGATGTGGGAAGTACTACTCTATTAGGTAGAGTCAAGAGAAAGTATCTCAAAAACTCTCACATTGAAGAGTCTATGACTGATCATAATGTGTAATTATAGAGCTTTTAACTTGGAGCCACTAGCTCAATAGAAAAAGCAGGACAAGAACCATTGATTAGGGCAATAATGAGTTTTCCAAAAACAAAAACCTTCACAAAAGAAATTTAATATGTCACCTTGAATGCTTTATCGTGCTATGACTTCAAAAAATGCTACAAGTTTTTTCTTTTCATGTATGACTCTCGGTACAGCTGAGCTAAATTCATCACATCCCTATTAGTCTTTTCGAAGTGACTTCTAGAGATATGGATACTTCCGAAAAAATAAAAGTATCTACTTAGGGATCCATATCTCCCGAAATCACTTCAAAAAAGATAAATAAAGTAGGAACCATTAATCAAAGCAATGGGTTGACAATTTCCTGCAACAAGAAAGGGACTTCCAATCAAAGCAATACTAGGTTTTCAAAAAACTTAACTTCGCAAAAGCAACTTAATGTCACTTTGGATGCTTTATCGTGTTGCAAATTCACAAAGGCAGCTCAATCGACCAGGTTGAACACTGCAAGAAACAAAAAAGGAACCATTAGAAGTGAATATAGGAAGGATAATGCGAAATGGATGAAGGAAATCATAACTATACCTAACTAAGGCTCACAAATGAAAACAACTCGTGTAGCAGTCATTAAGACAAGGGTCAAGTGCATTCACTAGTGTGGTTGTCATTGAGAAGTCAGACGAAGTCTTTTTATGATGGGATTTGACTGAAAATGACTTTTGACGGCTGGAAAAGACAACAGGAGTCGTAGGTTTAAGATGTTGGGGGTTTTCTTTCAAACATACTCAATGTCAAGTGTATTCTATTTCAAACGTTTAAATAGGAGAGGAATGGTAAGGTTTTTGGGTTATCATGCCTAAGACTTTACATCATGATTCATCCGAAAGAACTGTTAATTATTCGTTTATATTTATCATTATTCTTTGTTAATAATCGTTATGTATTTAGTTTTTTTACATGGTATTCTAATAAGTGACAAGTTTTGCTTACTAATCGTTATTTCACTTAAAAAAAAAAATTGGTGGTTAATTATGCAACCACCTTTTTTTTGCAAACAAAAAGACAAAGTTTATAAACAAACTAAAAATAAAAAGTTATGGAGATGTTTTAAGAATTTGATGCATCATCAGATTCTGTAATACCCTGAAATCTAACCTATGATGAGCATCATAGTTTAGTAAATCATACCTATTGGGAATAGGTGAATATGTGGTATCAAAACATTTTAGAATACTTATTCTATTTTCTAGGGAAATTTTCTAATGAAAATTAGGAAAAAAGAAATAAAGGTGCCAAAGTAACCAAAATGCCCTTGTGGAGCATAAAATGGTTTAAGAAAATTATGAAAAATCTTGGGAGGCAGTAAAATAATTATTAAAATAAAGAGAGTATATTGTCTCTAATTTTGGTAATTTAATAAATTATAACCTTGGAAAAATAAAGAGGGAAAAATCAAAAAGTATTATAATGACCAAAATGCCCCGTGAATTTAATATAATGCATGAGACATAAAATACTAATGTCAGTGCATTAGTTTTGAGGTAATGAGTTATTCTAATTAATAAAATTATCAACAATTAGTGGGTAATTAATTAAATAATTGTTGGCTAATTATTGAGCTTAAACAAAGGAAAATCCAAAGATAATTATGTAAAACCCTATAATTAGTGGTTTAAGGCTAAAAATAGCATAAAATATATTTGCTAATTAATTGGAAAATATGAAGAAAAATATATGAGGTTAAGTAATTTTAAGCCTAAAAACATGTATGGACCAATAGGAAAATTTTGTAAAAAATTATATTAAATAATTATTAAATAATTATTTTATATAATATTAATTAAATAAATAAAATAAAATAAAAGAGGACAAGAGTTGGCCGAAAATCTTGAATGGGATAAGGTGATAAGAATTGCAATTAAGGAACATGTAACTTTGGTTAAATAGTAGTTAAGTTGTAAAAAGCAAATAGGATAAATGACCACCGATAGAAATTTAATCCTATCTAGAAAACCATGAACAAGGTTTCTAAGATCAGAGTATATTCTAAACAAGTGAATTTTTAGATCGGAGTAGGTTACCTCCGAAGTTATTTCTGAAACCGAAAAGGGTTATACTAGACTGACTATGAGTCTATCTGATGTTCAAAAAGCAAATCAGATAAATGAAAATCTATAGAAATCAAGCCATAACTTGAAATCCAAGAATGAGTTGGTAAACATCTGGGCATATTATGAATCAGTGGATTTTTGTCCCGAATATGTTGTTACCGGAAGCGATTTCCGCAACCGAAGGCGGTTATCCGAAAATCTTCAGCGAAATAGGAGAGGCCCTGAATGGGATCAAAAATTTAGTTGACCCAAGTATCTTGAAAGAGGAAGAAAAGATCTTCAGGGCTATGTTCCCGGAATTTTGAGATTTTCCAAGATTACGCGATTAGGACACTGATCAGGGAATTCTATCGGGTCGAAGGCAAAAAGCAACCTTGTGACATCATCAAAGATGATGTCATCTTGTGCCACCTAAGGGGGGGAGGTCGGCCAAGAGCTTCCAAGGGCCAAGATTGTGCCATTTTGCAAAAGTGTGATCCTACGGTCCAGAATCCATCTGATAAAGCATGAATAGTAACCAAGTTTTCCCTATAAATAGCACCAACCTCTCTTCAAATTCTTCACACCATTTCACAAGCTCTAGTTCAAAATTTCCTAGAGAGAAGAGAGGAGAAGGAGTCTGGGGAAATTTGCAGCGAAGCTCTGAGTAAGTTTTCCGGTCTTTAGTCTTAAGCTTTCGGTAGTTAAAGTAGAAATGCTAGCTTAGTCTTTAATCTTTTAAGTAAGTTTAGATATCATGTTTTAGGGATAAATATGATATTTATTTCAAGAATATGTTGGAGAAAGGGATATGTCAAAATTTTGAAAGATCGCGAAATTTCGCCGATTAGGGGAATAGGGGCAAAATGGTAATTTGTACCTAAAATGCCTGTTATGATGTAAATCCCTAATTAATGTGATATTATCCCTCTAGGACATATGTGATCAGCACTGCTGCTGTACTGCCGTCGTTCCGCTGTCATACCGCTGTTTTCCGTCAAAAGTGCAGTTTTCCGTCAAACATACCAAAAGTACCATATATTGTCAACGGAGGTACGTTCGCGTACTGTAACACTAACTCTGTGCTGCTCATATACATATATGTGATAGATACATTCACGGATAGAGGCCCTGTTTAGGGTCACCAATTCGGATAGAGGCTCTGTTTAGGGTCACCGATTATACATACAGTTTCACACGGGTTATAAACATAGTAATACCGTTTGAGTTTTCCTAGCGCTGAGGACACGACTGTACATCGTGGCACTGGTTTTGTGCAGACATGTTAGAGGGACTTTACATACTGCTCTGTGCTTATGTTCTGTCATTATTATGATCATGCATCTGCTCTGTGCTTATGTAGTGATATGCTGCTGTTATGTTATGAATATCTGTTGTTCATATACTGTTTTTATTTGAGCTTAAGGTTAACCGTTACCTGAGATCCAATGGGGTAAATTGGATCTCAGCTGTAGCTTCAGGGTCCGGAGGACCAAGGATTGGAGAGCGGGGCAAGCAACACGACTAGACCGTTGGCCGGAGATGTCCCTTTTGTTTATTTAGTTATTACTTTTTGAGAACAATAGGATGACTGTATCAATACAATGTTACACTATGGTTAATGATTGAATGTGAATCAGTTACTCTCTCGCTCTAATGCTCTACTCTGATTGAAAAAAAAAAAAATCCGCTTTAAAAATGGGATGTTACAGATTCTTTCTTCTTCAGTAACTTGTCCACCTGCTCGTTCAAAGAGCGAATGAATGTGGTAAGTTCCTTCAAATACTAGTCCATGCGTACTTGCTCTCATAGGTAAACCTGAACTATATGATGGAGCTCGTAGGTCGATTGGACAAGCCATTCAATGCTTGTTGGCAAAGGAATTTCTTCTTTTGGTTTGTTATTGGATTATGAAGCAAATGTTCTCTTACCTTTGTCCATAATTTTAGTGAAGTAGAACAAAAGTATGCAGTTGACTATGAGAAGTTAAAATGGAAGTGGAGAAGTGGGGTTCAGTTTTTGGATGTTTATATAGAAAGGGTTTTGTTGATAATTGAACCTTCATGTCCTTTAGATTTACAAATCATTATATTTTATAAATGGTGAGGGTTGGTTTTTAGTAACTTTTACTAATTTGTCAATGACTGATCATTTTTAATCGTTATTGACAGTTGTTCTTTTATGACAGTCATTAAGAATAAACAGTATAAGAACCATTATTTATTTTATTTCATGATGGTTATTTGTAAGAACCATTGGATATATTCTTCTTCTTCTTTTTTACAAAATATTTTTTTAGAGAAAAAAAAAGAACAGTGGTGAGTAGTCTTATGAACTGATGAGGTTACTAGGCTACTAAAGGATTGGCCAAGATCATTGTTTGAATCATGGCCAATCTCATACTCATCAAGTATAGGATTGGCCTTTCAGTTCATACTAGAGATATCTAGAAAGCCTCCTCACGACATGGTCAGTCTATTATGTAAGCTGCAACATTTCCTCTAGTTGGAAAGTATAGGATGTAGAAGCAGACAAGGATATGGAAAAGGTGGATGTTAAGGAGGAAAAGCAAGAGGTGGAGGATGACAGCAAGAGTTTTATAGCATGACTTTTGCACGACTTTTCATCTTGGCGACTGAACTATAGAACAAAGAGGAGGATGATGAAGAAAAAGTAGGAAAAACAAATGAAAATATGGTGTTTAAATAATAGACATCTAGAAGGGATGTGAAAAAACCATCAATGCACGTGTTGGAAGTTGAAAAGGGCATAAATGAAAGGTTACTTGGTTCATTCTCATGATGACAATCATCGGATAATGTCAGCACAGGGAAGAGGAAAGGTTTTAAAAGCTTTAATTAATGTTTATTAAGTTAGAGCCGTTAAGTATGTTGGTATGAATACTTTACAGTTCTTAATTAATAATTGTGAATTCTTAAGTTGTTTTTTTAACTTTATCATTAACTCAATGTTTATTAAGTTCATCATGTTAAGTATGTTGGCAAGAATAATTTACGGTTCTTAATTATTAAGTTGTTTTTTTTTAAATTCAACTCCCTCCTCCGATGATGAGAATGAGGATGAGGATAAAGAATAGGAAGATGAAGAGGAAGGGATTAGGAGGATGAGGACAACGGGCAAGAATACTTTACGGTTTTTAATTAATAACCGTGAATTATTAAGTTACTTTTTAAGATCATTTTTAATATTTAAAAAAAAACACAATGATGATATTCAATCATCACCACCACTGTCGTCCTCGTTCTCTTCATCCTCCTTTTCCTCGTCCTCTTCCTTATCCTCATCTTCATCCTCATCATCGAAGGAGGAAGATGAAGGGTCTAACTACAAGTCAAATTCAATATCATTGTGATGACACTACAACAAAAAGTAGATTTAACGACTCCCATATAACGACCGATTAAATGAAAACAGACATAAAAAATGAGGCGGTAGCACCACCACTGTCGTCCTCGTTCTCTTCATCTTCCTTTTCCTCGTCCTCTTCCTTATCCTCATCTTCATCCTCATCATCGAAGGAGGAAGATGAAGGGTCTAACTACAAGTCAAATTCAATATCATTGTGATGAGTATATGGTTCAATTACTTCCTATTTAGCATATTGGCATATGTCGTAAGACACCTTGTGTCGCAGTCAATGTAACATCCCGTTTTCCAAAAGCAATATAAAATTTTTTCATCAGAGTAGAGCATCGGAGCAAGAGTGTAACTGATATATATATTCAAAATGCCCACTGGCTAATTACAGAAGCGGTTCAATAATCGAGAGTTTTCAACAGTAAAGGACAACATCAGAAAGTCTTCGGCCGCATCCCTAGGCTTGTTGCTTCCCTCTCTCCTCGGTCCTCGGTCCTCCCGACCCTGATGCTATGTTAAGAGCTGAGATCCGCACCGGATCTCAGGTAACGGTTAACCTCATGTATACATACACACATATGGGTTACAGAACAACATTAACACAACATATAAATCACACCCAACCAATGCACATGTATCGATCCCAGCATGCAGATATATCGCTCCCAGCATTACAGATGTATCGCTCCCAACATTACAGATATATCGCTCCCAGCCTTACTGATATATCGCTCCCAGCATGCATACAGTTATTTTCTAACATAATATGCATTCCAACAACACACCACATATACACATACCATACATCATACCACACACACATCACATACACGCCTACTATATCCATCAGATTAGTGTTACAGTACGCGAACGTACATACCCCAACTGTACATAAACATACAACAAAGCTATCAGCTATCACATACAATACACATATCACATATATGCATACAATAAACATCAGCGTTAGTGTTACAGTACGCGAACGTACCTTCGTTGACGGAAATCGGTATCTCTGTCGGTATACGGCACGACAGTAGGTCAGAACGTAATCAGGGATATCCTACAAATATAACAATGTACTTGTTAAGGATCTATCATTACGACAGACATTTTTAGTCAAAATGACCATTTTACCCCTGACCCCCTAATCGGCGGAATTTCGCCAGCACTTCGTTACTTTGACTCAAATCTTCCAAAATTTTGCCATAACTCCGACCCCATCATGAATTTCAAAATTAATGACTAAAATACCCCTAACATATGATATCTAATCATACTTGGAAGATTAAAGACCAAAACAACATCTCTACTATAACTACCGAATCGAAAACTAGAACTTAAGACTCGGTACCGAAAAACTTTCCCAGAGCTTCGCTGCGAATTTCCTCCAGAGCTCCTCTCTCTAAAACCTCTCTCTATGTTTCGAATTTGCTAAGGCAAATGGTGTGAAAAATGAAGAGAACCAAGGGCCTATTTATAGAGATTTTCCATGAATTTCAACCCTTGGATCAACTTTATGAGATCAAATCCTAGCCCTTCATTTTGGAAACTTTGCAAACAAGTTTTCCCTCTCTCCTTCCTCTCTTGGCCGACCTGCACCCCCCTCCCCAAAGTCAAAAATCCAATCAAAAGATGCCACCTTGCATTGCTTCCAGAAGGTTTTACCGATAAAGTATCCGATCGGTGTCCGAATCGCGTAATCTCGCAAAATCTAAAAGATTCAGAATCACAACTTTGAAGACCCTTTCTTCCTCACTAAAAATTCCTGGGCTAAATGAAGTTTTGATCCCTTCCAGGTCTTCTCCAGTCCTGCTGAAGTTTTACGGAAAAACGTGCCGGTTACGTAACGAACTTCCGAAATCATCAACCTCGGACAAAAATTCACCGATTCCAAATATGTCCAGATAATTATCAACTCATCCCTAGATGTTGAGTTATAATTTATTTTCTTCAAACTCCAATTCGTGACTATCCGCCTTTTCACAGTTACCCTATTTCGTCTTATTACCTAAGTATTCTACCGATCACGAAATGACTTCTGAGACAGCCCATTCCGAGATAAAATTATACTTGTCTCTAATATACTCTGACCTTCGAAACCTTGTTCATGGTTTTCTAGATAGGATTTAATCTCTATCCGTGGTCATTTATCCTATTTGCTTTTTCACATAATATTCCATAGAATATTCATTTATATTATTATTTAATTTCAAAAATCTTATCTCCTTATCCATATTGAGATTTTCAGTCCTTTTTTATTATTATTTTATTTATTTTCGTTTTTATTTAATTAATAATTAATTAATATTATATTTAATAATTTTTTTATATAATTTTTTTTTTACAAAATTTCCCTATTGGTCCATACTTGTTTTTAAGCTTAAAATTACTTAACCTCACCAATTTTTCTTCATATTTTCCAATTAATTAGAAAATACATTTTATGCTAATTTTAGCCATAAACCACTAATTATGGGGTTTTACATAATTACCTTTGGATTTTTCTTTGTTTAAGCATAAGTAATTAGCCAATAATTACTTAATTAATCCCCCACTAATTGTTGGTAATTTTCTTATTTAGAAATAATTATTTCCTCACAACAATTGGACTTACATTGATATTTTATGCTTTACATAAAATATTAAAAATCACGGGGTCAATAATGATCCCGGAATACTTTTTAATTTTTCTCTCACTATTTCCCAAGGAAATAAATCCCAAAAATTTTCTAAATTAGAGACAACATACTCTCTAATTTTTAATAATTATTTTATTGCCTCTAAGGATTTTTCATAATTTCCTTAAGTCACTTTATGCTCCATAAGGGCATTTTCGTAATTTTGGCACTCTAATTTTCAAGAGATTTTTTCCCTACAAATTTGACACCACATATTCACCTATTTTCAATAGGTATTATTTCCTAATTTATGATATTTATCATAAATACGATTTTTAGGGTATTACATTTCTCCCCTCGTTAAGCAAAATTTCGTCCTCGAAATTTGCACTCTACCCACTGATACGTGCATATTTTATAATTAAATGAGTATCAATTCTGAGATATATTGGATTAAATTTATTACTATTGTATATATCTTGCAGGAGTTATTAGCTGATTGAGAAAGGAGCAGAAAAAGGAAATCAATTTGAATCAATTGTGTGATATGAGAGAGTGGATTACAAAATATTTGGAAGTGATTGGAGATCTCAAAAGGATATTGCATATCTTTTATTTAAGACAGGATCAGATCACGGCCCAAGTCAACCTAAGGGAATTTCTATATAAAGAACAAGGGAGAGACACACTAGACCAGGGAGACAAGACGCAGAAGCGACAAAAGCACAGAAGAAACAAAAGCACGAGACGGCTGAAGGAAGAAAGAGGACGCAAGAACAATTCTGATTTTCATCTCTTTTCTTCTATTTTGTTAACCTAGCCATGCTTGGCTAGTCTTCTTTAGTAGTTAGGGCGAGGATGAACCCTATGCGAATTTGAGTATTTGTTTGAATTCTCAATTGAACGTTATTTACCATGATTGAATGAATTATCTTTGCTTAAAGCTTTCTTAAAGATTGATCACCTTTTAGATTGTTCATAGGTTGGTGTATGACAATAGAGATGTTGGTGCATTTAACTAGAACCGGTAATTCGTCATAGAGTTGCATGACCTAGACATAGGCTTACGAGTTTATGCGATCTCATAATTCTCGGTTTAAATACATTGATCTTTCCAAAACAATACTAAGACATTAGGTTGTTTTCAAAGATAACGGACTAAGGTAGCGTCAAGACATTGGGACTTAGTCTAATTTTAGAGAATTGATCGTCAATCATGGGAAATAATAGTCAATTAGGGATTTAATTCAAATACTTGGAGGAACATAGGGGGATTTCTATGCCCTAGCTGCGTTTTCTCTATTGATTATCTTTTCTAAACAATCGCTCTTGAGACTCTTAATCTTGAATGCTTGTTCTTGATTAAATTCTTTAAAATTCTGTTTGGTTACAACTCACCCCCTATTACTCATTGATCCAACTAAAGCTGAAATAACAAATTAGTGGTTGGAGTACTATTCCTCGTGGGACGATCTTTTTTCTCACTACTTTATTACTTGTAACGATCGGTGCACTTGCCGAAGTCGCTATCAAGTTTTTGGCGCCGTTGCCGAGGAATAGTTTTATTTCAACACTAAGAGTAGTTATTGAAACTCTAGATTGGATTTTTCTTTTTCTTTTGTTATCCTACTCTGTTTATGCGAGGTACCACTGACAGAAATTCGCTGCAGTTTGATCCCGAAATTGAAAAGACAGCAAGGAGAAACCGGAAACTTGCTAAACAGAGAAAAGGAAAGGCTAGTAACTCTGGTACTGAGACTGAACCGGTTATAATGGCAGAAAATGTTACAGATCCTCCTCCTCCTCCTCCAAAAGGACCATGGGCGATTACATGACGCTTAATCACTGCCAGGGCTGCAACTAGCATTGTCAATCCTGCTGTGAATGCAAATAATTTTGAAATCAAGCCATCCCTCATAAGCTTGGTTCAACAACGCTCTTTTAGTGGGAGTGATTTAGAGGATCCTAATCAGCATATTGAGACTTTTCTGCTGATTTGTGACACCATCAAGATGAATGGGGTTTCTGAAGCGGCTATTCGTGTGAGACTGTTTCCTTTCTCTTTGACGGGGAAAGCAGGAGCTTGGCTTCGTTCTTGTCCTAATGGAAGTCTCTCCACTTGGGACATTATTACCACAAAGTTCCTTGAGAAATTTTTCCCTTCTTCTAAGTATACAAAGCTGCTGTCAGACATCCGTTGCTTTACTCAAGGCAATGGGGAATCATATTATGAAGCTTGGGAAAGATTCAAGGAGTTGCTTAGGAAGTGCCCACAACATGAGCTGCAAGACTATGATCAGGTGAGAATATTCTTCAATGGGATGCTTCCGTCCTCTAGGATGATGATTAATGCTGCAGCAGGTGGTACGCTAAAAAATAAAACTCCGGAGGAATCATTGGAGTTGTTTGAGGCTATGGGGTCCTTTGAGAATGAAATTGTTACTCCACAACCAAAGAGGGGAGTTATTCAGCTAGACTCTTACAATACAATGTTGGCTCACAATGAGAACATTGCCCAACAAAACAAGGTGATCCAACAGCAGTTAGCTTCCATCACTCAACAGCTTGCCTCTTCTCAGGTATCATCTATCACTTCTCAGCCTCCTTTGCTTTGTGATTTTTGCAAAGGGGAACACGCTAATGGAGATTTTGTAGCATTCATTACTAGAGAAACAGCTGAGGTTAATTACATGGGTAATCCTCCTAGGAATCAGTTTAATCCATATAGCAACACATACAATCCTGGCTGGAATTCTCACCCAAACTTTTCCTATAAACCCCAAGCAGCACCTCAGCAGTTCCACCAAACCACCACTACTGATCTGGAAAAGGCTTTGACACAGTTGACTCTCACCACTACTGATATGGAAAAGGCTTTGACACAGTTGACTCTTACCACTACTGAATTCATACAAGGGTCAGAAGCTTTCCGGAATGAAACAAAGTCTACTCTAAAAAACCAGGAGGCTTCGATCCGGAATTTGGAGAATCAGATTGGTCAGTTATCAAAGCAAATAGCAGAGAGAAGCCAAGGGTCCTTTCCTAGTGATACTGTGGTCAATCCAAAGGAGCATTGTAAGGCCATAACTACAAGGAGTGGTATAGTGGTTCAGCCGGTTGAGAAATCTGTTCCCATGAAGGATAAGTCTGAGAAAGGGGAGGAAGAGGTTGAGAAATGAAATGTGCAGCAGGTTCCAAAGGAGATAGCTGCAAAGAAGTCTCCCACTCCTTCTTATGCAAAACCTCCTTATCCCCAAAGGTTGAAGCAGCAGATTCAAGCAACAGTATGCCGAGGTTCTTGGATATTTTTAAGAAATTGCAGATTAACATTCCTTTTGCAGAAGCTCTTGAAAATATGCCTAATTATGCAAAGTTCATGAAAGATTTGCTTTCAAAGAAGCATAAGTTGCAAGAGGCCGAAACAGTGGCATTGACTCAGCAGTGTAGTGCCATCATTCAAACTAAGTTGCCACCAAAGCTTAAAGATCCGGGCAGCTTTAGCATTCCTTGTGCAATAGGGAATGTCAATATGGGCAGAGCACTTTGTGATCTGGGAGCTAGTATAAATTTAATGCCCTTATCTCTTTCGAAAGCTCTCGGCATTAAAGAGATTAAGCCTACTATGATGTCATTACAGTTGGCGGATAGGTCCATTAAGAAGCCAGAAGGTGTCATTGAGGATGTGCTTGTGAAAGTGGACAAATTCATATTCCCGGTGGATTTTGTGGTTCTTAACATGGAAGAAGATGCTGAACTTCCTTTACTTTTGGGAAGATCCTTCTTGGCTACTGCTAGAGCAGTAATTGATGTAGCTGCAGGAAAAATGGAGTTTCAAATGAATGATGAGAAAGTCACTTACAATGTGTTTCAATCCATGAAATACCCAGCTGATAATAGTGACTGTTTCAGAATTGATGTAGTTAACGAAGCCATTCATGAGAGTCTTTTTCAAGAAGGTTCAGATGAGTCCATGGAAGATGATCTTGCTCAATTGTTACAAGTGGAAGAAGAGGTTTCTGCAGAGGAGAATTCTGATTTACAGGTTGAGGAGCTGAAGAAGAAAGATTATGATGCGCCACCTGTTACTCCTAAGGTGAAACTAAAGGAGCTCCCTTCTAATCTAAAGTATGCTTTTCTAGGGAAGGATGACACTTATCCCATTATTATTAGTGCTGAGTTGTCACCTACCGACGAAGAGAAGTTGCTGAAAGTTTTGACTACCCACAAGACTGCCATAGGGTGGTCTATATCTGATTTAAAGGGGATTAGTCCTTCATTTTGCACTCGTAAAATTCTTATGGAGGACCATGTGAAACTAGTAAGGCAGCCCCAAAGGAGACTTAACCCGACTATGAAGGAAGTGGTGAGAAAGGAGGTGGTGAAACTATTAGATGCAGATATGATTTATCCTATCTCTGACTCAAAGTGGGTTAGTCCAGTACAGGTAGTACCGAAGAAGGGTGGAATCACCATAGTGCAGAATGAGAATAATGAATGGATACCCACTAGAACTGTTACGGGATGTGAAAAGTGTGGGTCAAATTGTAGGAGGTTGAATGATGCCACTCGTAAGGACCACTTTCCTTTGCCATTCAAGAAAAAAAGAAAGAGATGGCATGACAGAGGATTCTTCCAAAAGAGTTTCATCGGGACAGCAGGTATTACTTTATAACTCTCGTTTAAAACTTTTTCCAGGGAAATTGAAGTCTAGGTGGTCAGGACCGTTTGTAGTCAAAGAGGTTACACCTTTTGGTGCAATTGCCATTGCACCAATAGGTTCAGATGACGCTTTCAAAGTAAATGGGCAGAGATTGAAGCCTTACCATGGTGGAGACATTGACAGAGGAAGAACCTCCGTGGCATTGGAAGCTGAGAATTAAGGTGATATCCGTCAGGCTCAAGACGTTAAACAAGCGCTGATTGGGAGGCAACCCAATAAGTTTTCTTTTTCATTTTTATTTAGTCTTAGTAGTTATTGGTAGGATAGGAAGGATGTGAAAAGTGTGGATCAAATTATAAGTTCCATGCTCAAAAAAAAAAGTTGCAAAAAAAAAATTTTAATTAAATAATAAAAAAATTTGGCAGAAAGTTGGCGCCCAGGGCGCCAAAGTTGTCACCCAAGGCGCCAACTCTCTGGATATGTGCACAAAAAAAAATTAAATTAAATTAAATAATAAAAAATTTGGCAGAAAGTTGGCGCCCAAGGTGCCAACTCTCTGGATATGTGCAAAAAAAAAAAAAAAAATAGGTCAAAGATCACAATGGGCAAGGGGAAGGACAAGGACAATGCTATTCAACCATATGCCCCTCCGGTTGCAGAATAGTGACCCAACTAGTTGTCAACCAGCTGAGGACGACAATGATTCCGACGATGCGGTCACACCAGAGGACGACGATGACCACTCCGATGACTTTTGACGGAGCACCCCATCTCAGAGTTAGAGCCCTACCCCAGGGGAGTACTCGTTCCTTTCCTTTTATTGATTGTTCCAACATTGAGGACACTGTCTGATTTATGTGTGGGGTAGGGATATGATTTCTTTGGTGTTGCTTGTTCTTATTCAATTGAAAAGAATTCCCTTGAAAATTTTTTGAGTTTTTGTTTAGATTGACCTTAACTTTGAGCATCCCCATCTCAGAGAGTATTATCAAGTAAAACAATAAAAAAGGAAAAGAATGTTTCAATTAAGACCCTGAGCATTGAATTTTTGTAGCAATCTGGAGATAGACTATGAGAATAGGGATTAGTTTGGAATATGATCAACAAATTATTAGTTTTTTCTGAATATTTTGATACCTGATTCCTCTAGGAGATGAGATTATGCCCTTTGTTTGCCAAGTAAAACTTTTGTTTAGGGAAAGGACTCAAGTGAGTTATTATGAAAAAAAAAGAATAAAAAAAAAGAAAAAGAGAAACACAACTCCAATGACTTCTCTAGACCTACTTAGTAACCGGTGCTGCATCACCCATGTGCAGGGTCGCGTCAAACGGTAAGATCAAAGAGGGTTATGAGTTGAGCTAAAAGCCTCTTGAGGTGCCTGTTGGAGTAACCGAGTAACCGGTGCTGCATCACCCATGTGCAGGGTCGCGTAAAAAGGGGACCTACAACGGCTCAAAAAAAAAAAGTTATTTCTTACATGAGGATCCCTATGAAATTAACTGCAACGCTTGGTTTAGTGGGGGCATTTGAATTTTTCTGGAGGAATTAAGTAGAATAATATTCTTCTACTAATCTTATTGTTGTGCTTATTACTGGCTAAGCCTTTGATCATGGGATGTTAAGAGATTATTATGATTGTTTAAGGCTATTGGCCTAGTGACCCAGTCTTATAAGACATTAACTGAATAAATTTTGATAACATGATCTGAGTGTGGTGGTAAACTGCTCGCTGTTTAGGGAATTCAAAAACAATGTCATTCTCATTTAGATAATGAATTCTTTTTCTTTTTCTTGAGGACAAGCAAAGATTTAAGTGTTGGAGAGTTTGATACGTGCATATTTTATAATTAAATGAGTATCAATTCTGAGATATATTGGATTAAATTTATTACTATTGTATATATCTTGCAGGAGTTATTAGCTGATTGAGAAAGGAGCAGAAAAAGGAAATCAATTTGAATCAATTGTGTGATATGAGAGAGTGGATTACAAAATATTTGGAAGTGATTGGAGATCTCAAAAGGATATTGCATATATTTTATTTAAGACAAGATCAGATCACGGCCCAAGTCAACCTAAGGGAATTTCTATATAAATAACAAGGGAGAGACACACTAGACCAGGGAGACAAGACACAGAAGCGACAAAAGCACAGAAGAAAGAAAAACACATCCTTATGCTCTCTAAATTTCGGTATTTACCAAAGGTTTAGAGAGAAAGGACGAAGAAACAAAAGCACGAGACGGCTGAAGGAAGAAAGAAGACGCAAGAACAATTCTGATTTTCATCTCTTTTCTTCTATTTTGTTAACCTAGCCATGCTTGGCTAGTCTTCTTTAGTAGTTAGGGCGAGGATGAACCCTATGCGAATTTGAGTATTTGTTTGAATTCTCGATTGAACGTTATTTACCATGATTGAATGAATTATCTTTGCTTAAAGCTTTCTTAAAGATTGATCACCTTTTAGATTGTTCATAGGTTGGTGTATGACAATAGAGATGTTGGTGCATTTAACTAGAACCGGTAATTCGTCATAGAGTTGCATGACCTAGACATAGGCTTACGAGTTTATGCGATCTCATAATTCTGGTTTAAATACATTGATCTTTCCAAAACAATACTAAGACATTAGGTTGTTTTCAAAGATAACGGACTAAGGTAGCGTCAAGACATTGGGACTTAGTCTAATTTTAGAGAATTGATCGTCAATCATGGGAAATAATAGTCAATTAGGGATTTAATTCAAATACTTGGAGGAACATAGGGGGATTTCTATGCCCTAGCTGCGTTTTCTCTATTGATTATCTTTTCTAAACAATCGCTCTTGAGACTCTTAATCTTGAATGCTTGTTCTTGATTAAATTCTTTAAAATTCTGTTTGGTTACAACTCACCCCCTATTACTCATTGATCCAACTAAAGCTGAAATAACGAATTAGTGGTTGGAGTACTATTCCTCGTGGGACGATCTTTTTCTCACTACTTTATTACTTGTAACGATCGGTGCACTTGCCGAAGTCGCTATCACCCACTAAACTTCGTACTATCCTGTTTTCGGACTATACGCGTCGGATCTCTACTTTGTCTGCCAGTCGCTCCTCTTGGTGATCGAGAATTCTCTCCGGTTTGACCGCAACGATCTTGTCATATCGTACTTTGATATATAGTGTTTCCCGTGGCTCCCATACACCGCTGTCAACACCACAGATACCAAAATGTCTCCATAGCTATACCATGGCAACACAAGATACTTCAAATGTTCCCATGGCGCCCACACACCATGGTAACACAAGGTATCTCCCACTATATGACATGATCATGGTCAAATATAACTAAGAAACGTGGAACGCGTTATGGAGGCTGTCTGCCTCCTCTTCTACCTTGACTCCTGCCTCGGCCTCTGGGAGCTCCTGCTCCTCTTAAATTCGCCATGTCTTGTTCTTTTCAGAAATGGGCCGGGTAAGGAAACACGTATTGGGAGTTTCACTACATGAGTCAAATACTGCATGTACCTATCGTTGTTGGTCTCGGAGTTTCATCCGGCGTGACCCAGCTTCACATATAAGCTCCGTACTAGGATAGAATTACCGTCCAGTACAAACTGACGATTATCAGAGTTCTCAGAATTCTCAGAGTTATCAGAAATATCAGAGTCTGATATCAGAGTTATCAGTCAGAGGCTGATATCAGAGTTATCAGAATTGATGTACCGACAGAAAGTGGTACACTGGTTCAGAATGGTATACCGAAGTAAGGTGGTACACTGACCTTGGGCTATATCAGTACTCATTTTCAAAATATGCTCCAAATTTTTGAAAAGGCTTAGAACCTAACTCTGTTAACCGAACAAAATGGCCAAGTAAGTGTCTACCATGGGGGCCTCACCGAGTTCACGGCGACTGATTGGCACACCCACGCAGACTAGCCTTGCCTTCGGCACCAAACTGTCCATAATAACTTCGTTAAATTCATGTCAGGACTACTGCTCTGAATTATTTATAAGCATTACAGGATAGTTGTTTCAAAAGAACCGTCATTTTGTCACTAAATAAATTACGGTTATTAACTAAAACTGTTATTTTTGTGTTTTCATGAATTTCACCTTACAATACATGACAATGTACATAATTAACCGTTATTTTTAAGTGTTATATATCATTTCACGACGACATACATAACGTTTATTAGTTGTAATTGTTATGTATTCAGCATTATAAATATGCAAATCTGTAGTACTGATCAGAATAGTGAATAAGAGTTGTTCTCTCTTACTCTTGTATTCTCTCTTTCTCATCTCTCTTTTATTTTATAACATATATGTTGCTAGACATAATTTATTAACTAATTATTTTGTGTACTTATCAATATATGTATAATGTATCTTTTGTTATTTAATTTTAAATTTTCAAATTTTTATTATACAAAAAATGTTTTTAAAAATAATTTGATTATTAGGAAAAAAAAATAGTTGGACAACAGATTGTGTGTAATGATATAAAAAATAATATTAAATGATTTATAATTTCAATATAATTTATATAAGATATTAACTCTTTAAAATAATATATTTTGGCATACTTAAAATAACCTTAGTTGATGACGTGTACAATAATTTTTTTTTTTAAAAGCAAGTTTATATTCCTACAATTGTTGGATTTTTATAAACATCTACAGTTAAATTAAGAAAAATTAAATGAAAAATGAATTTGTCAGTCCTTGTATGTTTCACGTAAATTTTATTCAACTTCGTGTAATTTTTTTCTTTTTACTGAGATCATTGGACATTGGTCCTTATGCTTACAATTTATTAATTATGACTAATGTGGATGCTGACCAAGCAATATAATATGTAAGTTTGTTATAAAATACAAATAAAAGATATTCTAAAAAAAAATGATTGCATGAAATTTATTTATTATCAACATAAAAAATATTTTTCTCATAATAATCTCCTTGTATTTATATATAATCTATAATCAAGTTAATTTTGATTTTACTTAAATTCATGTGGCATAATGAAATGATACTATCATGTTAGACATAAATGAATTCAGACGTGAGTGATGTGAATTCAAAGGTATTTGTGTGTCTACAAATAACTAGAAATATGGTTTAATCTTGTGTGTAATCGACAAGAATTGATTCAAGCAAAGAAAATTGTAAAGTTAGATTGTCTTGCTAGATGGAACTCCATTTACATTATTCTTGGAAGTTCATTGAAATTTCAAAAGGTACTCAAGAGGTTAGAAGAAAAAGATATTTTTCTTTGCCTAAGATAAATGACTCCCAATTAATGAAGATTGAGATAAATAAAGTGTGTGTTTTTATGAAGTTCTTGAAAAGCCTTTTTGATAAGATTAGAAGTCTCTCGGTCATTACTTATAACATCATCTGAATATGACTTATGCTTATTGATGAAAACCTTGAACAATATGTGTGAAAGTGATTGTCCTCTATTGAGTTCACGGGAATATATAAGATGAAAATGAAACTTGATATGTACTGCAAGATGTTAAAAGTATCGACATGATGATCATTATAAGTAGAGGCGTCCTAGTTGGCAAACCTCGATCCGTATTAATCAGTTGTTCGAATATCTGGTAATAGGATCCAGAAAAAGTGCCTAATATCAGGTGGCCCAGATGGTTATATATATATATAAACAATGGTGCTTGATCCTAGGTATAACTTAAAATTTGTGGAAGAGAATTGGGAAAAAAAAAAATCTACAATGAAGAGATAGCTGAACATTATACGTGGTGGGTGAAAGAGTTATTAATCAAGACATGTATATATGAAAGATACAAGTCTTTTCACGGCATTTAGAAAAGGTTCAGTCAAAAATAATAATCTAAGGCAAGGAATTTGTTTCCCATGAAGAGGATGAAAAGTGTGTGTACGTGTGTTTGTTATATTTGGAGGACGATAAACGTAACAATCAAAATTGGACCTTGTTGGAGAGTAGAGAAAAACATGTGCAGCAAATTTGACATTATTAAATGGTGAAAAGTGAATTCTTTTAAATATCATGTCATTGGAAAAATTGCTAAGGATGTATTGACTATATATATCTGTCTACTATAACCTCAGAAGTTGTTTTTATTAGTTTAGGGGATCATGTAATAAATGAATATAGAAGCTTATTGGGCAATGTTTTAAAAGTTGAACCAAAGAACCAAAGTCGAGCCGGAAAGATTAACGGATCATGGTTCAAATAGGACGATTGGTTGGATCGTTCGGTTGGATCGGTAAGATAATTATCAAATAAAAATATATTATATAATTATATGATAATATATGCATAAGAAATAAAGTATCAAAATCTTAAAAATATTTAAGAAAAATTAAATATTTCAATTTTATAATGAGTTAATCACATATATTAATATACTTTCTATAGTCTTTATTATAAGGCACTAACTAACAATTCTCACAAACCAATAAAAATAGTTAAAGTCAATAAAGTTGCCTTATAATTTAAGTAACTTTCAATATTATCTCTACTAATTGTACTAAATTGTAATATTATATTAATTATTACTCTCACCTACTACGGGCATTCCTGATAAACTCTCTCCTCTCAAATTTGGTATACTGGTTTACAAGGTGGAGCTGTGTAATTTTGTAAAATCAGAGGCTTTCTGAGGGAGGGAGACGAGGTACAGCCACTAGGGGTGCGATAGTGTGATGGCTGTGGATGCGACGGGGAGGAGAGGAGGCTGACGGAGGGCTTGAGGCTGACGGAGGCAATGGAAGGGCCAAGGGATTTGGCATATTTGGAGATCAGGAGGTTGAGGTTTTTTATGTTTTAAATAATAAATTAGTTTTAATTAGTACTTACTATTTAGTACCACAACTTACTATTTTTATTTTTATTTTTTTCTCCACTGGACATTATACGGCTCCCTCAGCTTCCATATTAGCATTTTCAGTTAAACTATCGGTCAACAAATAAGGATTAAAAGTGATTGGTATTTTTACCCCCAATTTGAAAGCTTATGAGTATTTTTACACCTCTAAAAAACATATGGTATTGGGTGCACTTTGACCAAAAACTCAGGTATTTTTTCACCTTAACCCAAAAATATTTAGCCGATTTTAATTTCTAGTGCTTAAAAAATTTAGCATTTCATATTAACTTATTTTTATTGACAAATATTTGGTATTTAATACTACAAAATAATATGAATTTCAATATTATTTGGCCTAAATAGAAGAAGCAGCTTGAACACACTTTTTTATTAGCAAGACTGAAGTCTTCAATTTATTTCATCAACTCTCCACTTAATCGTCATTCATCTTAAGAATGGATGGAAGTAATATATATTTGTACGTTTTGTCAAAACACGTCAATATTTGTTGTCAATATTGTAGTGGTCAAATATTGAAGCGTGTAGTTGATTTAGGAGCATCCCCATTAAAAATACTTACAACATTGTTGACTTGAATTTATCTTTATAAATTAATTAAACTCGTTCAGTGATAATTTTTTCTTAAGATTAACAAAATACATGTACTACCTAATATATACTCCCTCTGGTCCTTATTATAAGGTACCAACTAACAATTCTCATAAACTAATAAAAACGGTTAAAGTCAATAAAGTTGTCATACAATTTAAGTAACTTCCAATATTACTCATACTAATTGCGCTAAACTCTAATATTATATAATTACTACTATCACCCACTACCCTTATTAATTAGGGACATATATGAAAAATAATAATTAATGCTCATTAAGAACAAGCAAGTGCCTTATAAAAATGATCAAATAAACTTGTTAGTTGGTGGCTTATAATAAGAACCAGAGGGAGTATTAAAAATAAGGCACTTATTAGGATGTTTTAGCAGTCCAACATATAAATCACCCTTTCAATTTTTAAATTCTCTGCCCTAAGACATCTAGCTAATAATTGTTTAATTTAATACAAAAACGAAAGTAACTTATGAAATAAAAATATAAAGTTTAATACAAAACCAAATGTCTTTTTGGCCATCTACAAAGCCAAATACATTTAGTCAAAACATGTTGATATCATTATCTTAAATTATAAATTGAGACTTTATTTTTAAAAAATTAGAGAAATGAAGGCACACAAATAATATTACATTGAAATATTATAATTTTAATAGTTTATGATATTCCTGCACTTTTATCATCTAGATTTTACCAATTACCGCTATATATTCTGACATTGTTTTAGACTTTTATTCTTTATCTTTCTGTAATTCATTTTATTGTTTTCATTATTTAGGTTCATTTTTTATAATTATCTAACAGTTATAGTTATTTGTTTCCTACTTCTCATTTTCCCCCTAAAAAAGGAACAGGTTTCTGGAATATTAATAATTGTAAATATTTTACTATATTTGTTGAATGTGAAATCGTTTTGTCTGAGTCACATATCTCAGTGCATTAGTTAAAAACACATAATTCTCAGTATTCCCAATTAATGGCACACAAATATTGGTATGTGTCTCGTCATGGTGACACCCCAGTCAAAGAAGTCAGCATATTTTTCCACAACACACAAAATGTTTCAATTTCATGGGAATTAAAAATTCATTTAATGGCTACCTCTATGTTTGGTAGCAATTTAAGAAACAACCACAACAATTGACTTGAAATCAAATTTCCAGAAATTTAAATTTATTAGTAATTAACTTGTATGATATAAGTTATTATACGTATTTGTTATTGTGATATTGATAAGTATTCATAATTTATATATGAAATCAAATTGACAAAAAGTAATTATCACTACTACAAAAATTGGATATTACTACCCTAAAAAACGTCCTTATTTAGAAATAGGACGTCTAAAGTGAAGGTGGTGGCATTCTTGTAATTATATTTAAGGAAGTTGAGCCTTCGCCCTAAATAAGAAATCGACTCCTTAAATTGATTTTTGGTGTCCTGAAATTTTTCAGACGTCTAAAATTGTTTCGCGCCACAAAAATATGAGAAATATTTGTTTGGCGCCATGGAATTTAATTTTTTCAATAAAATTCATTTATGGCGACCTACATATATTTCAGACGTCTTTAATGTGTCAATTTCTTCGCGCCCTGAATTTTTTGTTTGGCGACAAGGATTTTCTTTTAATAGAAATTAGGAAATTTAATAATATTGGCGACCTCAATCAGAATCAGGTCGCCAATATTTTAATAATGGCGACCTGAATCAGAATCGTCGCCTATATTTTAATAATGGCGACCAATCAATCGTCGCCAATATTAAAATAAAGGCGACCTGATTCTGATTCAGGTCGCCAAAAGTGGAATATAGGCGTCCTGAAATATGATTCAGGTCGCCTATATTCAATTTTTTTAGGTTAATATACTCGCGCCTCTTCATTTTCCCTCACACACTCATACTCCGACAGAGGCCGCGAAATCCTCTCATACCCACTCGTTCCGCTCTTCTCCAAGGCCGTCCCTTTCCTTGCCGTACGTCTCCGCCATCGTTCTCCTTCGTCTCCGCCGTCGTCTCCTTCGTCTCCGCGCGTCTCCTTCGTCTCCGCCGTCGTCTCCTTCGTTTCGCTCTTCTCCAAGTAAGCTTGTTCGTACGTTACTCTTAAATCTACTATTCCGTCTTGTTATTATTAGTGAGAAACCCTTGAATTAAATTTGATAACATTTGGTAATTGTCACTTTGCTCTGGATAGTATTGGTGAGAAATACGTATCAGATTAAGTAGCTCTGTTTCTGTTTGATGCTGGAATGTGTTTGATCAAGGATAGAACATGTTTAAGTAGCTCTGTTTCTGTTTGATGCCTTATTTTTTGTAGCAAAAAGTGCTAAAGTTTGTTATATGTCTGTTTCAGTATTAAGTGGGGGAAGTCATTGATTATAGGCCCGTGGTTGTATAGCCTCAAGAAATCGAAACTTGGTGGGTATCCAAACCGAGGAGTCTACCAACAAACTTTCAAATTATATACGTGTTTTTCTCCAAAAGTTCTAAACTTTTTATACCATATCTTTCAATCAATTATTTCCTTCAATTCAATTGCCATATCGAAAAACAATCACACGCTCTGAAATCTGAAAGCAATTAGAGTTGTCTTCTAACAAATTATTGATGTTTGTTCGAATTATCTCAGGTCTTGGGTAATTCAGGAGAGTCTAGGATTAAATTCATCCTTTGTGTAATTGGTATGGTTGTAATTTAGGCTTTTGCCTTCCTTTAATATAAAAAAACCACATGATTAGCGCCACAACGTGTAGATCGGGATTCTAAACTTCTTTGCTATTATTTTTGTTTCAACTTTTAGATTTTCCTCACAATACCACTTCATGAATGAGATTATATTCATTCTAAGCTCTTCTCCAAATTGTTTAGATTAGATCTTAGCTTACTTATGTTCTCATGGATAAGCTAAGCGATATTCTAGATGCCAAATATAGGATATGGTTAAATGATGAAGAAGATAAACTATATCAATATTTACTTCTATTTATTGGCTTGTTTTTTGTATGTTTTCTGGGATGATCTTGTAACATGGGATGTCCTTCAAAACAGAAAGCTGAAATTGGTTTAGTTAGTAAGTTTTGTTGTTGAATTAAGCTGAAATTGGTTGTTATTGAAATTTTGGGATGTCTTACTTTTAAGGGGAAATGCTACCGAAATTTACTTAAAAGAAAACATGTCGTTCTTGAAATTGACATGAACTTGACTGTTGTTGGAAATGTCGTAGGTGGTAATAAAATGGGTCATAGTTGGATGAATGCATTGAGAACTAGTGAAGAATATGAGAATGGGGTGGAAGAGTTTATTGAATTTGCTAGAAGGAATATGGCCACAAAAAATGGGATGTATTATTGTCCATGTGTTAATTGTTTAAATGGGAGTCGAAGGGTTATTGCTGATATAAGGGACCACCTACTTTGTGATGGAATACACCTTCGATACACAACGTGAATATGGCATGGTGAGGAAGTAAGTACCGGTGCGTCCCATGCAAATGAAGTTGAGGTAGATGATGATGATGGAATGGAGAAAATGATTAATGATGTTGAGGCGAATCTTTTGCACAATCGGGTGAATATGAAAGCGTGCGGAGTGATGCAGAGACACCTTTGTTCCCCGGGTATACTAAGTATACACGGTTGACTCGCAACCTTACATTTGGTCAACTTAAAGGCAACTTGTGGGTGGACCGATAGCGCTTTCACGTCGCCGCTTGAATTGTTGTGTGATATGTTGCCGCTGATAATGTACTTCCAAATCGTATGTATGAGGCCAAGAAAATCTTGTCTACGATGGGTATGGAGTATAAAAAGATACACTGTTGCCCTAATGACTGCATATTGTACAGAAACGAGTACGAAGGCCTCGCAATTGTCCGAAGTGTAAAACTTCACGATACAAAGTGAAGAAAGTTAGTGTTTCGGAGAGCAGACAACAAAAAGGCAACCTTTGAAGGCATTGTGGTATCTTCCAATAATTCCACGGTTTAAGCGTCTGCTTACTAGTGAAGCAACGACGAAGAAGTTGAGATGGCATTCGATGAGAGAATATCCGATGGAAAATATCTTCAGACCCTACCGACTCTCCGCAATGGAAGAAAATAGACGAAATGTTCCCTCAATTTGGAAGTGAGCCAAGAAACCTTCTACTGGGGCTTTGTACAGATGGCTTCAATCCGTATCGAACTCTTAGCAAGACCCATAGTGCATGGCCGGTTCTCCTTGTAATATACAACTTACCTCCCCGGCTATGTATGAAACGCAAGTATGTGATGCTTTCTATGATGATTTCGGACCAAAACAACCCGAACAATATCGATGTGTACTTGGCGCCTTTGGTTGAGGATTTGAAGAAGTTGTGGGAGGAAGGCGTAGATGTGTTTGATGCATATAAGAAGGAGCACTTCAAGTTGCGTGCAATGATTTTTACCACGATAAACGACTTTCCTGCATACGGAAATTTGTCAGGGTACAGTGTGAAGGGGCATAAAGCATGTCCAATATGTGAAGCAGACACAAACTTCCATCAACTAAAGCACGGAAAAAAAACGGTCTACCTCGCAGGATGAGATCGATTCGGTTCGAGACATGATATCTAGATATCTTCTTCAACACATAGCGCCTAGTTAGTAGTGAGCATGATTAATATGTTATTGTGTTAGTGATTCTTTAATTTGCTACTGTTGTTCATTTGTATTGGTGTTTTGTCCGTACAAAATATGCAATTTTGGTGTAATATATATATTCTGTTTATGTATTGTGTTATGTGATTCTTGTGTTGCTTGGTGGTTTCTGGCTGATGCAAATTAAAAACTTGGTAGATATCTCATAGTTTGTAGTTTATTTTTTTAAAAAAATTTCAACAAAGGCGACCTGATTTTGAAATCAGGTCGCCTTTGTTATCATAAGGCGACCTGAATCCAAGATCAGGTTGCCTTATGAACTCATTAAGGCGACCTGATTGAATATAAGGTCGCCTTTAAGGCGAACTCTATATTAATCAGGTCTAGGGCGACCTGATTTCAAATCAGGTCGCCTTATTTACCTATATAAGGCGACTCGATCCTAAATCAGTCGCTTATTAAGACGACCGATCTTAAATCAGTCGCTTAATAAGGCGACCTTATTTAGGATCAGGTCGCCATTTTGGAAATTTTCCTCTACCCCCTCCAAGACATCCCTCAGAAAAAGGTCGTTAATTGGGTCTTATTTAGGTCGTTGTTTAGCATTTTTGTAGTAGTGTATAGATCATTTTGAAATGTAATATATATATATATATATATATATATATATATATATATATATATATATATATATATATATATATATATAGGGTTTATCGTTTGTCATGTCACTTGACATAAGATTATGTCTTATGTCAGTGAGCCCAAAACTACGCTGTTTTGGGAGTTAAGGAAATTAATGAAGGGTGTTTTTGTATTTTTGTTTTAGTATTTATTATATGAATTTTACTAAAAGATCCTTCATTAATTCCCCTGACCCAAAACTACGTCGTTTTGAGAATTCATTAATTCCTCTAATCCCAAAACGACGTAGTTTTGGAATGACTTGACATAACCTTATATCAAGTGACATGACAAACGATAACCCCATATATATATATATATATATATATATATATATATATATATATATATATATATATATCTTTTGTCAATTTATTTGCAAATTTAAATATTGGGTGTTTGGATCTTCAAAATTCAATGATCTTTTAGGAAAATATTTTACCTCGTGGTTAATGTCATTATGCTATATAACCCCTAAATTAAAAGGTTTTTTTATTGATATAAACATGTGTTGGGTACCTTTCAAATGGGGGATTTTAATAATACTCGCTCCGGTCCTGATTATAAGACTTAAGTAGTTGACTTTTTTGAAAAGATTAAAGAAGCTAATTAAATTACTTTAGAATTTTTTTATTTTTATTTTTTCTTCTAAACTAATTAGTTTGACTAATAAACTAATATTCCCTCCGGTTCTATTTATAAGACATAGTTGACTTTTTTGGAGGGATTAAGGAAGTTAATTAAATTACTTTAGAGTATTTTTATTTTTATTTTTTTTCAAAACTAATTAGTTTGACTAATAAATTAATATATAATCTAAGGATACACAACATATGATGATAAGATTAAGTAACTTATTTAACTTCCTTAATCTTTCTAAAAAAAGTTAACTAAATCTTATAATTAGGATCGGATGTAGTATATAATCTAAGAATACACAACACATGGAATGATTAAATAACTTACTTAGCTTCCTTAATCTCTCCAAAAAAAGTCAACTAGATCTTATAATTAGGACCGGAAATAGTATTTTATTACATAAATGATTACCATTAGCTTTCAGAACGCAATATGATATGTTGCTTCACCGTTACGAATATTATTACATATGGGACGGTGCCGCATGATAGATACTGCGTCTAATGCTTATACGTGCGAGGTTTCATGATGGTGTATATACGTCGGCTTATGTTCTTTTAGTTGTGGTTTGGCCTCAAAGCAAACCAGGCTACAATGCTATATATATCTCTAAATGGGGTTTGTTTAAAGCCAATATATATATATATATATATACACACACACACACACCACTCTGGTCGTATTTATAAGTCCAGTTTGACCAAATCTCACATACCAAAGAAAGTTAGGTATCTCAATGATTATAGAGCAAATTTCCAACTTTACCCTCATTTATGAATGGGTACCTTTTAAAGTTTATTGTCAAATCTCTCTCATCTTTTTCTCTTCCCAACATAGCTAATCAATCTCTCTCATCATCATTAATATAAGCAAAATTGTCACAATCTCATTTCTTTTAAGCAAAATTGTCACAATCTCATTTCTTTGGCCAAAATGAACTTATAAAATAGGACCAATTTTTTTGGTCAAACTGGACTTATAAATAGGATCAGAGTGATGTGTGTGTATATATATATATATATATATATAGTCTCATGAAAAAATGATTTAAATCATAAACTTCCCGTGCTATCGATATAAAATCTATATAATTAATTTGTGGATGTTAAAAAAATTAGGTAAGTTAGTTATTTATAACAACTAAAATACCTATTTAATCATGTGTTTCTTTACCACCATAGAAAACCTTTTATCATGTGTATAAAAAAACAAACATGTGGAGTGTATTAAATAAAGAAAAAGAAAACCTCTTACCATGTGCTTTTGTATAAATTTGTAAGATAAAATGAATTGAGTTCTTATATTTAAAATCAAAGAAAGATAGTAAATCTCCTTAATCTAGCTTTTGTATTTAGGACAGAAGAGATTATTTAATAAAAATTGGAATTGGGATTACTATTATGTTTATATATTCATTCATTTTAGAAAAACTAACACAATTTTTTTAATGAATAACTAATTTAACTTCTTTTTCTAATGTCTATAATTTATTTGTTTAAGTTCTATATTTAAGGTCCGTTTGGATGGGTTTTTTTCATAAAAAAAAACACTTTTTTAATGTAAAAAAAATGTTTTTTAATTAATTTATGTGTTTAGATGATATTTTTTTAAAAAAGAAAAAGTAACAAAAGAAAGCTAAAATGCTGTTTTTTTTTTTAAAAGCTCCAATTTGGAGCTTTAAAAAAAAAACACTACAAAAAAAAAAACTTTTTTTAAAAAACTCATCCAAACAGGCCCTTAGTGTCGAATAAAAAATCTGAGTTTCGTCGTGATTATGTCATATAGTATTCATATGTGCGTCATGATGAAGCAATTAGGTGCCATGATCCAGCGAGAGGGACCGCCATGAGATCGACTTCCTTTTATTAAGACATTTTTCTTTCTTGTCGGTATATCATTTCACTTATTTTATATCAATCCATTTTATTGATCTTTTAATTTATTCTTTCGTCTCAAACACTCATTTATATATTATCAAAACCGAATGAAATTTGGATTAAACAGTGACGTTGATTATATATTATGTTATGCAAAGTTTGATCCTATTTTAGATGTATTAAGATCAAATAAATGTAATTGAGCTTTTTTTGGGATACATAATGATGGATCTGGCTTGGGTCCTTTTCGCTTATCATCCGCTGCCATCCAATTCTTTTCCATGGGAGCGTTTTGGTGGTGCAAAATGCACCCCTGTTCCTTTTTTAAAACAAAAATAAATTGTACCCATCATCTTGAAATATCTTTTTAGTACTAGTTAGTATCCTAAAATATTTTTTAAGATATTAAAATAATTTTTTAAGATCACGAATTATTTTTTCAATACTTATCAGTATACTGAATTATTTTTTTAATATCCATCAGTACCTTGAAATATTTTTTCAAGACTATTCAGTACCTTAAAATATTTTTCCAAGACTTGAAAAAATATTTCAAGGTACTGATTGGTACTAAGAAGATATTTCAAGATACTGACTGGTACTGAAAAAATACTTCATGATCTTTGAAAAATTATTTTATGATCTTAGAAAAATATTTCAAGGTATTGATGGGTACTAAAAAGATATTTCAGAATAGTTACTGGTACTGAAAAATAATTCGTGATCTTAAAAATTTATTTTAAGATCTTGAAAACAATACTTCATAATACTGACTAGTATTAAAAATATATTTCAAGATGGTGTAAGTACTATATATATATATATTTTTTTTTTTTTTTTTAAAAAAAAAAAAAGGAACAAGGGTGCATTTTACACCAAAACGTTGCCGTGGAAAAGAATTGGGTAGCAAAAAGGACCCAAGCCAGATCCCATAATGACATGAGTGTATCTTAATTAGGTATACCGCTTTAAACATTTATTATTGCCTCGTTTTTTTAAGATTAAGGGAGATCGATTTTTCCTAATTTCAGATGTGCCTACCAATCTTTGAAAATTACATTAGGTGCCTAATTAATTTGGACTGAGTTCCAATAAAAAGTACTATATGAACATGTAAATTTTAACATGCTACTAACAAATTATATTTTGTACCTATCAGGAAAAAAAAAACGATATTTTGAACCTGAGGGAGTAGTAAATCATGAGTAGAAGAAAGTAATACCTATAACAAAGAGAATTCAATATAAAGACTGAATTCAAAATGAGATAAAGGTATACACACACACTTGCATTTTTGTCAAACTTGTAAATTAACTCTAAGAGTTTACAGTTTTTTCTTTTTTATATGATAAAATTGCGTTGAGTTACTTTTAAATTCGTGCTATACAAATTCGCCTATCGAGTTTATCATTTTTATGTTTATAGCATGTGAATTCGTGTTAACTCACTCTTAAACTCATGTTGACTTTTTTGGTTTTGATCAATAAAAATTTCTTGTTGAATATGATAAATTATTAATGTTAATGAATTTAATTTTAATTATTATATATTTAGAGTAAATTTAAACTAAATTGTTGCCATTTTTTATATTTTATTTGTTTAATTATATATTATTGATAAAAATAAATTCTTATAGGTTTACTATTTGAGTTAAATTTAACAACCTTACCCACTTGCATATTACGAGTATAGTATTTTTTTTAATGGTTATTAAGTTATTTTTTAATGAACTGAAATGCAATTATGATATGAAAAGCTAGTCTGAACCATCAGAGATTCCAAATTCAAAATAAAACACGAAACTCTGTACGTAATAATCCTAATCTTATTTATTGATATAAACCCAAATAAATCTTGACCCTAATCAGTGGGGATATCAATGAAATTAATTGCCCAGTGCATGCAGGTGGGCCCCAAAAGAGTTTCCCGCAGTCAACATCCTGAGAGTTTCTTTCAACATTAATCTTCAACGTTTTCCTCAGCACTCAGCCACGAAAGTCTGTGACACGTGGCGCAACCACGATCCGCAGACACAACTCCAGTCTACATACACCATTCTCTGTTGCACTTCCTCACCGCCCTACATAATTCCCTTTGATGGCTGCCTCTTTCTTTGTATACGTCAATCACTTAGTTACGTGTATCCTACGTCAACCTTAGCACGTGCTTTTTTTCTTTTCTCTTTTTTACATTTTCAATTGTTATAATTTTTTTTTGGGGCCAGATTTTTCACTTTTTATATAGAATTTAACAAATAAGTTATAATTATAATGTTTGAATTTAATATAACCCTATAAAACATCTCAGTTATCTTTTAATTATATTATGTTATTTGATTATACATACACTATTCATAAAATTGGTTTTGGTGTGGACATCGAGTTGAAATTCATACATACAAATAATATAAATACAATAGGCATGCATTAAAATTTCAAATATTACTTCCCTACCCCTTTTTATTATATATATATATATATACACACACACACGAGAAATGAACTTTTTTTTAAGTATATCCTTAGAAGTAAGTAAGAGAGAGAGAAATATAATAGTATTGAAAGAAAGTATAAAATAGAAAGTAATATAAGAAAATATGAGGAAACATATTTTTTTTTAAGTATGTCCTTATTTAAAAGGGGCAGGTAAGAGAGAGATAAATAGAGTAGTAATCAGAGAAAGTGTAAGACGTAATATAGGGAAAACATGGTTAGAGAAAGTAGAATTAATTAAGGGCAAAAATTATAAAAATACATTAAATGTTGAGACAACCTTGAGTATGATCTTATAAAAAGAATCGATACAAACATTATAACAAGCTCACAATTCAAATTCAAGCTCTCAAAGAAAAGAAACGGAAGTGAGTATAATATTATAACAACAGTTTATCAAATAACATCTGTTGGTTATCGGAGTTTTGATGATAACAAGATTTAATTGATTAAAGCCTTTTTTTGAAAAGAAATTGTGTTTTTGAATCAGTAAATATTAATTATTTTAAGATTATAATTACTCGATTAAGTTGTTTTAGCTACTCCAATAATCCCCATCTAATGAAGTTGTTGAGTGTTCACAGAATGCAAAATATCGTTTGGGCAATCAGTAAAAAATTACTCAAGTAATTCTTGGTGTTACTCGAAGTAATGTCGACTTCAAAGGTAAGTTCAGAGGTTGCCAAATATAGCTACTCAAGTAAGTATAATTGGTTACTCAAGTAATTTTGGTTCTAAACGCTATTCTTCAAGGAGCCATTCGAAAGTACTCAAGTAAGAAAATATTACTCAAGTAATATTTGGACATTACTCAAGTAACAAAATGTTACTCAAATAATTTTGGTCCCAATTGCTATTTCTCTATGAGCTATTCATTACTTTCGAACCTTACTCAAGTAATATATATATGCTTTGCAAGTAATTTCGCTACAGAGTTTATTATTTTAAATGCTTGGGATATTACTCAAGTAATAAATGTTATTATTCAAGTAATTTCAGTCCAGTGGGATTTTAACTTGAAACTATGTGATATTACTCAAGTAATTTCAAAGGCCACTCGAGTAAGATTCTTCATAATTCCAAAACACTTCGCTAAATCGTTAATCTCAATTCTAATCATTATGGGTCATTATCTATTTATTCTTAATCTCACTCAAACTCATTTATATCATATATAATTATCTTTTTGAGTGATTTTTAGTTGATTAACCATGTTTAATTTGAGATTAGCGGAAACGCCGTTGGACGTGTCAGAAGCATTTAATGCTCACCATAAACAGAGCCTACAACCAGAATGAGACCTCGTAGCAGACGAAAACATTCCTTTGAGGCATACCAATTTCAACAATTATTCTGAGTCAACTTCTGTACAAGTACATCGACGACGAACGCAATTAATGAAGCAACGGTCGACTGTACTCAACGGAATTCATCGGTGCCTAACGGAATTATGAAATGTCTCAACGGCTATATTCAAAGCTTCTCAACGGCATTAATGAAAGATTGGTATAAAAGCTCATCACATTCAATTCCGCCAACTATCGGAAACTCTGTGCAATCAATTTGACATTATTTCAACTTACTGTTTCATTAGCTTCATTTAATATCTTCAGATATTTTCTGTACTTCAGTGTTTATTAATTATCTACTCAGTGAGAAGTTAAACACTTATTTGATTTACTGTTTAAAATCTTAAGGTTGAGGAACCTTAAATGTGGGTGTACGATTATAACTTGTAAGGGGGAGTGAGTCCTAGTGTGATAGGATCATCTCAAGTACAGAGTGTGTAATTGTATTTGTATTTGAAAGGTAGTGGAAAACCCAGAGTGTCTGGGGACTGGACGTAGGTCAAAAGTGGTTTAATATAATTCGTAACAATATAGATCATTAATTTTTTTTATGAATGGATAATTACACTCTTTATCTATTATTATGTTGACTTTCTTTCATGAGATTATATATTAAATAAAGGTAAACTTTAATAGTTGTTGAATTTTAGGAATTTAAGGTTTTTATGGAGGGGATTTATAAACAATGTTGTTAAATTCACGAGTTTAAACAAACTCATGATAGTAATGTAAACTTGTAAGGGTTTGCTTGTATCATTAAATATGTATTAATAGTGTATAATTAAATAATTAAAATATAAAAATGTAAAAAAATTAAATATATTTTAAATCCAAATAATTAAAATTAAATCTATTGACACTACAAAAAAAAAAATCCTAACACGTTTGTGACGGAATTTGTGACTGATTTCGGTCCGTTAAAAAAAAACATAGTCGCAATTGCGACGGATTAAGAAAATTCCGTCGCAAATCCTGAAATTTGCGACGGAATTGATTTTCCGTAGCAAAATGCGACGGAAAATGCTTGTCCGTCGCAAATCCTCAGGATTTGCGACGAAACTGAATTCTGTCAGAAATCCCTTGAGGATTTGTGACGGAAACGAATTCCGTCGCAAATTCTGTTTTTTTTTTTTTTATAAATTTTTTCTTCCATCTTAAATTTTGATTTTTTAAATTTTTTATTCCATCGTAAATTTTGATTTTTATTATTTTTAAAAATATAAAATGACAAAAAAAAGCCTGTATATATCATAAAAATATATAATAACAATCAGGAAGAGTTTACATATATCATATAAATAATATTGTTTCGAAGAATATGTACTAAAAATAATCTAAACAACAACATCATCATCGACCCCTTACCCTTGTCTTTCATTAGGAACATGACTTGAAACTGCATCTGCCTCATCATCTCCTATTGTTCACTTATCTATTGTCTCATGAGCTCCCATTCCTGAATCATCTGCTGCCTCATCATCTCCTGTTCCTGAGTCACCTGCTGCCTTATCATTTCCTGAGTCATCTCCTATTGCTGACTCACCAGCTGCTGTGTCTCGCTAAGCTCATTTGCTGTCTGACTCCAGAGGTGCTTTGTCTGGCTTAGCTCATTTGCTTGCTCCTGCACCAACGCCTTCATCTTTTTCAACTCATCTGCAAAAACATTAGGAAGTACGTTTATTTTTTGTACTTCATTTAAATGGACAAGGGATTGAAAATTATCAATATCAAATGTATTACGTTTACCTGCAGAAACACCTTAACTGCCTGATGATGAGCGCTTTGTAGGCTTCAGTCGGCTGGCAGAGGCACCGAACCCAAAGACTCCCCCTTTCTTGTTAAACCCGCCTGCAGCCTCAAAAAACAGACCCTCGTTATCAGACTGAGAGGATGCGGGGTCGGCCCCACTCTACGAGTCTCTCTCCTACGACAGCTTGTGAAAGGTTTCCTACAAGCACAAAAATACATCACAAATAAGGCATGTAAAATGAAATAAATATGTTGGTACGTGAAACAAATAATAAATGCAATAAATGTCTCACCGCTACTTGTTGCGACTTGGTGTTGATCCAACGCCTCCCACTACCTTCAGAGTCCTGGGAATGGGTCTACTCAAAGGCAGTCCAATCAATAAACTCTGCAGGAACTTTCCCAGACGCTGCCTGCAAACACAAATGATGACTGTTAATGAATTACTTCAAAGTACAAAATATTGAATACTGAAATAGAAAATAAGGTATACTCACAATTTTTCGTCAATGCTCACTAAATTGAATGGAGCCGCCAGCATATGACGGTCTATCCATTTTAACCCTATTTATTTTATTTTTCTCACTTTTGTCCTTAAATTTGGGATCAGTGGCCCATCTTTGAATTAATTCGTCTGCAGTATCAGGTTGAATCCAAATTTTTTTGCCTCTTTGCTTTCTCAATTTATAAAACTTCTCAGACAACCACCGGCTTCCCTTGTGGTTATAAGATTTTTTCAAATCTTCTCAATGCTCAGGCAACCAGTTAAACTTGCCCTGAAAATCAATAACGAACAATTAATGCCCCAAATTATAAAAGTACATAATCAGTTTGCATTTGGATAAGAAATCAATAACCATAAAGCACATACTTACCAAGAACTCAGTGAACCAAACATCCCGATCACCCTTCGGAATATCTGTCCACTTGGCCCGATCACAGGATCAACTAATCCCCAAATTGGTGGATTCGAGGAACTAGCTTCCCCGACCTGGCTCCGAGGCGATGAAGTGTGCTGAAGGAAAAAATGTTAAGTATTGAAAATGTTAGTACGTAGATGCTTAAAGAAAACTAAACATATGTAAATCAATCAAAAATCGTAAAGTAAACATGCTCTGCCCTTTGCTGTGGATCAATGGAAGTTCTTGCCACACCTCTACCGCCCATAAAAGAGTCGGTAGTAGACAGTGAGGATGACATGTAAATTGACGGTGAAGTGGACATATTGAGTGGTAACACTTCTGGGGAAGAGCTAAGCCCTTTGCCTATAGAGGGGGCAGATGGCGTCCCCTACCCCCTCTGATAGGACGGGGTCGAGCTCGATTAATACTACGACCGCTGCCTGAAGGCCCTCCTGGATGCTCCATCTCTGAACACTTATAAACATTATGTCAATATATACATAAATATAAGAAAATTATTTACTATGACACTAGCGAAGTGACAGAGTATCTAGTATAACAACTCGTCAAAAACAAAGAACTAACACAAATCAACCAGGCGATTCCTATTCTTCAACCTCTGCTTGCACGCCTTCCTCTGGAGTCTCATAGTCGTCGAACTCATATTCACTATCAGAGTAAATCTAATCTACCTCATCATCTGATTCCTCATCGTTAATTTGGATAGGAATCAACTCTAACTCAGCAGCGAAATCAAACAGATTGCTTGGTACATCATCCTCGACAATATTGACGAGCAGTCCATGTTCCACATCAACTTGGAATGGTTTAGTCATATCATCATTTGTTTCTGACTCTTTCAACTTGGGTATAATATGTTGGGATCCGTACACGCAGCGGAAGGAATCTCATCCATTTAAAATTTTACGAATCCCAAAGAGAGGATCTATCAACGGTGTTTAGATCAAGGTTCGTTAGAGAAACCGTACCTATACGAGCTGGTATGCGTCCTTTCTCGAACACGTGGGCTAACACCTTCTTGTTTGACCTTTGCAAACATGTGGGCTAACACCTTCTTGTTCGATCAATCTCTAGGAGCCGACTCTACGAATCCACTCCCTCTACCAGTATCCACACCGAACAGCTCTCCAACACGTATGGCGGCGTGCTAGCGCCTTCTTACTTTGTGTCTCTCGTTTTTCTCTCTAGGACTTCTTTTGAGGCTTGTTAGTTTTCTCCTTATAATACGACTTAGATCAATATCTATTTATAGAGTTTCTAAAACCCTAATTGGGTTGTATTAAAATATTCAAGAATAATATCAATTAGTCCTTGAATTTTGAATTTGGATTAAATAATTTAATTAAATCATCCAACATATCTAATCTAATCTATTTAATTAATCCATATTAAAAGCTTCTTTGATTTAATTTATTTCTATAAATCAAATCGAGATATGATATATATATATATATATATATATATATATATATATATATATATATATATATATATAATTAAATCTGAGATACTATATCTCAACTCAATTAAATATGAGATACCACATCTTTATTCGAAAATCAAATATGAGATATGATATATATCTATTTAATTAAATATGAGATACTATATCTCAACTCAATTAAATATGAGATACCACATCTTTATTCGAAAATGAAATCTGAGATACAATATCTCTATTTGTTTTAAATATTTAATTTATCAAATAAATTAAATGTAAAACAAATATTATATAATAATATCATTATTAAATAATATTATTATTATTTAATTTCGAAATTATGTATATATATATTTATACACACACATATATCCATCCTAGATTAAATGTTGTATTCATTAAATCTTAGACATATCTAAGATTCAATGAATCTGGACACTATTGCTCATGTTGGGCTATTCTTGTGTGTGACCCTGTAGGCCCACATGAGATTGACAGTGGACCAATATTGTACCAGCCCACAAGTCGCATGCGGCCTCTAGCAAGACATTGCGACTACCCAATTCATATGGGGATCGATGATACGATACAACCTATCATACAACCATGTCACGTCCCTTTTGTCACGCGATAACTTGGTCAAGGATGAGGCATGGATAATGTCAACTTCCTTTTCTTGAGTAGTCTAACAGTTGAAATGGAAACTCCTTTCCATCGTAGTATGGCCATACATTTCTCAGACTCACTCATCGAGGGGCCCAGTATTATCTCTCTACAAACGTGAGGCACAAATTCCATCTTGACCATTCACATTCCTCTGCATGAAAACCATTGATCCCAATCCAAGCCTTTATCATCACCCGGTCAAATGTGACTTTTGACTAGGTCAAAGATCAGCGACTCTCATGTAGGAATCCATGATGATCTCAGGTCGAAGGGCGTTGTGACGCGGTTATACATGAGATAAGCTTATGACTAAATCCATGCAGCTTTCTCATAGTGGGTCAATCCAGCACCTTGTACTCTTACAAGTGCCTATGACTTTGATTCATACCTCCATACCTCATCAAAGTCATACTGGTCTTATCTCATCTTTGCTCCCGCGTAGATGACCGACCAGGGACATTTAGGATAATCTATAAGATATATCCAGGGATCAGTTATCATTATAAACATGCAAATGAAATGATAACTAAAGGAGAATACTTTAAATAACATTAACATTTAAAGTACAATGACTTGCCCCTAGGGCATAATTTCCAACAGAATATTCCGTGCTTTGGTTTTGATAACTCCACTCCACCCTTGGCAGGATGTGGGGTATAATGTATAGCAAACTTGTTTCGCCTGTTGCGCAAAGATGAATGGGTCATAACCAACCGTATATCTCTTTCTCCAATGGATCTCAACATTTTCATATTTGTCCACTTTTATCCCACGCGGAGTGTTATCAGACCACTCACATTTAAAAAGAGTCACCACCTTGTCTCACTGGTAATGCAGCTGAATTATGTCAATTAACTTCCCGTAGTAGTCGCCTTTGACCCCGTCAACTTGGCCACCTCGACAATGTAAACCGTAATTACAGCATAGTGTATTTGCGTTCACTTCAACAGTTGCAAACCGATACCCATTGATTATATATTTTTTGCACCGGGTAACAACTGTTGCAGCTCCATAAGATAAACTCCACGCAACATCATGGGGAGCTGTTCAATTTTCCACTAAGTAGGATCAATACCATTGAGGAAACTCAGAGTTTGTGAATTGCTCAACTTCGGAATCCGACATCAAAGGAATTTCTGATCGGACCCAATTAGAGAAGTAACTGTGACAAAAAATGAAATTAATACTATAATACTTACCGTAACAATAAAAATATAATAGAAAATCTTACTTTAAGTACAGGGCAACCTCTTCACAGTTGTTTAAAATGTACCACTTCGCTACTCGCTTATCACTTCCTTCTAGAGTTGACCTAAAATGGTTTCCCACCACTCGCCCAGGAAAATTAAATATTCATATATGATCGCTCGTATCACCGCCATCATCGTTGCGAGGTGCCACTCTCCATCTTGATATCATTTCAGGGGGATAATAGTATGACGCAAACTTAGTGGCCTCTTCGACTAGAAACACTTCAGCGATAGATCCTTCAACGTACCTTGGATTTTTGATCTTCTCCTTAAGAGTGCGTAAAAACCTACAATGGACAATCAAAGGGTATTTATAAACTATAGCACCATGTCGGTGAATTAATAACTACGAGAAAGAAATATATATGTTACCTCTCAAACGAATACATCCACCTATATTGTTGCGGACCACCTACCTTTGCTTCAAAGGCCAAGTGAACAGGCAAATGTTCCATTGAGTCAAATAAGCTAGGAGGAAACACCATCTCTAACTAGCATAGCGTTATTGGCATGCTCATCTCCAGTTGCCGTAACTTTTCAACATTAAGCTCAAAAGCATAAATTTCTCTAAAGAACATGGAAAATTCCGTCATTATAGACCATATACGCTTCAGCAGTGCTTTGAAGGCCCATGACAACAATCTCTGAAAAAAAAACATGACAATCATGACTCTTCATCTTGAATAACTTTGCCTCGTGCATGTCGACACATCTTGACAAGTTGGATGCATAACCGTCTGGGAGTTTCAGATCTTTAACCCACCGCAACAATTCTAAATTCTGCTCTTTGTTGAATGTGTACAGTGCTCTAGGTTTGGAAGTCTGTCCCATGGCATTTTCCATCAGCAAATGCAAATCAGGCCTTCTGCAAATCGCTTCTATGTCCCGTCTTGCATTGACTGTGTCCTTCGTCTTGCCCTTGGTGTCCATCACGGTGTACAGAATATTGCAAAACACATTCCTCTCAATATGCATGACATCGAGGTTGTGTCTTAACAATTGATCTTTCCAATATGGTAGTTCCCAAAAGATACTACGTTTGTTCCAATGATGACCAACACCATATCCCACAGGTTCCCTGGAAGCAGCCCCCTCTTCAACGCTTTGAATGTGCTTCACATTGTCCCATATTTCTTGGCCACTTAAATGACGGGGTTGATATGCCCGTTCAGCCACATTCTGCCTGAAGTCTATTCTATTTCTCCTAAACGTATGCTCACGGAGCAGGAATCACCGGTGCCTGTCAAACCAACAGACCTTGCGACTATATTCAAAGCTAAACCCCACATTTTGTTCAAGACATATCAGGCATGCAAGCTTCCCCAACGTTTTCCAGCCACTCAACATCCCATATGCAGGAAAATCATTTATCATCCATATTAAGACAGCCTGCATTGTGAAATTCTGGCTCAATGATAAATCGTACATGAGAACCCCCTCACTCCACAACATCTTCAACTCGTCTATCAACGGCCTAGGTACACATCTATATTCTTTTTTGGATTGGATGACCCAAGGATTAATGCGTTAAGGAACAAAAACTCTCTTCTCATGCACATCGAAGGTGGGAGGTTGTATGGAGTCACAATCACAGGCCAACATGAATAATTCTTGCCTGTATTGTTGAAAGGAGCGAACCCGTTAGAACAGAGACCAAGACAGACATTATAGGGATCTGATGCAAAGAAAGGATGTGCCTCGTCAAATTTAAGCCAAGCTTCGGCATTGGATGGATGCGTCACAAATTTTTTGTCCCTGCGATGCTCCTGGTGCCATCTCATGTGAGCAGCTGTTTGTGCTGATGAGTACAATCTCTGAAGTCTAGGCACGAGAGGAAAGTACCACATCTTGCTTAATGCTTGACAGGTCGTTTTCCTTCTATTCCTCACAACTTTGTATCTGTCATGTTCACAGAATTTACAATTGCTCAGCTCAGCATCATCCTTGTAATACAACATGCATCCTCTGGGGCAGCAATGAATTTTTTCACATCTAAGCCCAAGCTCTTTCACCTTTTTTTTTTTGCTTGGTAAAAATCCTTCGGTAAATTATTGTCTTTGGGAACAACCTTACTCATGATTTGCATCATTTCGTCGTAATTCCTCTCACTCATGTGGTGATCAGTCTTCAAGCTTAGTGTTGCTAGGGTAGCCGATAAAGATGAATGTTCACTATCTTAGATGTGTTCGCAACCTTCCCAGAATGGACGTTGCGCATCTTGAAGCATTTTATAGAACCTATCGGCTTCCAGATTAGGATCTTCTCCCATGTATGATGGTTGGGTATGTGCAGCGGTCTCCTGTCCCATGTATGATGGTTCAACATGAGTAACGAGATCAAAATATTGGCCGATCAACGGTCCCGCGGCATCCATAACCAACTGCTCATATTGATTAAGGTTGTCTCGATGACTACTGTGTTGGAAATTATGCCCTATGGGCAAGTCATTGTGCTTTAGACGTTTATGTTATTTAAAGTATTCTCCTTTAGTTATCATTTCATTTGCATGTTTATAGTGATAACTGGTCCTTGGATATATCTTATAGATTATCCTAAATGTCCCTGGTCGGTCATCTGCGCGGGAGCGAAGATGAAATAAGTCCAGTATGACTTTGATGAGTATGGAGATGCGAGTCAAAGTCATAGGCACTTGTAAGAGTACAAGGTGCTAAACCGACCCACTATGAGAAAGCTACTGGATTAAGTCATAAGCTTTTCTCATGTATAACCGCGTCACAACGCCCGTTGACTTGAGATCATCATGGATTCCTACATGATGAGTCGCTGATCTTTGACCTAGTCAAAAGTCACCTTTGACCGGGTGATGATAAAGGCTATGATCGGGATCAGTGATTTTCATGCACAGGAATGTGAATGGTCAAGATGGAATTTGTCCCTCACATTTGTAGAGAGGTAATACTGGGCCCCTCGATGAGTGAGTCTGAGAAATGTATGGTCATACTACGATGGAAAAGAGTTTCCATTTCAATTGTTAGACTACTCAAGAATCGAGAAAGTAATGGTCAAGAAAAGGAAGTTGACATTATCCATGCCTCATCCTTGACCAAGTTATCGCGTGACAAAAGGGACGTGACATGGTTGTATGATAGGTTGTATCGTATCATTGATCCCCATATGAATTGGGTAGTCGCAATGTCTTGCTAGAGGCCGCTTGCGACTTGTGGGCTGGTACAGTATTGGCCCACTGCCAATCTCATGTGGGCCTGCAGGGTCGCACACAAGAATAGGCCAACACGAGCAAAAGTGTCCAGATTCATTGAATATTAGATATGTCTAAGATTTAATGAATAATATATTTAGTCTAGGATATATGGATATATATATATATTAAATTCGAAATTAATATAATAATATTATTTAATAAAGATTATAATATTATTATATATAATATTTGTTTGTATTTAATTTATTTGATAAATTAAATATCTAAAATAAATAGAGATATTGTATCTCAGATTTAATTTTCGAATAAAGATATCATATATTTTATTTAATTTAAATTGAGATATAGTATCTCAAATTTGATTAAATAGATAGATATCATTTCTCGTTTTTAATTTATTTAGATAAATTAAATCAGAAGGCTTTCAATTTGGATTAAATAAATAGATTAGATTAGATCTATGAGATAGATTTAATTAATATATATTTTTTAATCCAGATTCAAAATTCGAATTTCAAAATTAGTGAGGATTAATTTTGAATATAATACGCCTACCGGGTTTAGAAAAACCTACGGGACTTTTTTTTCAAGCGTATTAGAAAGCCGCGAGAAACCCTAGAGAGAAAATAGAGAGACGCGAGAATACTAAAGGCGCTAGCACGCTGCCGTCTGTGTTCGAGGTTATTCGTGTGGATACCGGTAGAGGAAGGCGATTCTAAGAGTCGACTTGTGCTGATCGAGAAGGTAGCCCACCAGTCCAAATAGTTCGGCATAGGTACGATTCAGATTCTTTTAACCTTGATTTAAACGTCGTTGATGGATCCTCCGATGGGATTCGTAAGTTTTTAATTCCGATGCGTGTACGGATCCCAACATACTGTCCCCGTAATAACCACTCGGTGTATGTCGGACTTCGCCATGATATTCCCAACATTCATAATTCTGCATGAATCCCTTTTTACACGAATGGATTCTGACCGTGCTCTGATTTTGAAATTTTAAACACGTACATTTCACACACGGACAACTGATCCAGGTACTTGAATTAGTTGCTTGCTCTAAAGCAAATTGGATGAACTCTTCCAAACCGTCCAAGAATGCTTGAGTTAGTCGTTTTTCCTCAGTTAGACGATTGTACATCCAACTCCTATTGCGATCGCCTTCCATACTTCCCCAACCCAACTCTACACAAATATATACAGTGGGGATATACCCCAGTCCACAAAATGACATGTCACAAATATAAGCGGCAAATACAACTGGCCACATATGCCAACCAACTACCAATTAATCAAAAAAATGAGAAACAAACACATGCATTGAACTAAGAACATATTCCATCAACCAACCAAAGAATAAGAATAGTAGAACATTTTTAATTGGCTTTTTCAAATTATCCATGTCGATTGTATAACTTGTTAAGGATAGTTTTAAATCACAAATTTAAATGAGATAATTTTTTTTTTTTAAAAATTTAACAATCATTTTTATAAGAGACTAAATCAACTAGCTAATTTTACTAATTTTTATATTTATCTTTTAAACTAAACAGTTTTTATAAATTTTTTTCCCAAATTATCCATAATTATTGTATGTATAACTTGTTAAGGAAAGTTTAAAATCAAACATTTAAATGAGAATTTTTTTTTAAAAAAAAAAATTTAACAGTCATTTTTATAAGAGCCTAAATCAACTAGCTAATTTCACTAATTTTTATAATACATACAAATTTGATTATTCTTTAAAGTCACACCTTCGTCCTTCTACTTTACATCAATTAATTAATTGTTTTATCTCTAAATATCACTTCTCAATGCTTCACTTTTCTCATTTCAACACTATCCTATTTATAGATTTATGTATCATTACCAACTAATACAAAATCATAATTTTCTCACACAATTTTTTCATTACACAAAATGAACCATAAAAAACAATGCAATACTAAAAACATCATCAATATCATTAATAAAAATCATGAAAACCCAATAGCTAAAAAATCATGGAATCTCCTATAAACTATAAGCATAATCCAAATTAATAAGCACATTAAGAATCAATATCATTAACTCTTTGCTTTATCACTATAAGTATAATCTAAATTAAGAACTTTCTCTAATGTTTTACACCTTCAAAAATCAAATAGTAAACATCCTAGCTAGTAATTTATTGGTCTTACTTGGCGAACGGCGATGGTGAGAGGGCCAGAATTCGCTTGGACAAGGTGGAGGGTCGGCGGTTTTGGTAGAAGATAAGCTAGAGGTCGTGAGGAGGAGGATGACCGGAGCAATTGGAGGAGGTGGACGGTCAGAAAATGGAGGAGAAGGCGGAGGAGTTGGTTGGCTGGAGTTGGTAGACTCGCCAAAAGTGCCGAAGAAGTCTGGATCTGCGCAGGGAGAAGGAAAATTTCAAACAATGAAGAATGAAGCTACGGGCGAAGATGCAGGGGAGGGCGTAAAGTGCAATTTTTTTTAAAAAAAAATAGGGCAAACCGACGGAAAAACTGCCGCCGGTTTGCAACGGACTTGCGATAGACTAGAATTCCGTCACAAGCCCCGCGGGGGCCTTGCGACGAACTATCGGGTCTGTCGCAAGACCCCTGCGGGGCTTGCGACGGATGGGAACTCTGTCGCAAGCCCCGCAGGGGGCTTGCGATGGACACGTTCATTGGGACTTGCGATGGACAAGTTAGTCCATTAGAAGACCCCTATGGGGCTTGCGAAAAAATTGAAGTTCATCACAAGCCCCAGTGGGGCTTGCGACGGCCGCTTAAGTCCGTCGCAATTTTGCGACGGACTAAATTGTTCGTCACAAAATTTCTGTAATTTTTTTACTGGGCGCCAATTTTTGCGACGGATTTAAAAATCCGTTGCAAAAACTAAAAAGTTCCGGTGGAAATTTTTCTGTGTCAAATTTATGTTTTTCCAGTAGTGTGATGTTCATAACTTATCATATTTAACAAAGAAATTATAAAAATTTTCAGAGTATAACTAAATTGGGAAAGTTAACATGAGTTTAATAATGAGTTAACACCATTAATTTTGTAAGTTATAAACATAAAAATAGTAAAATTGGTGTGTAAACTCGTAAGTTTAACCGAGTTTACAGCTTGTATGTAATACCCCAAAAATACGTATCATAATTTGGTAAGATTATACCTATAAAAAGTAGGTGAATATGGGATATCAAATAATAAGATATAATTATCTTATTTTCTAAGGAAAAATCTCTTGGAAATTAGAGAAATTAAGGGCCAAAGTGCCAAAATGACCAAAGTACCCACGGGGAGTAAATAACTTAGGAAAATTATGAAAAATCCTAAAAGGCAGTAAAATGATCAATTGAATTAAGAGAGTATATTATCTCTAATTTTGGTAATTTAATAAATTTTGAACTTGGAGGAATCAAAGAAAAATACTCATAAAGTATTGAAATGACCAAACTATCCTTGTAATTTATAAAATAATGCAAGAGGCATGAAAACACAAGTGTTAATACCAAAGTTTGAAGGTAATAAGGTATTATAATTAAGAAAATTATCAACTAATGATAATAAAGTGATTAAGTAATTTCTAGCTAATTACTTAAGCTTAAGCAAAGAAAATTCAGGAATAATTATGTAAAACCCTAAAATTAGTGGTTTTTGGTTTAAAATTAGTAAAACTATATTTACTAATTAATTGGAAATTTTGAAGAAAAATAGATGAGTTTAGGTATTTTTAAAGCCTAAATGCAAGAATGGACCAATGGGAAAATTTTGTAAAAATTATGTAAAAATAATTATTTAATTAATTAAATAATTAATCAAAATATTAAAAAAAAAACGAAAAAAAAAGGCAGAAAAGAAGAAAAAAAAAAGAAAAAGAAAAAGAAAAATAATTTTGCAAGTTGCATATTAAAATAATATATAATTAATTAAAGTGAAAAATGATGAATAGTAAAATGGGAATTAGGAAACGGATCCTATCTAGAGATCTAGGAATGGGATTCCCAAAGTCAAGGTAAAATATTAATCAGTGGGATTTTATCTTCCGTTAAACTCTTGCGGAAGTTAATTCTGAAGCCGTTTGTGCTTTTTCCTAATAAGACGAAATAGGGAAATTCTGAGAAAAGGGCAGATAGCCAGGTTGGAAGTAAAGACTTCAAAATTAGAGTTGTGACAACTGAGAAAGAATTGGGAATTTTTATGGACCTATTTGAAATCAGTGCATCTATGTCTATAAGCTGGAACTTCCGGATTTTCGTTTGAAACCGGACACGTTCGGACACGTTTTTCGAGAAAACTTCCGTCAATCCGGAAATGGCCTAGGCAGAGTCAGAAAAATAGTTAGAATAGACATTTCTAGTATGGAAGAGAAGGTCTTCAAAGCTAGTTAACCAGAATTTTGAGATTTCTCCGAAATTACGCAAATCGGGTACCGATCGGGGGAAATGGTTTAAAGAATATTCCAAAAGAATATTCTGTGGACAAAAGAATATTCCAAAAGAATATTCTGTGGACAAAAGAATATTCCAAAAGAATATTCTGTGGTATATTCTGTGGAATATTCTGTTGAAGGTTGAGAAAAGACCAAAATGCCCTCGCAAATTTTCCTATAAATACCCCCCTTCCTCTTCATTTCTCACAATTCCAAGAGCTCCAAACCGAAAATCTAGAGAGAGGAGAGAGAAGGAGAAGGCCGGGGAAAATCTGTAGCGAAGCTCTGGGTAAGTTTTCCGGTACCGAGCTTTAAGCTTTCATAGTTCTTTCAATAGTTAGTAAAGCTAGAGTAGTCTTTATTTTTATGATTAGATATCATATGATAGGGCTATTTTAGTCTTTATTTTCGAAAATCAAAATGGCGTCGAAGTTCTGACGAAATTTTGGGAAGAAAAGTAGTCAGAGTAACGAAGTGCTGGCGAAATTCCGCCAATTAGGGGCATAGGGGCAAAATGGTAATTTTTACCTAAAATGCCAGTTATTGTATCAAATCACTAATGGAAGTGATATTACTCTTATAGGACGTCAGAAATCCTAATTTGCTGCCGTTACGCTGCCCGACGAGCCGTTGTTGGAGATTTCACGATTTTCCGTAAAACGTGCTAGAAATATCGTAATCCGTCAACGAAGGTACGTTCGCGTACTGTAACACTAATCTGATGATTATTGAATGATTATATGTGATAATATGTTATGTGAATAGTTTGGTGCCGAAGGCAAGGCTAGTCTATGTGGGTGTGCCATTTAGTCGCCGTAAAGTCGGTGAGGCCCCCGTGATAGACACTTACCTGGCCATTCTGTTCGGTGCTAGATGCACCGTATCTATGGAACCGTACTTAGATACCCCGTGTCTAAGGAATCGTACTTAGATACTCCGTGTCTATGGAATCGTACTTAGATACTCCGTGTCTATGGAACCGTACTTAGATGCACCGTATCTATGGAACCGTACTTAGATGCATCGTGTCTATGGAACCGAACTTAGATGCACCATGTCTATGGAACCGTACTTAGACACACTGTGATTAAGGTATCGTACTTAGATCACTATTACGTTTTTATGTTGTTATTTAATGATCATGTACCGGCTTGATCAATGTTGTAAAATTTGCAATACTTGTTAGACATATACTGTTTATAAGCATGAGGTTAACCGTTACCTGAGATCCAATGCGCTAAATTGGATCTCAGCTATAGCTTCAGGGTCCGGAGGACCGGAGAGCCGAGAAGAGAAGCAAGCAGGCCACGTAGAAGATCCAGTTGAAGATTTCTTTCTGTTGTATTATACCTTTGAACCACACGGTTTTTGTACCGCTGTTGTATCCAGCCAGACTTACGGCATTTTATATGTACATATCAGTTACTCAATCGCTCCGATGCTCTACTCTGATCATTTTGAAAGGATGTTTAAAAAAAAAAAAATTATACTGCTTTTGGAAATTGGGTTGTTACATTGTACGAGTTTACTAACAACTCAACTCGATTTAATAAACATATGCGGAGCAAGGGGACGAGGGTTGGCCGCGCCCCCCCCCCCCCAAAAAAACCAACAGAGAGGGATAGCCGGATGAAGATGGTGGTGAAGTGAAGCTCTCTGTTCTGCAATTTCGCCGCTGCTAGTTCTATTTTTCTTTCAGCTTCTCGATTCTAAAATTTTGGAATGGAGAAGGCTGATTCTGACCTAATTTCCAAACGATAAAACGTTGCAATTTCACCGCTGCTAGTTCTAAACTGCAATTGTTTAAGACTAAGCTGTAAATTTTGCAATTTGGTTCATGTTCAAGAATTTTGCACAAAACATAACATTGATATTCTAGATATGAGTGCAAAATATTTTGGAAGGAGAGGTTGTGCTCGAAATAAACATGATTTTTCTACTGAAAAATTTTATAGAGTAAATATCTTTTATGCTATAATTGATTGTCAATTGCAAGAATTAAACAGTAGATTCAATGATAATATTGTTGAATTACTTGCTTTGAATATGACTTTAGATTCAAGAAACAAGTACAAGTCATTTAATAGTGATGGTATTTGCAAACTTGTTGATAAATTTTATTCTACAGATTTCACATAACAAGAAAAATTGCATTTGAAGATGAAGTTAAAACATTTTGAGCTTGATATTCCTAAACATCCAGATTTGATTAATTTATCAATTACATATGAATTATGTCAAGGGCTAGCAAGAACTAGAAAGTTCATCATTGACCCTCTTATTTATAGAGTAATTAGACTTATACTCACTCTTTCAATTTCTACAGCAACTACTGAAAGATCTTTCTCTTCTATGAAGATAATCAAGAACAAGCTTCGAAATATAATGAAAGACAAATTTCTTGATGATTCTTTGATTACATACATTGAATTTTTTTTTTTTTTAAGTTTTAGCACGTATTCAATTATAGATGAGTTTAACAATATGGAAACATGCAGAGTAAGAATTAAATGAAGTGATCTTAATTTTTGTAACAGATTTCTTTCAATTTTTTGTATATTAAGTCTATATTGTATTTCAAGTACTTTTATTTATGATATAGTATTTTTTTTTTTGCCCCCATTATTAAAATTTTTGGGTCCGCCATTGTTAATAAGGTAGAAACATAAAAAAACAGTACAATCGGAGAGTTAACTTGCGAGTTTGACAATAATGTATATAAATACTATCAATAAGTATATAATTTTATACATATATCAATCTCCGGATAAAAACGAAAGAGTTATTTATGCACTAATTTAAGTATGAGAATACGTAAAAGTACAACTTTGATCCTTATTATAAGTATAGTTTGACCAAATCTCACATAGAAAGAAATGAAAGTTATAAACATTTAATATATTTTAAATTGATTGACTTTTTCAAATTTGCTCATATTTAATAATGAGTATGAAAAAAAATGCTATACATTTTTACTCACATACATTTTCAATAGGGATAAAATTAAAAAAACAATCGTTAATGACTCTCAGGATAGTCTTACAGAGTATATAAAACTTTTGACAAACTGGACTAAGGACTAGAGTGGTCTATTGATGGATGTATTTGAAAAAGTGCTTTTATACACAATCAGCCTCAAATTGTTAAACCTTGACAAAAAACTATAGCCATGAAATTACATAATTAGATATAGTCATCAAACATTTATGAGTCGTATATATCTAACTATATCTCAGCCTCTAGTTGGATCACTTTGATTGAGATTTAATGATCCATCGATCTACTCTCCTAATATTGTCTGTTGATTTATTTACCAAAAAGGTTAAGTATATATGTGAAATATATAAACTAAAATTTCCCATGTACTAAGGCTTTTGTGAGTAAAACTTGCGAGTTCTAGCATGAAGAATCAAGGCCAGGACAGTGCCCAAACAACAAAGAGAACCCCACAAGATGAAGGTGCTTCTGTAACAATCCATGCCGATGCATTTTCCGTGGCTCCCGTGTTTCCGGTAGACGAGGGCGGCTGATATGCCGAATAAGAAGGAGCCGATGGGTATGTTGGCCACAACTACGTTGTGGTTCACTGAGAAGTTCTTTGTGCCAAATAGTTCAGTTGTTGTGGACACTGCTATGGAGGTTATGGCCCCAGTGGAGATTCCGATCATGGCGGTGCTCATGTACAGGGATAGGTCTTTTCGATTCAGAAGTAGAAAGAATGATGCCGATGTTGCCGCCATTAATGGCACCATTGAAGCTGGTCTTGAGATTCTGGACTTTCCCCTGAAAATATATTTGATGTTTGTATGTTAGTAAGAGAAGAGAGTCCTTGAAGGCCTTTACTTTTAGGATATAACTATGTTATGGATGATCTCAATACTCTGTTTTGATTTGTTACTTATATCACAAGCTTTGAAATTGTGTTACGTTTGTTTTTTATAATCTTTGGGGTCACCTGGGAGCTTCTTCAATTTTTAATTTTTTAAATGATAGTAGTATTATTAAATATCTTAGCAACCAACTTATCTGGATTCAGGCTTTGAGATTAAAATGCCTCTCCCTAAGTTTTTTCCCCTTTTTTAACAAGGTGTGGTTTGAATAAGGCAATAGATCGATGACATATCAGGACAATAATCAATAGACAAAAATAGGCAAAAATATACTTTTCATCCTCTAACTTTATACAAGATTCTAGTTTGGCTTCTTAATTTTAAAAAGTATAATTTTAGACTTGTAATCACTGTTGATTACCTATAATGATTTTTTAATAACAACCATTATTATTTCGTAACCTTATATAAAGTTAAATGACTAAATATATTCTGAAAAAAAAGAGAGACTAATATATACTTATTATCTCGATGAAAATCGTTTGCCTGTCGTCGTGTCATGCCATCCAGCACAAACTTCAAGATAGCATTATTTATTTAATGAAATAAATGATATGACATGACAATAGTTAGCAAATAAAAGTCTAAAATTTAGTTTTCTGATAGGCATAATCAGAAAACTCACAAATTACATTGAATCCATATTAAAAAGGCAAATCCAACAGACTGAAATATTCCCACAAATAGCTTATTGACATGCCTATATGTCTTGTTATGAATATGATCAGTTTCACTCGTCCTTTTTCCTCATGAACTAAGACTATAAAAAATAATGAAAACAAGTTTAAAGACCACTGTTATTAGTTTGTTGACCTCATTAATTAATGCATATCAAGTAACTATTAATGGCTTTTAATGACAAGATGAATGCAATAATTTATGAAGTCAGATAATAAGAGATGTAGATAGTTTACCAAAAAAAGAAGAGAGATGTAGATAAGAAGTTACCTGTAGAAGTAATCCAAGAGAGAAGGCATCAAACGGCCAAAGAAACTAAAGGAAGAAGACAATGAAACCAGAGATGAAGTCCCAGAATAGCCTCTTGATTCTGCAATCTGACCCAAGTTGTTCAAAAAAACCATCCCAATTGTGGCTCCGAAAAAATACACAAAGAAATATAACCAGAAATCAATTCTTCTCATGATCAACTTCCATCCAATTTCTTCTCTCACACCAAAAACAACATGATCTTCTTCTTCTTCATGTTTTACTTCATCCTCTGTTCTCCTTTCTTCTGTATCACTACTGTTCTCTTCTGCTGTAAAATGATACACTCTTTGCTTCTCTCTTTTTGTCTGCCATAACCCCACTAATTCTTTAACCTTCTCTGTGATTGGAACCAACAAAGGAATCAAAAGGGTCACTGAAATACCAACCAAACTACTCAAAGGTGACAACTTTCCTGATAAAAATTGTAAGCTGGTCAAAACAGCAAATATCCCAGTTCCAATTGTAATAACAAACATTACAATAAACCCAACACCCATATGTGAAGAAGAGGAAGATCCTGTTTTCGTTGTTTTGGCTTTAATTTCTCTAACCAAAGGAGCTGCTATTAGGCTCACTATAAGGGGTGTTACAGAGTTGAGAAAAAGAAAGGTTCTGGCTTTTTTATGTGGGGAAACATATCCAACTATGTTGGTGTAAATCTTGGCGCTTAATCCTTGGTAACTGGTTGATAATCCCACGGCGACTTGGCGGTGGGCCGGGAAGTTTCGGATGATAACGACGTAACAGACAGTGTTGATCCAGCAAATGCTGTTTCCTGCTAGAACTGTGAGGAAGAAGACATGCCAATAGGAAAGAGAGGATATATGGTTTGTTATGAAGAGATATTGCACACCATAGCCTATTAGCCCAAGGATTGAGCCAATGACAAGGACAAGCCAGAGAGGGAGGTACGTGACGGCAAAGCCAGAGAACCAGCCGAAGAGTTTCCCAGCATCGGAGGCGAAGGCTAAGTTGTTGAGCTGTAATTGAGAAATAGAGAGAAGCTGCTTTAACTGAGAGGAGTATGCAGGAAAATTGTTGTTTGTGCCATTAATGGCTTGAAGCCATATCACGCCCACAAGGCTCAGCCATTGTAAAGTAATAGAAGACATGTTGAAGAAGAATCAGAAGGAGAGATAAAGTTGGGATATGAAACAATTAAGGCTTGGGATTGAAGCTTTTAAATGTTAAAGAGAAGAGGAAGAAGCAGAAGACTTATTTAGAGGCTATGGTGTGAAATCTTAAGTCGTAAATATTACTCTGTTGGGATTGAATGGAATGGCTTCTCATGGAAAAATGTGGCTTGTTTTCCACTATCACCACTTTTAGAAGGAAACATTATTGAGTGGGAGAGTGAGACTTGTTATATGTTAGGATGAGAAGAGCATTTAAGAATTTGAAATTTGGAGATTTCTACAGTAAATTTTGAAACACGTTAATTTGGCAGAAAATAGTTCCAAAAGCATATGGCTGTTAGTTCAAAGTGTACATCATAGATTAATTAAGAATGCTATTTTATTCCAGAGCTTTTCAATACAATGAACTTGATGAAGTTATCAGTGAGGAGGAAAAAAGAAAGAGAAAATGACATCAAAATCCCAATTAAAAGAAATAATATTAGAAAAGTTTTATAATTTGATAATAACAGTGGATGAGCAACCAAATTTTAGGACTTTTTTTATATTATTTTCTTAACTAGGTTTTAATGTCATTTAAAAAAAAATAGCTCTGCTTCGGTAATTATTTCATCACTGTGATGTCATACTTGCGGTTATGTGGGCCAGCCAGAAAAGTTTTTGTTTTTGGGGACTTGAATCAACCAGAAAGTAGATTTACTGCTTCGAAAGATAGCTAGATAGAATAGGTTTTTCCCATTTCACGGGTGGATTTACGGCTTGGAAAGATAACTAGATAGAATAGGTTTTTCCCATTTCACAGGATGCTTAGTTAAAAAATGCCACAAAAACATAGAGGAATAGCCCCTAACATGATATATATATATTTTTTATGCTTTTCCTGGCAAAAAATAAAAATAAAAGATATTCACATCATTTCTATTTATAAATTACTTCTGACAAACTATTCATTTTCTTATTTTGCAGTAAATCTATAAAACAAATGATATAGAGAGAGAAAGTGTTTGTTTAGATTAGAGGTAAAAACTATTTTTTTAACATAATTTATGGTATATAAGGTATGTTTATTAAATGAGTATTTTTACGACCTGCTTGAATATGTTTTTCTAATGCCAACTCGTTGACTTAACTATGATGTATAATTATTATACCAAAAAAAGAATGTAGAGTTTATCATTTCTTTTCCAATCATGCCCCTCCGATCCTTCAATTGCACTGGGTTGTTAGCATAATTTTATTTCAATTGGACTCTCTATTGTAGATATTTATTTTAATGAAGGGTAAAATTGAAAACTCATACATTTTATACTGGTTTAAAAATATCTACTCAGTCCTTAATAATCCTGAAGTTGTTAAGTTTACCTTTTTATTAGGATCAGAACGAATAATTTCGATAGTGCCATTAGTATGGATATTTGGGTTTTGAATAAGATCGGATTAATTTGATTACATTCAATTAAGGGTACGTTTGAAAACATAAGAATAATTTAGAGTTTAGACGCATCAACTATTTTAACTAACTTATTTTATATGATTATTTATAAATAAAAACTATATACTCTCTCTACCTTATAATATAAGTCACCTCAACTAATTCACCATAATTAAAAAGTGATGACAATTACCTTATTAAATTGTCTTAAATTGATTTTTTTCCCAATTTTACTCATATTAAATGGGGTTTTACAGGAAGAGAAAAATATAAAGAGTCATATTTAACTATTAATTATAGAAGTAAAATTGACAAATAACTATTAATTAATTTCTTTTTTTTGGAACATAGTAGTCTTAATTATTTTCTACATGAATTATATTGTATTGATCAAATAATTCTTCTAAAAAATGACTTATATATATTATAAATCGTATTGAGTTTGCATAGTATACATACACATATATAGGTTTGATAGATAAAGCACTCAAGTTGGATAGGTTTAGTTAAATGCGAACTTTAATGACACTACAAAAAGTAATTAAGAAGGCCCAAATATTAGTATCAAACAGAACAGTTCTGGAAATCTGCAACATCTTTCTTTGTGCGTTTGATACCACGTGTACTAAACAGTAAAGAAATTGAGTATGAGTCTGTTCCCTTTTTGTTTTCCAAACAACAGTAAATGAAAATTCTGGAGATAATTAGAAGTATAGTATAATAATCCCAGTGACTGATCGAGAGAAGCCATGTCAAGTGATTGTAACAGATAATTTCTGGATTAAAGATATTTCTGAAACCATGCATCAAAACTTATAGATTGGGACTCAATATTTTTATTCAGGGGCGGATCTTACATAGGGCCAGGGGGCCATGGCCCTCCAAAAAAAAATTGTTTAGTTTTTTTTAATGTTTTTTTTTTTTAAAAAAAAAAGGACTGAAGTACAAATATTTTAAAACTTTGTAGAGAGTGCTATAATATCTGAAAACTATGGGTTTTTTCTGTAATTTTCCCTAGTCCTTTTCTTCATTGATTGCAATTTCTAGAAATTCCGGAGACTTTTCTCTAAGTTTTCCCAGTCCTCAAGACATTAATTCTGACACTCCAAAATCTCAAATTTTCTTCTTAACCACCTACAGTGAAAAATTAAGAACAAGAAGTATCAAAAGTCCAAGAAATCATTTGTATGAATAATTAACAAATTATGATTATTTTACCCATAACATCAAAAGTTCAAGAAATCATGACAAACCTTAGATTTTTAAAAAAAAAATTAATATAATGTAAAATTTAATATAATATTTTAAAAATGTTATATAATCATAAATTTTTTTAATTAGTTAATGAGTATACATTTGGTCCCCCAGACATTTTCTCCAAGGTCCGCCACTGTTTTTATTGCTAATCCTTTGTGTGTGTACATCTACATATTTATCTATATTTAATGATTATTTTCACCTATATTTAATGGTTGATATGACCACTAAATACCGCTAAATATTTATATTTCGCGGTTGTTAACCGTTAAATATAGAGTCATATATTTTACATACGGTTGATAAAATACAACCATTATTTATAGAGCTCCATAATTCACGGTTTTTAGTCAATGACTGTTAAATATAACAAACTATATTCCAAGATTGTTAAATAAAAACTGTGAAATATATGACCAAACACCTAGTTTTGGTCATCATTAAGGTGTTTATTTGACGGTTGTTGGTAAATAACCGCAACATACATTTATATACTTAACAGTTGTTTGAAAAGAACCGTGACGCATCTCTCAATATATTACGCGCGGTTATTAGCGAATAACCGTGAAATATTGGGGACAATTCTTTTAAAAAATTTGTGGTTCATTTTCGATAAGCCCCACACATATTAGATATACAAATACCTGTATATATATAGAAACCAAACAAAGATAATTTCAGTCATCAAAATGGCCACTATAAACATAGAAAAGAATACAAGGAACTAACACCAAAACCAACCAAAAGCAAATCATAAACAACAAAATAGAAAACAAAACATAAACAAGAAATGGCTACTCTGTAGCTAAATCCATTCTACAGCAACCCTCTGACTATAAATAGTCATAGTCAACTCTTCTATGACTTCTTCAATTTGTTCGGTTGAGTATTCCACACAATAACTATCCTCAAAGTACTGCAGGAAAAAACAAACTAAGTATGTTAAAATATATATGACTTGACTTTTAATTTAACCTTAACACATATACATGCATACATATAATACATACCTTAGTATTAATTGAGGCGGGATTATGGGTAACTATGTCCTTCATAAACTTCATGACACTGTACCCACAATAAGACACTAGTGCAAAAAAGGGCTTTAAGACCGTCTCATTTAGACCGGATTATAGAGAATCAGGTCTTAAAAGTATGACCGGTGGTAGTTTCGTAAATATAAAGAACTTTTTGGACCGGATTATAAAAGATCCGGTCTTAAAAATATGACCGGTGGCACTTTTCTTAATATATAGAACACTTTTAAGACCGGACTATAAAAGATCCGGTCTTAAAAGTATGACCGGTGGCAATTTTGTAAATATATAGAACACTTTTAAGACCGGGCTATAAAATATCCGGTCTTAAAAGTATGAGAAGACGCTGATCAAGTCCGAGAATGCGATGATTTATTCCTTCGCTTAATTGGAATTATATACAGATGCTAATAAGTAAATAAACCTAGGCAGTTCCTATAATTTAGGGATTACAATCAGGAATATAATTACGAAATTCATAAAACCATGATCTGCAAACTTAATTCCTAAAATCTCTCTAACATCTTAATTAAGATGATTACAATCAAGAATTTAATTACGAAATTCAAAAAATCATGATCTGCTAACTTAATTCCTAAAATCTCTTTAACAACTTAATTAAGATGATTACAATCAGGAATTTAATTACGAAATTCAAAAAACCATGATCTCGCTAACTTAATTCCTAAAATCTCTCTAACAACTTAATTAAGATAATTGCACAATATAATCATATACGCTAACTAATTAAATAAATAGAACACTTTTAAGACCGGCTGTTTCAAACAGACGGTCTTAAAAGTATACTTTTAAGACCCACTGTTTCAAACAGACGGTCTTAAAAGTGTAAAATATATATATATATATATAGAACACTTTTAAGACCCGCTGTTTCAAACAGACGGTTTTAAAAGTGTAAAAAAAAAAATTATATAGAACACTTTTAAGACCGGCTGTTTCAAACAGACGGTCTTAAAAGTGCTGTTTCAAACAGACACTCTTAAAAGTGTAAAAAAAAAATTATATAGAACACTTTTAAGACCGGCTGTTTCAAACAGACGGTCTTAAAACTGTTCTATATATTTACGAAATTGCCACCGGTCAATTTTTTTTTACACTTTTAAGACCGGCTGTTTAAAACAACCGGTCTTAAAAATATACTTTTAGACCGGTTGTTTCAAAAAACCGGTCTTAAAAGTGTTAAAAAAAACTAAATTCGCTAAACCTGTTAAGTCCGTGAGTTTGCTTTGTCTTCTTGGTGATATAACATTTGCTTAGTTATAGATTCAACGAGTGTCCCAAGAGCCCACGGGAAAATCCTCAGCAAGAATGTCATCCTCTTCCTCTAACCTACTCGCAATCTTCGTAAGTCATCCTAAGAGTCGCACAATCAAATCCTTGGCAACGTTGGCAGTGAGATGCTTCGAGGGTTTTGCGATGGCGTCGACTCAATCCTCAACAACAGCGGCGTACTACTTTGAGGATTACGGACGACGGCGGCTCCTTCCTCTTCGATCTATGGGTCCTTCCACGCCGCCTTCGCATAGATCCGGTTTGAAATCAAACCCAGATATCTTCTTGCTTAAGTCTGTTTATTTCCTACATTGACCGCTCCTGCTCAGATCTGGACTTTTATTTTGGTTGCTTGAAGCTTTGCTAGCACCGACAAGAGGATCTGCTTCGATTTGGTTGCTTTAAGCTTGTGATTTTTGTAGATCTGGACTTCAAATTCGATTTTCATGGTGAATGATTTCTGTTTCTTGTTATTGTTGTTTATTTCGGACTTTGTAATCATCTTTTTCGTTTTTCTTGTTGTTGTTGCTTCCAATCTTCTCTTGGTTCTCCGTCGTTGATGACGGAGGGACATTCAAAATGTTGCCAGATCTGGTGATTTGGGACCGATTGTTTCATTTGAGTTTTTTTTATTATTATTTTGAAACACTTTTAAGAATGGATGTTTAAAATGTCCGGTCTTAAAGAAATTCTTTAAGACCGGTTACAAGTCCGGTCTTAATAGGGAGACTTTTAATACCGCCTGGAACAAGACCTGTCGCGGGTCCGGTCCTAATATGCCTGTTTTGTCCGGTCTTAAAAGCCTTTTTTCCACCCGTGAGAGCTCTTATCTGGTAATCGTAGACACTAAAAACAAACAAATGAAATGTGTCAGTACTTGCTTTCATTTGTGTAAAAGGAACATAAATAACCAACTCTGACAAGTCTGATAGTAAACAACTCTAACAAGGCAATCAATAATTAAAACACCAAATTTATAATAAACTCTGACAGGAAAATAAGAAATTAAAGTACCAATTATTTAAATTGATCCACTTACTTATTGAATACCTTGACCGCCCATCTATGGTCGATTGTCCACATCCCTATGAATCGAATCAATGTACCAAATCCGTGCTTAAAGGAATTTTTCACGATGAGGAGCCAATGAGCCCTAAGTAAAATAAACATAATGAGAACAAAACTACTTAAATAACAAACAATTCAATGAAGTAGTATACTTACCCTTGGTGGTACCGCACCAAGAAAAAATTGTCCTTCTTCTTTAGTGCCCTTCTAACACCACATCTGCTAGTTCCTTTGCTTTTCTCTCCACAACCTCTGCCTTTAAGCCTACGTCTAATGTGCTTGAATAGTGGTGGGGGTTGAGGAACAAGAACGTGTGTTGTAGGCCTTTGGGGGCTACGTACTCCTTATAAAGGTACCTTCCATAAAAAAACAAGCAAATCAATATATATGAATGTTATGAGTAGCTAAGTATTCATTCAAAGTTGAAAAAAATACTAGATATAAAAGTTACAAGCAGTTGAGCTTGTCGTATTGCCTGTGACAATATCTTTGACTAATATCCAGTTGATAACGTTAATTCGCCTTCTTGCCAGTAGATATGTTGGTCAAAGATGACTTTTTTGTTGTAGCCTTCTCGCTACTTTTTGTTTTGGTGAATATGACATTGTGTATCTCAAGAGCTATCCGATATTTATAGGAAATTGGTAGAATAGGAGGCTAAGGCTCAAGCTAATTCGTTTTCTTTTGCAGACAAGACACCAAACCATGGCTAGATTGAGCTCTCAGATTGCTCTTCTTCCTCTTCCCCTTAACAAGTTGAGAAGTTAGTAAAATAATTATTACATCCTTTATTAGCAAGTCATAAGACGACATTATCCTTTTTTTTTTCTTAGATGGTATAACAATAAGTTGGTCAGGCCACACAATAAAGCTAAGTACAATTCCTACCACTTGTATCTGCATCTAGGGTGGGCACCAGAAAGGCATACTTAGGATTGATGATGATCTTCAGCTCTACCCACTAGTGTAAAAAAGGGCTTTAAGACCGCCTCATTTAGAGCGGATCATCGACGCCCCGGTCTTAAAGGTGTGACCGGTGGCAGTTTTGTAAATAAAAAGAACTTCTTATACAATAAAGGGCTTTAAGACCGCCTCATTTAGACCGGACTAACGACGGACCGGTCCTAAAGCTATGACCGGTGGCAGATTTGTAAATATAAAGAACTTCTTATACTGGATCATTTTTTCATAGGTCTTATCCAGACCTGTTAAAATAACAACCGGTCTTTAAAATGTTATTAAAAAAATTGAAATATCAATTACTTTATGGAAAAATCTCATTCAGCCAGACTTATATTTTCTACACTCCAAAATAATACGAAAAAATTTAAATATAAATGTATTAAAGTTTTAAGACCGAACATATATAATACCCGGTCTTAAAAGTTAAAATTTTAAGACCGGACTTAAAATATGGCTGGTACTAAAGTTTAAATAAAAAATTAATTAATTTTAAGACCGGAGATAGAGATAGACCGGTCTTAAAAGTTAGACTTTTAAGACCGGTCGTAAAATCAGGCCGGTACTAAAGTTTAAATAAAAAAATAATTTTAAGACCGGAGTTTTAGAAAGACCGGTCTTAAAGGTTAACTTTTAAGACCGTATATACTCATTTGTCCGGTCTTAAAAATGAGGCGCCAAATATATATTTCTTCGCGCGGAAGCTTTTGTCACTCTCACTGAAGAACGAACCCTGTTCACGTTGCGAAACCCTTCTGTTGCATTACCTCTCTTCCTCGCCCCACGTACCGTTAGCCTCGTTACTCCCTCATTTGCTCGGGCATTCCTCTCTTATTGTCTTGAAAATGGACGGTGAAAATGATTCCAGTCGTGTTCTTGGAACTCCAGATACTGGTTTCACTGGTGTGGGTCAGAACGAACCCTCTTCATCTCACAATGAGCCTCCTCAGCGCCGTGCACGCCATGGTAGAAGCGGCACACGAATGATGGATGTATCCCTTAGTCGTAATTCCAGGACGAAACTCGAGATTCAGTTTGATGAAAATTTGCAACTTTTGGTCATAATAAAACCACATATACTAGTTTTGTCGGCGCTCTAGTACGCAACAAGGTTAGCATCTTGACAGATGAGTGGAAAAATGTGGACAAAAGCACGATAAAGGATCCTATTTGGGACACTATCCGAAACACATACACCGTCACGACTCGAGAAGTTGAAAGACTCAACATTGTCTTATTGTCTTTGAGCGGTTCAGGAAGTTTGAGACCTTTCTAGCTAACACGTATATTTTTGCCGAGGTGAAGCCTGACCATAAACCCTGGCACAAGTACAAATTTATTGATGAACAAATTTGGCAACAATTTGTTCAAACAGACCACTCTGAAGCTCTGGTGAGTTTATATTTAGTTTTGTTTGCACTTTTGTTTGCTTATTAACCTGTGCGGATATGTGAATGTTATTGTGTACATATAATCCTGTTAGTTAAATGGTTTGGTGTGTGAATAGAAGTATACATTTCCTTCCTTTGTCCTGCATCAGAGGAGCATGTCCTAATTCCATGAAAGTCTGATATGTAAACTGTGTAATATGGTTAGACGTTGTTGTTAGTTAGTTAGTATGTTAACTGTGTAATGGTTTCGGTTCAAGTAGTTAGTTAGTTATTCTAATATGTGTGTAGGAACCAATTATGATGAATGAATGAATTGACTGAGTTGGCAGCAATTTTGCAACTCCCTTTCCTTTGGTTCTCCCAATTTCTTCTACAATGCTACATCTTCCTTAAGTAAAATGTTGAAACTTGATGAAGTGAATTTGACTAATGTTTGACGTTCATATCAAGCAGAAGTTCTCTAATTTCTGTTAGTGACATGTCTGGAATTCATAATTGATAGTTGTTTTCAATCCTGATTCACAGAAAAGAAGGGAAAAATACCAAGAGATCGGGAGAAAGAATGATTGCCTACACAGGGAAAAAGATTTGATGGCAGCCAAGCGAAAGAGATTGGAAGATGAAGCTGAATCCAATCCTTCTGCGGTAGTTGACCAGCCGCCATCTCCAATACGTCGCGAGGAGTTGTGGTTGTATATTCGGCAAAAGCCAAGCGGCGCCTACACAAGTGAACAAACTCGTGTGGTTGCTGAAAGAATTGTAAGTATCGATATTGTTATTTTTTACTTACTAAACATGTTTCATTACTAAGCTTCTCGTTATCTGTATCTTACAGGAAGATCTTAAAAATAAAGAGGCAAAGGGATCTTTTGCGTCGGACGGGAGGAATGATGTTCTGACCGTTGTGACTGGAAAAACAGATCACTCAGGGCGTGTAAGGGGGATTGGAGGACGGTAGGCCTAAAGTAATACTTTGGTAAATCCAAACGCCACAGACAAAGTGTGGTTACCCGGGAGGAGATGGATCAGACGGTTGCCAAATTAAATGAGGAATCAGCGGCCAAAGAAGCTACATTGAGGGCAATGTTTAAATCTGAGATGAGGAAGATGAAGGAGGAGATGGAGAAAATGAAGTTTCTCCTGAGCTCTCGGCCAGAGAGCAGTGTGGATCGCTTGACACCTTCAGCTGCACCTATGCAGCAGCAGAGCACTAGAGGGAGCTGCATTGTTGGACAGTCAGAGCAACCTTGTCATCTGTATGTGGAGGATAGTGATAGTCATAGATAATTGGTTGCTAAAGGGACTATCCACAACTTGGGATCAACTGTACACCACCAACAAATGGATGATGATGAAGTCAGAGTGTCAGTTTAAGAGGTGATCTTTGATGCACCTGTCCCTCTCCCAACTGATGAGCTGAAGATTGTGAGTGATGTCAAGGGAACCTTCATCTCTTGGCTAGTGAAGCTTGTATATGTCTCTACTCCTCGTCAAGCTCCATCCCCTCCTTAAGCTCCACCCCCTCATCAAGCTTCATCCCCTCCTTAAGCTCCACCCCCTCATCAAGCTTCATCCCCTCCTCAAGCTCCATCCCCTACTGCTAACTTGACGGCCAAGGAAAAAATATCCGATTTGGTAAAGAACAGATGGTTTAAAGATAAATCGTGGCCTGTCAATGAAGTAGTAGGCCTCCCTCATCCTGAACCGGTTTACATTGATAATGCCGATGTAGAGTCCATGCTGCTTCCTGGACAGCAGGTTACTAGTGCAATTGTTCAAATGTTTATGAAGTAAGTATCTTCTTCCTTGATTACATAATTTAAATGCATCGTTTAGACACACATACATATATACTAATTCCCTGATCGATGTCATTCTTGTAGGTGCATGCATGAGAATCTGGTTCAACAGGGCAGAATCGATGATTTTGGATTCTTGTGCCCAGTCTATGCAAGTACAACACCTCTAGATTTGAGATAGCAGTACATATCAAAGAGGTGGGTGAAGTGCCAAGAAAGATCTACTTGTTTCCATACTGGCTCGGGTACATATCACAATTCTTGTCTGCAATATAATTCACTTAATTCTGCTATATATATCACTGAGTACTTTAATGCTGTGAATTTTCAGCCACCACTGGCAGTTGGTCGTCATGAACATGGAGGCGCACACAGTTATCTTCTTATGCTCTATTCACGGCGATGTAGGGCCTACTTGAAGCAGATGGTCACCAAGTAAGCATGTCATTTTGATTGTCTTGTCTGAAATCTTTGCTGTGAATTTTCAATGAATTATTGATAAATTTGTGATTTTGATGATAGTGGCATGATGACCTTCCAAGTTCGGGTAAAAAAAAGGCATGGGTTTGAGCTCAAAGAGCCTAAATGGTTCCAACCAAAGGTTAGTACATATTTGGAAACTGGCATAACTGGCTTGTGAGCTTGGTCAGTAAGCTATATATGCTCTTATATATATTTATTGTTATTTTTAGACCCGTCGGCAACCGCCAAAATTGAACTTATGTGGCCCGTACGTCATGAAACACATATATGATATTGTGACGGATGGAAGGACTAAAATTGGTGCAACGGTAAATGTTCTGGCTGAATTCAATCACTGGCTTAATGTTACATATGAAATATGCACGTAAGTTACTTATGTTTCTGTCTTTGATGTTACAGAGGTTTGCCTGTGCAAAGCCATTTTCTGATGATGAAGTGGAGCACATACGCGATGTGTTTTGTGAATATATGTATAAACAGGTCTTAGAAAAGCTAAGTCAGGACAATAATTAATGTCCTAAATTAATTCATTTGTAAATAATATATGTTGTAGCAACAATAGCCTTCTGTACATACATTTGTTTATTTTTTCGACTAATTCATTCATTTGTAAATATAACGCAATGTAATTCAATAATAAAATTGTTTATTTTTTCGAACAATTTGTGTGTGTCCATTTTGGGTTTCTGAATGAATGAGATGGTGGATAAAGCTATTTAGTGCTTGAAATTTGAGGTACAGGAGGATGTTGTAAATGAGCCATTAGAGACTCTGAAAAGCATTCGCGACTTTTAGGACCGTATATTTGTTAAAAGTCCGGTCCTAAAGGTCTTCTTCCATTTTAAGACCGTATATTTGTCAAATATCCGGTCCTAAAAGTCTTAGTCTTCTAAAAAAATATGGGTAAACTTTTAGGACCATATATATGTCACATATCCGGTCCTAAAAGTCTCTAAAATATACAGTTAGAATTTTAGGACCGTATATTTAATTAATATCAGGTCCTAAAAGTCTTCGTAAAATTCCAAAGAATATGGCTAGACATTTAGGACCCTGTATTTGTTAGGAGTCAGGCTTAAAAGTCTTCGTTTATTTTAATATTGCCGAAACTTTTAGGACCTTATATTTATTAATTGTCCGCTCCTAACTTCAAATTTTCGTTTATTTTTAAAATATGGCTTAACTTTTAGGACCGTGGATTTGTTATATGTCCGGTCTTAATAGTCTTCCGTTAAATAGAGTTGTTGACTTGGTTTTCAGACAAATCATTAGGGTTCAAGACAACCGAGTTTCTGGCGTTCTTCTCAAGCTTTGTGCTTCGTTGTCCACGTTTTTACTTAACATGGATTTCAAGATCATCATCGGTGTCTCTTTTCTTTTTGTCAGAAAAAGAAAGAAGATAACGAAAAGGACACTGAAAAATGTTCACACTAGGGTAAGTAAGATCGACGACAACGATGGTCCAAACTTGAGAAGAATCGTCACTCTGTTTGTTTTTATTCGAATAAGGTAAACAAAGTTTTTTTGTTTTGTTTTGTATGGTCCTAACTGTTAACTGTATTCTATAAATTTTTAATGTTGATCACCACGAAGAGGACAATGTTTTGTTTGTTTCCTTTTTGTCAGAAAAAAGAAAAGAACATCAAGATAAAGACAAGTACAAGGAAAGCGATTGGGATCTAAAAATTTTATTTTTTTTCTATTTTTTTCTGCCTTGAGAGGCAGCAGTAGTACAAAAAAAAACATAAATATTTCTAATCCTCCCCATCGTTGTCGGAGGGGAGGGAAGTGTCAGAGACGTCGTCATCAGAGGTATGGTACTCAACGTCATTGGCGTCGAGTATGAGCTTCAGCTTGTTGTTGATGGCGTGATAGACCTAAAACAGTTGGCCCAAGCGTCGGTCTATATGATCGACGTGGGCTATCAGGTGATGCAGCATCTGGTACAAGTTTGGGTTTGGAGGCAACGGAGGAGGATATGGAGGTGCCTCAGGATTTCGCCCAGCAGGAGGACCTCGTCATGGTGGAGGAGCCATTACGGTGGAGGTTGTAGGAGGAGATGGAGATGAATGTGAAGAAAGTAAAGTAACAACGGCTTTAAATAGAGAACCACCCTGAACAATGTGAAACGACCGAAACACTAACAAGGAGACGAATAGTTCATCAGAATACGAGGAGACGCCTAGTTGGGAAGTTTATGTGGAAGCCGAAGAGACTCAATCATTCATTTCAACATAGGGAAGGAACTCTGCTATCTGAGTATTTTGAAAAGAATGAACTTTTAATACCGGATACTGTAAAAGATCCGTTCTTAAAAGTAATATTTTTAACCAAAAATTCTTACTTGAAAAAATAAATTGAAAATATAAAAATAAATGATTTTAGGACCTGATACAAGATAAAATAACGGTCTTAAAAGTAATTCAATTGAAAAAATGATTTTTAGAACCGGATAAATGATAAAAAGACGGTCTTAAAAGTAATTGAATTAAAAAATGAGTTTTAGGACCGGATACAAGATAAAAGGTCGGTCTTAAAAGTTATCGAATTGATTTGTTAAAAAATAATTGACTATTAGGACCGGATATTTAAACAAATACGCTCTTAATTGACTATCAGATGCGTATCTCTCCTGCTCTCTGTCCATATTAACTCCTCACACGAACTCTCTGTCCTTATTAACTCCTCACTACCTCGTAACTCCTCACTACCTAGCTCTCTGCCCCAACTGCTCAAAGTCTGAAACCATGGTTAGATACAAGCAAACTGCTCGTAGGGGTACTCTTACACCTCAAGCTCGTGACATGGTTAGATCGTTATACGGTGCGCCACCTCCAGCGAGAGTGCGTCCTATTGTGGCCGAAGGGTCTCGGGTCGTTGGACCCATTGTTATTTCCGATGATGAAGAGATTTCCGCACCCCCGTCGATCCTTCTGCCGACCCTATCCTGAGATTGCCAGCCCCCTCCAGCCTTCAGACCATGCTGAGGTTCGTGCTCCCCCACTCCAACCTGTTGGCCCCAGCGCGCCTACCTCTGACCCCTCTCCGCTTTCCTCTAATGAGAGATTCATATTGAGGCTGGAGCAACTAAGACAGGAACTTGCTGATATCCGGCGGGAAATTAATGCTCTTCACGCCGATATCGCCAAGCATGTTCAGTCAGATTCTTGTGGATGATAATTTTCAGCTTTTTTTTCTTTTGTTTTTTTTTTGAGTAAATACCCTTTTTGGTCCCTGAAATAACACGCGCTACCCATTTTGGTCCTTGAGTAAAAACTAAAAGGGTATTTACTCTTTTTTTTTCTTGTGTACGTGCATTCTCCAGTGATGTAAGACCACATTAAGAACATAACCCTTTGATATTTTTTTGGCTGTTCTCCAGTATTTTTCTTTTTGGTTGTATCTTGTGGATGATAATTGTCCTTTATTTTTGTCCAAAAAAAATTCCTTTATTTTATTCATTCACCAAGGCTAAGACCGGACATTTTATAAGTAACGGGTCTAAAAAGTATTTGAATTTTAGGACCGGATGTTTTATAAAACTCCGGTCTTAAACTTAAATGACTAATAAAACTTTAGGACCGGATACTCTTAGAACTCCGGTCTTAAAAAGTTAGTTATATCTTTAGGACCGGAAATTAAATAATTAATCGGTTTTAATAAAATCCAAAAAGCTAAATAAGGTGTCGATGTCGCGCGAAAAATTAAATTTCCCACTCTGAATATCTCTTGTCGCGCCGAAAGTGATTACTCAGGTTCCGACTCCGGTGTTTGTGGGTTGCTTCGTCGCTGCTTCGCGTACCTCTCTCGACAATCACTCTCTGGTTCCTTAGCTAAACGTCTATAGACGAAGCTGTAAGAGGTGTTTCGGTTATATAACTTTATTATTTTCCAACTTATCGTTCTGGGTTTTCATGGGTTTAACGAAATCGATGAAATGTTCTTGTGGGTATTATCTGTTGTTAATGAATATTGTTTTTTGAAGATTATATTTGCACTTAGACCTACCGAACTGACCAACAAGTGTTTTTAGGTTACTCTTCCTGTCTTGTCTGCAACATCACCGTTCGTTGCCGGAGAAGTAAGACTCAGCAAACGCATTTGAATTTATATGCTACAGGTGAGTCCACAAGACCTTCATCCCATGCATTTAATTTCCTCGTCTTGCATTTATTTTGGTTCTTGGATTCACTGTGATGCATTTATGACCAAAAGTGATTCTTTGTTATGCATTTAATGGGCAAGTTTGGTCTTAAAAGTGATTCTTTGAGCATATATTTGCATTTGGTTGTTGGCTTATTTTATATGCAAGTTTCAATTTTTTCGGATTATGTATGATCAATGATTTTCGTCTATATATAGGAATTCTACTATGGATCACAATTGGATAAATGCTTTACGAACGAGTGTTGAATATCAGAATGGGGTGAGGGAATTTATAGAATTTGCTAAACAAAATGCCCATGATGATAGGGGAAGTTTTATTGCCCTTGTGTAGAATGTTTGAATGAGAGTCGACTAAGTCCTGAAGTTATACACACACATTTAATTTGTCACGGATTTTGTAAGACTTATACAGTATGGGTATGGCATGGTGAAAAAGTGCCAAGCGGGTCTCAACATGGGGAAGTGGCCTTTGATGATAATGACACGGATATGGATGATCGCATAGAGGACATTATCCGTGATGTAGGAGAAGAGGCTTTTGAGCGATCACGCACATATGGTAATATGTGCAGTGATGCAGAGACACCGCTATACCCTGGGTGTAAAAAATACCAATTGTTGAACGTTGTATTGAAATTGGTAAGCTTGAAGGCACGTCATGGATGGAGCGACAAGAGTTTTTCAGAATTGCTTGAGGCTATTAAGGACATGCTTCCGGATGATAACGTGTTGCCGCATCGCTCCTATGATGCTAAGAAAATACTTTGTCCACTGGGGATGGAGTGCAAAAAGATCCATGCATGCTCGAATGATTGCGTACTGTATAGAAAAGAGTTTGAAGAGAAGCAGAGTTGTCTGATATGTGAAACCCCATGGTACAAGTCAGATAAGGGGCCTGCAAAAGTGTTGTGGTATCTTCCAATCATACCAAGGTTCAAGCGGTTGTTTGCGAATGAAAATGATGCAAAAAATCTGAGGTGGCATGCGAGATGAGAGGATTTCGGATGGACGGCTTCGACATCCGGCCGATTCTTCTCAATGGAAGAAAATCGATCAATTATTTCCGAACTTCGGCGAAGAACCTAGGAACCTCAGGCTTGCCCTTAGCACGGATGGCATGAATCCCTATGGAAGCCTTAGCAGCATACATAGCTCATGGCCTGTACTCCTGATTGTTTACAACTTATCTCCTATGTTATGCATGAAACGAAAGTACATCATCCTGTCTATGTTGATTTCGGGACCAAAACAACCCGAAAATGACATAGATGTTTACCTTGAGCCCTTGATCGAAGACTTGAAGGAGTTGTGGGAAGAAGGTGTCGATGTTTTTGACTCTTTCAAGAAGGAGGTCTTTAAAATGAGAGCCATGATATTTTGTACTATAAACGACTTGACACGCTACCATCAACTTCAACATGGAAGAAAGACGGTGTATCTTGGACATAGGAGATTTCTTAGACGGGGCCACCCATATCGTCGATTAAAGAAGGCCTTTTTTGGTGGCCAAGAGTATGAAGAAGCTCGGTGGCATTGGTGGGGAGCAAGTGTATGAAAAGGTTAAAAATATCAGTGTCATCTTCGGTAAGACTGGATAGAGTAGAAAAGAAACAAATATATGGAAGAAGAGATCTGTATTCTTCAATCTTCCATATTGGCGCAATCTTGATGTGAGACACTGTATTGATGTCATGCATGTGGAGAAGAACGTATGTGATAGTATTGTTGGCACGCTTCTCAACATACAAGGTAGTTCGAAGGATGGTGTGAAGGCAAGATTGGATTTGCAAGCAATGGGAATACGCGAAGACTTACATCCAAGGCCATATGGGAAGAGAACTTATTGTCTCCTGGCTTCTCATACTTTGTCTAAGGATGAGAAACGAAGCTTTTGTGAGTGTTTACATGGCACAAAAGTTCCCTCGAGGTATTCTTCAAATTTTAAGAGGCTTGTCTCGATGAAGGACTTGAAATTAGTAGGTCAAAATTCTCATGATTATCATGTCTTGATGCAACAGCTACTCCCAGTAGCTATTCGAGGCATCGCCGAATATGATCTTCGGGTCGTTTTGACTAGACTTTGTTTCTTCTTCAATGCGGTTTGTAGTAAAGTCTTCGAGATTGAAAAGTTGGATGAATTGGAGAATGAATGATATCTTATCTTGTGCCACCTTGAGAAGCTTTTTGTTCCTACATTTTTTGACATCATGGTTCATCTAATTGTTCATCTAGTGAGGGAGATAAAGTTGTGCGACCCTATCCATTTACGGTGGATGTGCCCTATTGAAAGATCTATGAAATTTCTAAAAGGGTATGTGAAGAACGCGTACCAGCCAAAAGCATCAATTGTTCAGAAATATGTTTCTGAAGAGGCCATGGAATTCTGTCAAAATTATTTGGCCAAAGTAAGACATATTGGGCTTCCAAAACGTCAGCATGCTGAAGGGGGTAGACGAGGGGCTTCGGTAAAGAGAGTGGATCCTGATGAATTGTCACAAGTCCACTTATACATCTTGAATAATGTTGATGAAGTTCAAGCCAACATATCTGCACATAAAGAAGCTGTAAGGAAAGAAAACCATCGAATGACCGAACAAAGGTTGATTAGGGAGCATAACGAAACTTTTGCAAACCGGTTCAAATAAAAGGTCGAGGGATCGAATGTGTTTCGATACAATGAAATGGTTAGCACGTGGTCTTGAGGTTGATGTCATAAGTTGGAATTCGTATGTGATCAATGGTTATACATTTTACACGAAGTCCCTAGATGATAGGAGCACGATCCCAGAATAGTGGTGTTATGTTAGAGGCTGAATCTATGCACTTCTCCAGTTCGAAAGACAAGAAGCTTAAATTGGCAGTCATGCCATATTATGGGGTTATTGAAGAGATTTGGGAGGTGGACTATGTCAAAATTAGATTTCCCATCTTCAAATGCAAGTGGTTAATGTCAATAATGGTGTTGAGATCGATCGGCTAGGATTTACTTTAGTCGATGTCAATAATAGAAGTTTTGGAGATGAACCTTTTATTATGCAAACCATGCGAAACAAGTGTTCTATATCACCGATCAAGAAAATTAAATGTGGTCTGTAGCTCTCCAAGGAAAGAGGGTCATTGATATTGATGAGGAAAGTCATTCAAATTATGGTCTTCCTGAGAGTACTCATTTTTCAAGGGGTCTACTGGACATGAACGAAGAAGATGAAGCGGATAATGAACCCGGCATAAGAAATGATCATCAAGAAGGGATATGGGAGGATATCACTTTATAAAAGAGTCAATTCATAAGGTAATATTCATATGCGAATTCTTAGAAAACTTTAAGGTTTTAACTATATTATATTCTTTCTATGTTCTTAATTAAACAATGTCATCATTGACTATGAATTTGTTCTTGTTTTGTTTTTGTGGCAGGATCCGATTCAAAGGGGCATGTTATAAAAGAGGATGCATGTTACGTTGTTTGGTGGGAATCGATGAAGGCATGGTGAATAATATATTGGACTACATGTATGTTGATTTACGTCTTTGTATTTGTAACTCATTGTGATTGTAATTAGTTATCTTAGCTTATTGTATAAATTACTTTAGTTGTTGTAGACTTAAGAGGCCACATAACTCATGGTGGATAATATTTGTATTCTTTTTCCCAATTCAATTTATTCATGTTCATAGCTTGTAGCTTAAAGTATATCGACTTTTATGTGTTGTTTTGGATGGTGGATTTGTGTATAATATATATGATCAGGAAGAACATAACAGGGAAAAAATTCGGGAAAATTTAGACCGCAAATAAATAAGACGGTCTTAAATGTTCAAATGTTAAGACCGAATGTACTTCTATGACCGCTCTTAAAGGTATTAAGCCGGTCTTAAAAGTTGGTCTTTTAAGACCTGTCCATTTATAACATCCGGTCTTGAAAGTAAAACTTTTAAGACCGGGTAATTAGTCGTCTGGTCTTAGAATCTACTATTTTTAAGACCGGATTTATATTTGTCTGGTCTTAATATTCAGATCTTTTAAGAGCGGTCTAGTTTTTGTCCGGTCTTAAAGTTTGAGTTTTAGGACCGAACAAAAAATATTTCAGATCTATTTAGTATGACTTTTAAGACCGAAGGTTTAAAATGTCCGGTCTAAAAGAAACTCTTTAAGACCGTTTACAAGTCCGATCTTAATAGGGAGACTTTTAATACCGCCTGGAACAAAACTGGTCGCGGGTCCGGTCCTAATATACCTGTTTTGTTCGGTCTTAAAAGGCTTTTTTCCACCCGTGACCCTAACATGATTATGAGGGAAAGGAAAATTGGGAATTGTGTTCTCACACCATAAGTTATACATGTGGCCTAGAGCAACTGTATGCCACTTGCGGCTATCTGCCACACACTCAATCTCCGTCTCCCCCTAAAAAAATAGAAAATAAAATTAGTGTAAAGCAAAAATATATAAAAGCATCATAGGCTTTCTGCATAAGCTATACTGCCTTAAGTAGAGTGTGAGAGGGAAATGTGCAATTATCGTTGGAACTTGGGGTATGAGTCATTCCCTACTTTCCCACTATGTCCTAGCTTATGAACTGATCAATAATTTCTTGTTGTGCTTCAAAATGCTGCTTCAACATCTCAATCATCTTCATACACTAGGGCAAAATCAGCTTTTTAGATCGTCCTTTTTAGACTTGGTATAGAGGGTAAGGTCTAAAAAGTGTGACCGATGGTAGTTTTGTAATTATCATGAACTTCTAAGGCTGGTTCCTTTCAGATAATATAATGAGTAAATACCCTTTTTGGTCCTTGGAATAAACACGGATGCCCTTTTTGGTCCCTGAAAAAAAATAAGTCACTTTTAGTCCCTAAAATGGAAAAATAAGGTCCCTTTTAGTCCTTTTGATCATTTTTTTTGAATATTTTAATCCCTCAGAAATTCCCAAAAAGGTCATTTTTAGTCCCTAAAAAGGACCAAAATGACATTTTCTTTACTCAGGGACCAAAAAGGGTCAAATGTGTTTTTCCAGGGACCAAAAAGGGTATTTACTCTAATATAATGTCTAAAAGATATTATTTAGACCTGATTTCCAGTCAGCCGCTCTAAAAAAGATAAATAGTTAAAAAACATATATACATATGTGTGTGTGTGTGTGTGTGTCTGTACACACACACACACACACACACACACACACACACACACATATATATTTGAAATCAATGCACAAGACAATATTTTATCAAGCTATACAAACCAACTATGAAGCTAAGCATTGGCATGCATATGACACCATAATTTTGACAAATTAAGTGTAAAAATAAAATACACATGAATTTTTTTAAGAGTAAATACCCTTTTTGGTCCCTGGAAAACACACGGATGCCCTTTTTGGTCCCTGAGTAAAGGAAATGTTGTTTTGGTCCTTTTTAGGGACTAAAAATGACCTTTTTGAGAATTTATGAGGGATTAAAATGTCCAAAAGAAATGTCCAAAAGGACTAAAATGGACCTTATTTTTCCATTTTAGGGACCAAAAAATGACTTCTTTTTTTTCAGGGACCAAAAAGGGCATCCGTGTGTTTTTCAGGGACCAAAAAGGGTATTTACTCTTTTTTTAAATGAGTAGAAAATGTCACAATCGTTGATTTAATCCTACATTTGATATTTTTAGGGTTAAAGTACAATCCATTGGCTCTATCATTTCCATAAAGAGCTAACATCTTTTCATAATTAGGGAGGGGCATATTTCTCCAATGAGCAAGTTTTGATTTTACCTGAAAAATCAGATTTCAAGAATTTAATGCAGTATCAATGCTATGTTCTTGGTCTTGGCAGGGTAATAAAGGATTTCAAAGGTGCAAATTGACCAAAAAATTTTGTTTCTAGGAGCGCCTAACACAAAAAATATTTAAGTGGACCTACAATACCAAAAAAAAAACTTTTAAAAATGTAAAGTTAGCACAATGTCGTTATCTCCCCCGTTAAGGCATTCCACGATCAATCGACGAAGATCAAGGCACGACTGTACCACAGGATTCTGACGAACGGCACAAATTTCATTTCAAACTTGGATTTTTATAGTTCACAAACCACAAGCTGGAAAGATACACTACAGGTAAAATTGAACCCTCTGTTAGATCCGAACCTAATTCTGGAGGTGTGTAGGATTGGGCTGTTAGAGTGGAAGCAGTAGATCAAATGCCTAGGAGATATTTTGATGGGATTGCTAAGCAAAGGGTTGGGATTGAAGGAGAGGTTGAAGGAGATGATGTTCAAGGAGGGAAGAATGATGGTGGGACATTATTACTTGAATTGCCCTCAGCCTGATCTGATGGTGGGGCTTAATACTCACGCGGATCCAGGCGTGAAAGTGGAATATCACCTAGGGGGGTGAATAGATTATTTTAAAAATTCTTTTGCTATTCACATGAAGAACACTAAGACAGAGATCGAGACAAAGAGAATAAACATAGAGTGTTTATATTGGTTCGGCCTAACTCCGTGACCTACATCCAGTTCCCAGACACTCTGGGATTTCTACTAACTCTTAATCACATATACAATTACACACTTTGTACTCGAGATGATCCTTTCACACTAGGACTCACTCCTTCTTACAAGTTATAATCGTACACCCATACTCAAGGTTCCTTAAACTTGATATTTAAACAGATAAACAGATAATCAAATAAGTGTTTAACTCCTCACTGAGTAGATAAGTGATAAACACTGGAGTACAAAAATATCTGAAGATATTAAATGAAGTGAATGAAACAGTAAGTTGAAATAATGTCGAATTGATTGCACAGAGTTTTGGTAGTTGGTGGAATTGAATGTGATGAGCTTTTATATCATCCTCTATCAATGTCATTGAGAAGCTTTGAATGTAGCCGTTGTGACTCTTCGAACTTTTGTTAGGCACATATGGTTTCCGTTGGTACAGTCAAATGTTGCTTCATTAATGTGTTCGCCGTCGACGTACTTGTGCACAAAAGTTGACTCAGAATGTTTTCCTGAATAGGTATGCCTTGAAGGAATGGTTTCATCTGCTATGAGGTTTCATTTTGTTTGTAGGCTCTGTTTTCCGAAGGCATTTAATGCTTCTAACACATCGACTGGCTTTTTGGTTGATCCAAGATCAAGCATGGCTAAACATATGTAATTCACTCAAGAAGATTATTAGATATGATATAAATGAGTTTGAGTGAGATTAAGTAGAAATAGATAATCACCCAGAATGTTTAAGATTACGATTAACATTACAGTTGAGGAGTCTAACATCTTGAAGATCCTTACCTGAGTAACATCGCAGTGTTTCAATTTAATGGCCTCTGTAACCTGATTACTCGAGTAGCAATGCCTTATTACTCGAGTAATATCGTGTAAATTCAAATTAGTTGCTTCAGCAATGTACTTACTCAAGTAGCCTACTTGAGTAAACAAACATCCTACTCGAGTAACACTTATCAACTGCTAGGACAAAGAACTAAGTGAAAGCATTAGCAACTATTACTCGAGTAACAAAATAACATTGCTCGAGTAACTATTAAACAGAGAGTAGAGATAAACTTGAAGCTACTTTACTCGAGTAACTCATTTGCCTTACTTGAGTAACAGTAACACTGTACTCAGGTAAGCTTCATACTGAGAGCAAATATAAGAATTTAAACATTTTACTTGAGTAACACATTACCTCTACTCGACTAGCTAACTCGAGTAGGAAAGTATCATTGCTCGAGTAACAACGTGAATGGCTCTGAACTTTGCTCTTCTTCAATACTTACTCGAGTAACGCAATAGGTTTACTCGAGTAATGCTTGCTGATATAATTGAAAATTCTCTTTCTGATATACTACTCGAGTAATATTAAATCCTTACTCGAGTAGTGTTCTGTGAACACTTAAACAAACTTATTAGATTGAGGATACTCAAGTAAGCATAAGGACTTACTCGAGTAAGCTCTTAACACTGGCAATATTTACTGATTCAAAAACTTTAACCATTCTCAATGAAAAATTTAATCATTTAAAGTCTTGTTATCATCAAAACTCCAAGAACTGACAAGGCACGATGACGATTCTTCTTCAAGATCATATCAGAGGATTGCAAGTTAGAAAGGGTGATGACTGGATTGATGTGAGGTCATTGCCTGGTGCTTTAGTTATTAACATCGATGATTTACTTAAGGTATGGAGCCTTTTATTTTTATCCCCTTATTTATTTTATTTCGCAACAGAAAGAGATTGCAACAAGGCATATGAAAATGTAAAATATAAGATGAATCTTAACTAGCAGAAACAAATATAGAAAAAAGGCATATGTTTCCAAGGGGATGCCTTGGTTGATGATCTAAAAGAAGCTGACAGTGGAGGCGGCAAGCGAATTTGGTCAACAACGGTTGATCGGAGATCAGGGGAGTCGCTGTTGACTACAATAGAGAGGTCAATTGTTAGGATTTAGGACTCACTTCCGAGACTAGGTCTGAGGTCTTAAATTGGAGCTTAATCACCAAGAGGGGGGTGAATTGGGGATTATAAAATTCTTTGCAAATTTCTCTGTTTTCAAGCACTAAAAACAGAGCTAGACAGAAGAGGATAGAGAAGAGAAGCAAGACACAAAGAATTTATACTGGTTCGGTCCAACCTCTTGACCTACCTCCAGTCCCCAGACTCTCTGGGATTTTTCACCATCTCAATTGATTACACACTCAGTAACTCGAGTAATTCTCTCACTAGAACTTACTCCCCCTTACAAGTTGCAATCAATATCCCAATCTCCAAGTCCCCTGACTTGAGATTCTTACAATGAATGAATTACAATAAATGAACTCTCTTTAAGAGTGGATAAAGATAATCACTGAAGTACAATGTATCAAAAGATACTTTACACAAGAAAAATCAAAGAGTAGTTGGAAACTTGAATGATTTTCGTTTTCTACAGATTGGTTGTTGAGAAGAATTGAATGAAACTCTATTTATACAAAGAGAGCATTAAATGACCATTGTAATCTTCAATATGACCGTTGCCAACATTAAGAACGGATTAGCTGAAGGTTTGGTCTTCTTCTCTCTCTACTCTTTGGTTAATCCAGCTGCACAGAAGTTTATGGTTGACTTCTTGACTTTTAATCCGTTGGAGAAGCAGCTACTGGATGTGGAAAGGAAACATTAATCCCTTTGCAACGTGTGTAGAATGATTGTCCAAAAGAATACAAGTTTTCTGGACTTTGCATTTAATGAACCGACATCACTTTATGCTTTATGCTAATGCTTCATTTAATTCTCTTTAAATCATCTGAAACTCACTAACAAATTGATTAAACATAGTTAGGAATAGTAATGAGTGGTGATATGAAGTATTAGATTCAAACATAAAGATTTCAAAAATTCGTCTAGTTTGAATTTCAAACCCAGCGACACAAACTCGAGCTTGTTCATCAAAACTGGAGTTTTCATTTTTCATAAAAAGCCTAAACTCGAGTTTCCAAAACCAAACTCGAGTTTTCTTCATCCAGAGAAGAATGTCGTGATTTGGTCTTTGAAGCAAGTTTTGAGGCAGGTTCAAAACTCAAGTCATTAAGTGACAAACTCGAGTTTTGGACACTTATGATGAAAACAAGTTTAAGTCCAAAAGCTCAAAACTAGAGTTTCCAAAACCAAACTGGAGTTTTCAAAATGTTCAAATATAGCAGAGCTCTCTGCTTGGCCTAAACTCGAGTTTCGAAAGTGGAACTCAACTTTCCATAAATCTTTGAAAAATGGAAACTTCTCTGCTTAGTCAAAACTAGAGATTTCAAATTAAAATTGGAGTTTTCAAAAAGTTTAGAAACTTTGAGTTCTTCTCTGTAAAGCCTAAACTTGAGTTTCCAAAACTAAACTCGAGTTTCCTCATATGAAAAACTTAAAAGCTCTTTGTATAGTCAAAACTCGAGTTTCGAAACCTAAACTCGAGTTTGTCTAAGTTTGCAAAAACTTGAGCTACTCTCTGTCAAGTCTAAACTCGAGTTTCCAAACCAAAACTCGAGTTTGTCTTTGACAGTAAGTTTTTCAACTTAACAAAGACAAACTTCAATCTGAATTTACAATTGTCAGTTATCATCAAAACACAAAAAGAACTAACAAGGTCGGATCGGGACTTGGAAGGGAAAACAAAGAAAGGGATGTTGATTTATTTCTAATGGCGTTGTGCTAACTTTACATATTTTAAAGTTTTTTGGTATTTTAGGTTGACTTCAATTTTTTTTGTGCTGGGCGCTCCTGGAGTAAAACTTTGTTGGCAAATTTGCACCTTAACCCTTCAAACAATAAAAATAAATAAAAATTCTCTTATGTATTGTGACGGTGAGGGATATTCAACAAATTCATACAGTAGTTGACATAGGTAGCATATCAAATCAGCTTACAACACTAGCCTTATATTGAATAAGACCAAATTTATTTATCCCAAGGGCTTGACACTAAATAGATGTTTTCTTGGTTACACACTAAATAGATATTTTGAAACACAAGATTAGTTCCCACATAAAATATTACCATGAAAAAGTCAATATTGCTAAGAAGAAAGATCCACAGTTGGCAGTACCTCATTGGAGCAGAAGAGCAGCGATAGACATGACCAGACTGTAAAAGCCTATCAGCATAATTTTGTATAAAGAATTCCTCTCAGACTGCCTATATAACTACTACAAAAAGGACTTTTTAGATCGAATAAAAAAATATTCTTAGACTGGATCTAGAACCTGTCTCGATACAGGCGGTCTGAAAAGTCTATTACTTTTAAGACTGGATGAGCAACCGATGATAACCGATCTTAAAAAAATACTTTTTAGACCAAATTTTGTAAACATCTGGTCTTAAAAGTAAGTTGGCAAAAACAAAACAAAAATCTCCCCCTTCCCCGCAAATCCATAATCACCATCAGACCAGATTTGGGGGAGAGAGGGACTTGGGAGGTGACGAGGTGGGCGGAAAATCTCAAGGACGAGCACGATGTTTCTTGATGAACCTAAAGACGATGAAGATCGCGATGCTTGCCCATCCTGGCAGCGGCCTCCACCCACCTCTCCACCTTCAAGAAGGAGCTCAAGGAGCTGGAGAGGCTCAACTAGTAAGACCCTTCACACCCCTGAATCCGTCAAGGAGCTTCGTTCTCGCATGGGCACTGGCCCTCCCTCTCAAGAAAGCTAAGCTCGTTAAGGTGCGCTCCAACGAAGCCAACTGGATCTTTCCCAGCTGCAGACTTGACTCTTCTTCCTATCGGACTCGGACCTCCGTGGTAAGCAGGCTGAGAAAAAAGCTGAAAGACTCCATGGATAGCTTCAAACACTTTCCCCAAAAGATATCCTCAGAGTACAAAGAAACCGTGCAACGTAGGTACTTCACCGTCACCGGCGAGAATCCCGACGAGAAAACCATAGACCTGCTCATATCCACAGGCAAATATATGATAAATATTAAATAAGAAAAAAAGGATATCAAATGAGGAGCAGGTGCTTGAAGCATTATTAATGAAAATAATGATTTGTAAAGGTGAAAGAGAGAGATTGTTGAAGAAGGCGATACAAGAGCAGGGGAGGGCGGGCATTATGGAGACGATAAAGGAGATATAGGAGAGGAATGAGACAGTGAGGAAGATAGAGAGGAATCTAAAAATTCAATTTTTGTTCCACATGCCTTGAGAAAATCTTTTAGACCTATTGTTATTAAAATAAGGTCTTAAAAGTTAAGCTTTTAGACCGGTTTCTTTGTAACATTCGGTCATAAAAGTAATAGACATTTTATTTATTATTATTATTTTTAGACCGGTTCTTTGTAACATCGGGTCTTAAAGGTAATAGACATTTTTTAAAACTTTTTAGACCGGTTCTTTATATTTCGAAACTGTCACCGATCATACTTTTTAGATCTAATCCTCTAAAATTTGGTCTAAAAAGTGTTCTTTATATTTACGAAATTGCCACTAGTCATACTTTTTAGACTTGATTCTCTGTAATCCGTTTTAAAAGCCCCTTTTTATAGTAGTGTATAGTCCATACTCTTACCAACACCAGGACCTAAAAAGTTAAGATCATTACATTATGAATAATGTCTATTGAGAGTTCTTTGGGATGGGGTAAGTTCTACTGAGAGCTAAACATGAAACAAACTCAAGTTGATTCAAGAACAGATACATCACCAATAAAGAGTAATGTATGTATTGTAGCATATACCTTCATCCCAACCAATACCAAGCCAAGAAAGATCTCTTAACATGGCTCCCTCAGACTCCTTCGTTGGCCTCTCCAAGTTAATATCTTCAATTCTCAAAACAAACTTCCTACCTTTGGACCTGAAAATACATTAGAACAATAAAAGGGGGATGGAAAAAGATAATAGGAGAAAAAAATCATATAGTTAATCCAACCGAGAAAACAAGTAATTGAACAAGGTTGTTTGCGTTCTACCAACATGAAGGTTCCTAGTAGGCGACGACGCAAATCGAACGCGAACTGCCCCTTGGGATTTCTACTCAAAGTATAGAAAATGAAGAGACAGAAAAGCTTCTTTGGAATTGGATGACTTTTGTTTTCCTATAGAAGAGATTATATGTTAAAGGAGAAAACTCAAAGGGGAAAGCTTTCATCTTTATCCATGGTGATCCTCCTAATATTTGCATGCACATCATCTGCTTTTGGGTTCTAGCACTGCATCAAGTTAAAAGGGGCCTGGGTCTTTTTGGAATAACAGGAAAAGAACAGGGACATGTTAGTCTACTATTACACCAATTTTTATAATCCCTCCAAATCCGTCTGATTTGGGGGGAGGCTTTTGAGGGGAGAGATGAGAAAATTTCAAAAAAAATTCTCTACCCTCCAAAATGATATGATCAGCCAAACAAGGGAGGGGGCTAAAATGCCTTCCATTCCCCTCCCCTCCCTTTAAACCAAACAGACTCAAGAATATGAATTCCCAAAATTTCATCCATCTCTTATTCGCTGCTAAGCAACCTTATTGTCTTCTTTGTGAACTCGCTCTCTGAATGTTGCGACCTCGAATGCTTCTCCTCCTCTACCGCGACCTATCTCCTTCACTACCACGACTTTGAGCACATCCTTTTAACCTCCTTTGATACTGCAACTTTGGCCACAAGCTCGCTCCTTCGCCACTATGGCTCACATGAGAGAAACTCATGTTAAAGCACATTATTTTGTGGTTTCTATTATGTATTGCAAATTAAAGTTATTAGATGTTACTGTTCCATGGTTTCTTGTCTGGTTTAACTTGGATGTCGCTGTTGATGAGCTCATTAGCCTTTTAGTTTTGACTTTCGAACAGAAATAGTGTAGGTAGTATAAGGAGCAGGTAGCCAGTTTAATTTTTCCCTTCATTTTTTTTGTTAAGAACCGAATATTAGTATCGACCTCTGACCCTGAGTAAGTAGTAGTATGTGCTCAAAATTTCATGTGTTACTAAACTGTGTCGTTTATCATTATTTTATCATATTATTGTTGTGGAAGCATGATATATAGAGCGTAACTGATTATACTAGAAAATTACTTAACTAGAAAACAAAGTTTCTAGACGTAATTTAATAATATAATAAGCCACTACTACTATATCTAATTGCAACTAATAAATAATAAATAAGACAAATATAGAAGAGATATCAAATCCTAAATTCACTCCAAATAATTAACAAGTGAAATACCACAAGAAAGGAATATATACAAATGTCTTAAGAGACAATTGAGGGATGAACTAAAAGGGAGGAGGAGGGCCTCTATTTATACTAAATCCTCCGCCTCCCCCCTTGTCTGCTAAGCGATGTGGGACTCTTTCCACATCCAACAATTATCATCATAATGTCATAATAATGAAACAAACTAGGACATCCCGTCCGTGTCACAATGAATCAAATGCCTTTAGGCTTAGATGTTGGAATGTGGGGATGTAGTTGAGAGAGATGCTTCAAAGTTTGGGAGTGAGAGCAGATGATACAAAGAAAGAAAGTTGGGATAATGATGCCATGAAATTTCTTTTAGTAAATTATTGAGATTTTATTAATTATTAATTAATTAAATCAGAATAAATTATTGTAAGATCTAACAACTTATTCATCTTCTTTTCCAATCTATCAAGTAGCATTTTGGTCCAATCAATGTTAAACACTATTTTAGTTTAGTTGCTATCATGAAGTTAGTTTGAATCTGGTTCAATGGTGTTTGCAGGCCCTATGGTTTCCCCCTTCTATTTTTTATTTTTTAAAATTAGATCTATTGCGGTTTTTTCCTGATTTTCTGTGGAAGATTCTTTCTTAAAGTCGCAGCATATGTTAGAATTATGTCTTAAGACTCATAACTGCTGCATTTTTGTGCAAAATTCTGAATCAACATTGTTGCACATGTTATAATTCTTTTTGGGCTTGAAGCTGCTGCTTGTAGTGATTTTTCGGTGCAAAATTCATGACTAAAATCACTCAACTTTAAGATTTAAATTTGGGACTTGAAATTTCTTAGTAACAGCTATGCCCCTGTGAATAATATAATTCTGCAGTAGCATAGATGCACTGCACAAGCCAGGGTTATGTTTTATGCTTGAAGTTTGTGCAAAGATCTTCACTGAAATTGCAGCACATGTGGGCGTTATCGTTTTGGCTAAAAATAAATGCAACCATCTATTTGAGTGCTAGAATTTTACATATGACATCGTCTATTTGGTTTGCAGCAATCCTACAAACTTAACATATGGCAGTTTTTAGAAGCTCTACATTGTATAAAATGTTAGTTCTCTATGTGTTTTGATGATTAATAACAATTGTAAACATGTACGAATGCTTTTAAAATGACAAAAGAGTCAATATCACTTTGTCACCGCAAAACTCGAGCCTGACTAAGCAAACTCGAGTTTTCTGCAAACAGAGAGCTCTTCAGGATATTTTCAGCATAACGAACTCGAGCCTGAGTAAATAGACTCGAGCCTAAACCCTCATGATATAATAATAAAGAGTTTACAAAAACAAGTAAACTCGAGCCTGTATAGACAAGCTCGAGTTTTCCCATGGCGGGAAGTTTTCTAATTAAATTGAATCTCTTTAAACTCCAGAGTTTATTCTTTTTAAGTAGAGTTCACTTGTTTCTATGGCTATAATTTAATGAACACTCGAGCCAAGTATATGGACTCAAGCCTAATGCTTTTGTGTAGAGTTTACTCTATGGTTTGACAAACGAAGAAGAGTTTACAAAATAGGTAAACTCGAGCCTGTTATTACAAGCTCGAGTTTTCCCTTGCGAAGAGCTCCCAAGTTTTCCCTCCTTTGCAAACTCCAGAGTTTAAGCTCAAACCTCCAGTTCACTTCAATAAGTCATGGAATAAATTAAGCTGAACTCGAGCCTAAGAATAATGAACTCGAGCCCTTCATCTGAAGAAAGAAAAGCAAGTGTACAAACTCAGAGTTTATACTCGTGCTCCAGTCCACTCTAATCGAGCAACCAAAACTCTTAGGCATGAATAGTGTTAAACTCGAGCCTAAACACTAATGGACTCGAGCCTGCTTAACTTGAGAGATATTACTCCAGGTGTTCATTCGACAAAGAGCTTAGAGAATATTCGAACTCGAGCCTACCTTAGTGAACTCGAGTTCACATGGTGAAACAGAATACAAACTCCAGAGTTTACATCAAACTCCAGAGTTTGCTATCTCAGAAGATAAACCAGATACTCTAAAAAGCCTTACGAACTCGATATTGAGAATGTTTCAGGTATTAAATTGGATCAAACGAGTCATTAACTAAACGCGAAGAATCAGAAGGGAGAATGATTTCACGCGTCCAGGAATTGAATCGGCTGAAGTTCAGGACCCAACGGCTATAATCCTCATCAAACTGAATTTCAAATGAAGAACATGCTAAATTGAGAAGTAACGGTCACATAGCAACTCACCACTATATAAAGAGCTGATTACAAACTTAGAAGAAGAACGAAAGATTAAGCGAAACGAAAAGCAAGCTCAAGAATTCTTATACATTCGGTTTTCTTTACGTATTGTATTTTGATATACAAAGAGCCTCGGTGTTTATCATTACCTTCTCTCGTGAGAGAGATTATATTCAAATTATTCATTCATTGTAAAAGATCTCAAGTCAAGGGGACTTGGAGATTGGGATTTGATTACAACTTGTAAGGGGAGTGTATCCTAGAGAGAGGATAATCCTTGAGTACGAGTGTGTATCCGAGTTAAAGTGATAGTAGAAAAACCCGGAGAGTCTGGGGGTGGACGTAGGTCAAGAATTTAGACCGAACCAGGATAAACTTTACGTGTCAAGCTCTTCTTCCCTATCTCTTTACGTTTAGCTTGACTTGGGTGCAAAGTTATTATAAAAGTTTTAAAATCCCCAATTCACCCCCTCTTGGTGATTTCCTTTCGTTTTCATTTGGTATCGAGCCTAGTTGTCAATTTGAAGGATTAACATCCTAGACACAAAGATCCAATGGAAGGAATTCTACCGAGATGGAGCCTCAATCAACCGTCCTCCGTGTTTCAATGGAGAACACTACTCATTACGGAAGGCTAAGTTCGGGGTCTATGTAATGGCCTCTCGAGTTTGGTTTGTGGAGGGTCTTTGAAAAAGGAAACTATGTTCCTTCCTCGGTTGTAGCCGACATCGAACTCCCAAGAAAGAAGAAGAGTACGATGACAATGATAAAAAACAAGTCACTCTCAACATGAAGGCAATTCATATGCTCCAAAGTGCTCTTGGCCAAAAGAGTACTTGAGAATCTGCACTTTGCCATCTGCTAAGCAAATGTGGGATGCTCTTGAAATAGCTCAAGAAGGAACAGTGCGATCAAAGAAAATCGTATCAATACTCTCATGATGAATACGATCTATTGCGGATGAAGACCGGAGAATCTATTGGTGAATTTCAACTCGATTCACTCACTTGATCAATCAACTCATTGCCTTGGGAAAAGAATATGAACAACCTGCCCAAGTGAGGAAAATACTAAATATTCTCACCAAGGAATGGGAAGCCAAGGTCACCGCAATTGAAGAATCTCGAGGCGAATCAATGGCCTCCGTGGCGAAGACTATTTGGCACCTTTACGAATATGAGGGAAGATCAAATTCAAAAGGGACTAAATGATATCAATGTCAAGAACAAGGGAATAGCTCTTAAAACCATCAAAGAAGCTAAATCGGATGACGATGAAGAAGATGAAGATGAAGATGGTGAGCTAGGAATGATGGTCCGAAGATTCAAAAAATTCTACAAAAAGGACCAATCTCACAGAAGGTTTCACAAAGGAAATTCTAGCACAGAAACTAAGAAACCAATTATATGCTATGAATGTGAGAAACCAGGCCACATCAAATCAGAATGTCCGCAGCTGAAAAACAAAGAAAAGAAATTCAATAAGTTCAAGAAAAGAGCTTATGTATCGGCTATATGGGGCAACGGCTCATCGATGAAGATGAAGCGAGAAGAGGAACAAAGTGCCAATCTACGCCTTGTGGCTCAAGAGGAATCGGACAACGAAGAGGTAAGTAATCCCGATTTACCTTATGATGAATTATCTTCAACATATGATTCTCTTTATCTTGAATTTAAGAAAAGCGCAAAAGAGCTCTTATTTTCAAAAAGAAAAATCAAACTATTAGAAGAACAAGTTCAAACGATTTCTACACCTATCTCTACTTGTGAAAAGGAAAACTCTACTTGTTCTAATCATGATGCAAAACCAACTTATAATGAATTGTTTACTGAATACAAACTTGTTCAAAATGAATTTGATGAACTTGCTGAAAAATATTTTGGTTTAAAAAGGAAGAATACAACACTTGAACAACAAGTAGAAAATCTTTCAGTTCCAGAAAATATCATATGTGATGAATGTTCTATTCAAAAAGAAACATGGACAAAGATCTTACATGAATTATTTTCAAAAATCTGTCCATACCTCAAATCCTTTTGCACATTGCAACTATTGTAATAGAAAAGGTCATACTACTTCTTCATGCTTTCATAAGAAAGATAGATCAATCAAACCTGTAGGAAACTATCAATGGGTGCCTAAGGGATCCTATATGATTCCTAAGACACAAACTAACCCAAAAGGACCCAAAGAATATTGGGTACCTAAAAGATGATATATCTTCTTATGCAGATTTGTCTTAGAGCATCAAATCCCAATAAGTGGTACATTGACAGTGGATGCTCAAGACATATGACTGGAGACCAATCCAAATTTGCTTCAATCAAACATAAGGATGGTGGCAAGGTAACATTTGGTGGAAATGAGTCGGAAGAATTGCGGCATTGGCAAAATTGGAAATAGCAATGGACCTCAAATCAAAGATGTTTATCTTGTGGATGGATTATGTCACAACCTCCTCGGTGTGAGTCAAAGCACGGACAAAGGAAACCTAGTCATCTTTGATTCGGAGAAGAATGTTTGATTGTATTCGTGCACGGATCATGGTGGAGAATTTGAGAATCATGCCTTTGGAGAATTCAGTGATAGTATGGGAATCAATCATAACTTCTCGGCTCAAGAACCCCACAACAAAATGGAGTTGTTGAAAGAAAGAATAGAGTGCTTACTTGAAATGGCAAGATCAATGCTAAATGAGAACCAAACATCTCAAGTGTTTTGGGTGATGCTATGAGCACCGCTTGTTACATATCAAACAGGCATATCTCAGAAAGAAATTGGACAAAACTCCCTATGAACTCTACAAAGGAAGAAAACCCAACTTAGCTCACTTACATATCTTTGGATGTAAATGCTTCATCCACAATAATGGTAAGGACTGACTTGGGAAAATTTGATTCCAAAGGCGATGAAGGTATATTCTTGGGTTATTCAAGTAGAAGTAAAGCATATAGAGTTTATAATACTCGTAATCACACTTTGTTGAAGAATCTATGCATATTGTTTTCTGTGAAACTAAATCTAACAAGTCCTTGGATGATGATGATGATTTTCTGTAACAAACCAAACTTCTATTTCAACAAATACGGAAAAAGATTTGCAAGATGATTACGGCGAAAAACATTGTGAAAATGCTTATGAAAACAGTGTTCAAACTCAACCAAAATCATGGAGATACAGTAGGAGTCATCCTCTGGATCAAGTGATAGGTGATGCAAATCAAGGAGTAAGAACCGAGAAAAAGCACTTTGAATGAAGTTACTTTTTCAGCTTTCATTTCGAAAATTGAACCCTCTAAGATTGATGAAGCCCTTTCAGACAATGATTGGGTTATAGCAATGCAAGAGGAATTACATCAATTTGAAAGAAACCAAGTTTGGGACTTGGTGCCCAGACCTAAAGACCATCCGGTCATTGGTACTAAATGGGTATTCAAAAATAAATGTGATGAATCCGCCATAATCATTCGAAATAAAGCAAGGCTAGTTGCAAAAGGCTATAATCAAGAAGAAGGAATTGATTATGAAGAAACTTATGCTCCAGTAGCAAGATTGGAAGCTATAAGAGTTCTTCTAGCCTTTGCTTGCGTTAAAGGATTCAAACTTTTTCAAATGGATGTAAAATCCGCCTTTTTAAATGGTTTTATACGGGAGGAAGTTTATGTAGAACAACCTCCGGGTTTTCAAAATGAACATCATCCGGATCATGTTTATCACCTCAAGAAAGCCTTATATGGTCTTAAGCAAGCTCCTAGAGCTTGGTATGAGAGGTTAAGCACTTTCCTTCTTGATCAAGGATTTGTTAGAGGAAAAGCAGATACAACTCTCTTTATAAAGAAGAATAAACTTGGTGATGTGTTAATAGCTCAAATTTATGTTGATGATATTATTTTTGGTGCTACTAATGATACTATGTGTGAAGCATTTGCCAAGACAATGCAGGGAGAATTTGAAATGTCCATGATGGGAGAACTTAATTACTTCCTTGGACTTCAAATCAAGCAACGCCATGATGGAATCTTCATTTCCCAGACCAAGTATCTGAAAGATCTATTAAAAAAATATGGTCTAGCTGATTGTAATGGAGCGAGATACTCCAATGAGTTCAACCGCAACTCGGATGCTGATGAAAAGGGGACTAACTTCAACATCACTAAGTATAGAGGAATGATTGGATCATTACTCTATCTTACGGCAAGTCGTCCAGGACATTCAATTCGGTGTTGGAATGTGTGCTAGATTCCAATCTGCCCCATGGAGTCACATCTTGAACATGTTAAAAGAATTTTTAGATATCTTGCGATACAAAGACTCTTGGATTATGGTTTCCCAAAGATCAACATGAACACTTAGTAGCCTATCTGATTCAGATCATGCGGGATACAAGGCGAGAAAAAGCACAAGTGGTCAATGTGAGTTCTTTGGAGGATCATTAGTGTCTTGGTTCGGCAAAAGCGACCACGATGGTTTGTGTCATCCACTTGAAGCCGAGTATGTTGCTGCCTCAAGTTGTTGTGCTCAAGTTCTTTGGCTCAAACAACAATTGTGTGATTTGGGAGTTCATCTCAAAGAAATCCCAATTCTTTGTGACAACACAAGCACAATAAGTTTGGCAAAGAATCTGTTCAACATACTAGAACCAAACATATTGATGTCGACATCACTTCATAAGAGACCATGTTCAAAGAAGGATGTCAAAGTCATGTTCATCCCAACTCACTTGCAACTCGCTGATATCTTCACCAAGCCACTAGCAAAAGAACAATTTGTGTTCATAAGAAGAGAATTGGGAATGGTAAATCCCAATGAGTTGTAAGTAATTCAAATGTTAGTTATGTTTTTGATTATTGTCCACTAACTTAAGCATCGGAGTATGTAGATATGTTTTGTGCAGGATGTATATTAAAATCAAAATCCCAAACAATCGAGTGCAAGAAAAGTCTGTCACAAACTCGAGCCTACCAAAGACAGACTCGAGCTCGAAAAGAACCAATGAGAAATACAACTATCAGTCACCAAACTCGAGCCTATTAGTGAACGGACTCGAGTTCGCGAGAGAGAGAGCAACTCATCTCGAGAGATTTTGACAGGACTCGAGCCTATTAGTGAATGGACTCGAGTTCGCGGGAGACAGAGAGCAACTCATCTCAGAGATCTTGACAGACTCGAGCCTATTAGTGAACGGACTCGAGTTCGAGGGAGAGAGAGCAATCCACCTCGAGAGAACCGGGACAGACTCGAGCCAACGATATGATCGACTCGAGCCTAACAAGAAATTTCAAGGGTTCACACATACACTCTTGAATTCCAGGTAAGTAACGTTACACAAACTCGAGCCTACACTTAAGAACTCGAGTTTGCGTCGATAAAATTTCTTTAAAACCCTGTCTTTTCGTCTTCACTCTATCTCTCCCTCGAGCCTAAACCTAAAAACTCTCAAAACTTCTCTCAATCTCCTCCAACGAAAACCGGAGAACATGGCGTCCAAGCGATCTGCAACCCAAGATTCCAAATCCTCGATCCTCAAGAACCCCAAACCGATCATACACAAATCTCTCAACGTCCTCCCGAAGAAAATCGTTTCCAAAACGATTCAAGCATGGAATTGACAAGCAATTCCTGGTATTCCTATTACCCAAGCCACTCCAATAACCACAGTCAAAATGAATACCTCAAAGAAAGCTTCAACTGCTGACACACCACCTCGAAGGGGCAAAGAACCGATACACAAATCTCGAAAGACCACAGCTAGTCAACCTAGCTCTCACGCTCAATCATCCTCCCATCACCAACAACACTCTGTTCCTCAGGTATCTAGAGAAAACCCAGCATTATTAGAAATTTACAATCATTCCTCCATCCCTAAAGGATTCTCTAGTGAGGATGTCACTCTATATGGTGAGGATGCCATACGGTTCCAAGAAAACTATGAGGCTAAGAGTTTTTGCCCTTCTGTGTATGTCAATCTAGATGCTCTAAAAGAGGAATGTAACCTTGATCTTACCCATTTGGCTTAGACAATTTGAACCTCTCATATCCATTAGAGCCTCATATAGTCCATCCTTTGTTAAAACCTTTTACTATTGTATGCAAAGTGATAATTTATTGGATGCGGATAGAAATTTGGTTGAGGAAAGGATTACCACATCCATTAGAGGAAAACAGATAACCATCACTGCTGCATACCTCAATTCCCTCCTCCAAATCCAAAATCCTCCTCCTGTTGCTTCTCCAAATTATACGAATAGGCAAATTTTTTCACTCCTCGGACCGATGAGCCTATACGATCTTGTAGATATTCAATTTCACTCCGATATCGATGCCTCCTAAGCAAAGAGCTGCTTGGTATATATACACTAGAAACTTAGTACAAAAGGGAGGCAATTTCACTCACTTTGCCAAAAAGGACTTCCCTATTTTTGCTTCTATCATAGATCAAGTCCCTCATAACATAGGAGATTGGATCTTTAAAGAGATGTTCAAATTTCGTTTCCATGGAAGAAAAACATCCCAGATACCCTTTGCCGAGTCTCATCTCGGTGATTATGTTTCATGAAAGTGCAGTATTTACCACCAATGAGAAACACAAAAACCAGCCAAATTTGGCGGCATATCCTAAATTTGATGAGGATAAGCTTTGATCAAGGAAGTGATCATTCCGAGCACCCTCAAGACCTACTAGAACCAGAGCTACTCAATCTAGAGTTCAAGAAGCTCAAAGTGCACCACCTCCACCACAATCCTTTCCCTCTTATTTGGATGAAAGAATAAAGACTTACATTGCCCAAGTTGTTTCGATCTTTCTTCCAAGATAGAATCGAGATTCACCACGATCAAGAAAGGATATGAGGAGTTCTCGATGCACAAGAAGATCTCATTCTTGAACATGAGATTATCAAAGATAAAGTGCAAGGTCTCGGGGATCAAATTGGAGATCACTCAGTCGGCATCTCCACTCTTTTGGTGTCTATGTCCGGCCTCCATGACAAAATGGACAAAATCTTAGAAAATCGAGTCCATCAATTCCGCTGGACCTAGCTCTTCGGCACCTCCACCTTCTTCGAACCAATCCCAACCTCCATAGCCCCGAACCATCTACCCATGATCCGATTCTTGATCAACCTCTATCTCAACTCATCCTCCACTTTTCGATGATGCCAAAGGGGAGAAGAGTTGAAGTAAAAAAGAGAAGTCAAGTTGTCAAGCATTTGTCTTTTGTTTAGATATATGTATGCTTGAAACTCTAAATGTCATTTTGTAACTTGAAACTCTAAATGTCATTTTGTAAACCATTGAATGTTTTAGCTTATGCAATGACAATATGTGTTATGATTTATGTTAAGCTGCTAACTCTGATAGAATCAAAGTTTAAATGTTAAAATCGATTCGGTGCATTTACACCGAACACTTATGCTTCAATGATTTCAAATGATCAAAACAGTGTTTTTAAAGGAGTTAATTGTTTACAAATGTTGTCATCATCAAAAAGGGGGAGAATGTTAGTTCTCTATGTGTTTTGATGATTAATAACAATTGTAAACATGTACGAATGCTTTTAAAATGACAAAGAGTCAATATCACTTTGTCACGCAAAACTCGAGCTGACTAAGCAAACTCGAGTTTTACGCAAACAGAGCTCTTCAGGATATTTTCAGCATAACGAACTCGAGCACGAGTAAATAGACTCGAGCCTAAACCCTCATGATATAATAATAAAGAGTTTACAAAAACAAGTAAACTCGAGCCTGTATAGACAAGCTCGAGTTTTCCCATGGCGGGAAGTTTTCTAATTAAATTGAATCTCTTTAAACTCCAGAGTTTATTCTTTTTAAGTAGAGTTCACTTGTTTCTATGGCTATAATTTAATGAACACTCGAGCCAAGTATATGGACTCAAGCCTAATGCTTTTATGTAGAGTTTACTCTATGGTTTGACAAACGAAGAAGAGTTTACAAAATAGGTAAACTCGAGCCGCCTAAGAATAATGAACTCGAGCCCTTCATCTGAAGAAAGAAAAGCAAGTGTACAAACTCCGAGTTTATACTCGTGCTCCAGATCCACTCTAATCGAGCAACCAAAACTCTTAGGCATGAATAGTGTTAAACTCGAGCCTAAACACTAATGGACTCGAGCACCTTAACTTGAGAGATATTACTCCGTGTTCATTCGACAAAGAGCTTAGAGAATATTCGAACTCGAGCCTACCTTAGTGAACTCGAGTTCACATGGTGAAACAGAATACAAACTCCGAGTTTACATCAAACTCCGAGTTTGCTATCTCGAAAGATAAACCAGATACTCTAAAAGCCTTACGAACTCGAGCCGACTTAGAGAACTCGAGTTTAAGACGGAAGCAAAAATGATCGTTCTTGATTTCATCCCGATCTTTTGAACCGCAAAACTTACCATGTTTATACGAATTGATTGCATTTATTTAGTATATTCAAACGTATTTAACTACTCTATATTGAGAATGTTTCGGTATTAAATTGGATCAAGCGAGTCATTAACTAAACGCGAAGAATCAGAAGGGAGAATGATTTCACGCGTCCGGAATTGAATCGGCTGAAGTTCAGGACCCAACGGCTATAATCCTCATCAAACTGAATTTCAAATGAAGAACATGCTAAGTTGAGAAGTAACGGTCACATAGCAACTCACCGCTATATAAAGAGCTGATTACAAACTTAAAAGAAGAACAAAAGATTAAGCAGAAACGAAAAGCAATCTCAAGAATTCTTATACATTCAGTTTTCTTTCTGTATTGTATTTTGATATACAAAGAGCCTCAGTGTTTATCATTACCTTCTCTGTGAGAGAGATTATATTCAAATTATTCATTCATTGTAAAAGATCTCAAGTATGTGTCAAGCTCTTCTTCCCTATCTCTTTACGTTTAGCTTCAGCTTGGGTGCAAAGTTATTATAAAAGTTTTAAAATCCCCAATTCACCCCCCTCTTGGTGATTTCCTTTCGTTTTCATAAAATACATTACATTTGTAATGTTTATATATATAAACATTTGGTCAAACATATGTAAGTTACCTATTACGTTATATTTTCTTCATAATGGTTCACGAACAGGCTGTCATTTGTGTTACATGTTACTTTGCATAAACTATTGTATCTATCATTTCACAATGATGATTTCTTGTAGGATTTCAATGAAGAAGTTGCAATTATTTTTTGTTGTTCTTAAAATAATTTATGCATATTTGGTCCTCTATGCTCGGTTTGTATTAATGAAACAATTTTTGTCTGCAGATTGAACTAGAGTCTATCGTGAATGAATATACAAATGCATAACTAGAATGTAATGTTGCGGAATAACGTGCCAGTTATTGGTGTATGAAGTGATTGGTCTAGAGGATAGGTACTTTATTTTCTTGGTATGTTGAGGCTTTTAGTTATTTGCTTTTTATGTTGCTAATCTGTTGAAAAACATGCTTCTATTAATGATCTTAGAATTTGTTAGCATGCCTTAAACTTGATTAAAGGCTATCTTTAAAACTTTTCAAGGAATTGGAGCTTTTCAACTTGAATTGCAAATTGGTAATGTTTTGTTTGATCTTTCCGTCTTTAGGAATTCAGATATGGATCACAGTTGGATAAAAGCTAAATGAACGAGTGTTAAATATGATAACTAGGTGAGGGAAGTTTTAGACTTTGCTAAAAGAAATGTTGATGATGATATTGGGATGTTTTATTGCCCTTGTGTAGAATGTTTGAGTGAGAAGCGACTAAGTACTGCATACACACACACAGACACAAACATATACATTAATTTGTGAAGGATTTTATAAGAGTTATACAATATAGGTATGACATGGTGAAGAAATGGAAATGCCAAGTGCATCTCAATAGGGGGAAGAGGCCTTTGATGATAATGATACGAATATAGATGATCGGGTAGAGGAAATTATTCATGATGTAGGAGAAGAGGCTTTTTAGAAATCACATGCATATGGTAATATTTGTAGTGATGCAGAGAAGCCATTGTACCCAAGGGGTAAAAAATACCAACTGTTGAAAGTAGTATTGAAATGGGTAACCTTGAAAGCACGACATGGGTGGAGTGACATCTTTTATAGGAATGCTTGAGCTTGTTAAGGACATGCTTCCAGATCATAATGTGTTGCCGGGTCAATACTATGATGCTAAGAAAATATTGTATCCACTAAGGATGAAGTATAAAAAATCCATGCATGCCTTAATAATTGCATATTGTATAGAAAAGAGTTTGAAGAGCAGCAGAAGTGTTTGATTTGTAAGACCCCAAGGTACAAATCAATTAAGGCTCCTACATAAGTTTGTGGTAACTTTCAACCATACCAAGGTTCAAGCACTTGTTTGTTGATGAAAAGGATGTAACAAATTTGAGATGACATGCAGAAGAGAGGATTTCTTATGGAATGCTTTAATATTCAGCTGATTCTTCTCAATGGAAGTAAATCGATAAATGATTTCCTTACTTCAGAAAAGAACCTAGGAATCTTAGACTTGGTCTTAACATAGATGACATGAATCCCTATGGTAGCCTCAGTAGTATACATATTTCATGGCCTATTCTATTGGTTATTTACAACTTATCTACTTTGTTATGCATGAAACAAAAGTACATCATGTTGTCTATGTTGATTTCAGGATGAAAAGAACCTAGAAATGACATAGATGTTTACCTAAAACCCTTGATTGAATACTTGAAAAAGTTATGAGAAGAAGATATTGATGTTTTTGACGTGAACAAGGAGGTTTTTAAAGTGCGAGCCATGATCTTTTTACTATAAATAACTTCCCTGCATATGAAAATTGTCAGGGTATAGTGTTAAACGCCATAAAGCATGTCCAATTTGTGAAGAAGGCACATGTTACCATCAACTTTAACCTGGAAGAAAGATGGTTTATCTTGGCCATAGGAGATTTCTTAGACTGAGCCATCCATATTGTAGATTAAAAATATATGGAAAAAATGACTGGAGAGCAAGTTTATGAAAAGATGAAAAATATCAATGTTATCTTTGGTAAGACTACAAAGAGACCAAGTGAAAATATATATATATATGGAAAAAGAGGTATGTCTTCTTCGATCTTCTATATTGGCACGATCTTGATGTGAAACATTGTATTGAAGTCATGTATGTGGAGAAAAAAGTATGTGATAGTATTATTAGGACACTTCTCAACATACAAGGTAGTTCTAAGGATTGTGAAAAGGCAAGATTAGGTTTGCAAAAAATGGGAATACGAGAATGTTAGATATAATCAGCTTTGATAATGTCAAATATAAATGCCAACATTAAAAGCAAAAAGTTTGCATAGTACATTTATCTCCTATGTTGACTAATTTCTATATTTAATGTAGACTCAAAGATTAGAAGATATGAAGTTCAATTATGGAGAATGATCAAGAAGAAGATCAATAAAGAAGTTATTGAATTGGATTGATCAAGAGTAAAAAGAAGAAAGAAATTGGTTGGGGCTAAAATTTCAAAAATAACAGTTTGGTACCACGAACTTTCAAAATGCCAATTTAGTCCACACTCGAAGTGCATATTTTCAGCACTCGAGTGTGACACTATGCACTCAAGTGTAATCGTGTTTCTAGCTCATTTGTTCACCCTTGTTTCGCATTCAACTTGTATAAGGTTCAATAATTTGGTAATATCTCTCAAACTAAAAATCTGTTGAAGTGAAATTTGTTTCATATGAAACTAGATTCCCAATGTGTCACAAAGACACAGAAATCAAGCTAAAAGGAGTTCAAATGAAAGAGATATAGATTTTGAAAGTTGAAACTAGAATTCATGCCTTATATCAAACACATGTTCAATAGTTTGGGTGTATCTCACAAAATATACATTCAATTGAAATGAAACTTGTGGCATATGAAACTAGACTCAAATATCATTTCAAAAACATCAAGATCATTGAAAAAAAATAAAAACTGGAAGAGATATGATTTTTTGATGATTTTTTGAAATTCATAGTCTTACAAAGACATTGCAAAACATTGCTCCAAAACATATGCTATTAATGTGATCAAAACTCTCAAAATACAATGATTTTGGAGTTGATTATTTTTGCATTGGAAATAATACTTAAAGAGCTTTTTGGAGATATGTCATTTGCCAAATTTGAAGCTATATTGAAGACGTTATGCTTACTGGAAGTTGACCTTCACGCAAAGTACTTGCATTTTGAAAGTCACTATGTTCTGGAAGTTGACCTTTGTACAAAATCAATCAAGTGATTGGATTCAATATCAACTTACATGTTCTCTGAAAGCTATCTGATAACTACTTGAGTGAAGGTATTGCCACTCGAGTGATGGTGTTCACTCACAGACATCGTGCAAATCACTCACCCAATTTTTAAAAGTGAAGAGATGCTTACTCGAGTGAGGCACTCAAGCACTCAAGTGATGATGATCAACAACAGGAGTTTTGCAAAGACACTCAAAGTGAAAAACAAGGACCCTCGAGTGTGGACATTTAGCACTGAAGTCCTAAGACAACTTCACAAAACAAAGTGATACACTCGAGTGCATAAGTGAACACTCGAGTGTTGCTTCAACACTTGCAATGGTTTGCTTGACACTTGTGCTCATGCTGAAAGTATCAAAGGTAAACACTCAAGTGTGATCTCCAACACTTGAGTGTATGGTAAACACTTCCAAGTTCAGTACATAACACTCGCTGATGAATCAATAGTGTTGTGTCTTTTGTGAGAAGTACTCGAGTGCTACTTTGAGACATTCGAGCATGGCACTCGAGTATGACTTTGTGAGCACTCAAGTGTTTGGTAAAATTTGAAATATCTTAACTTTACATAACTTTCAACAGTCTTCTACCAGACACTTCATTCATCAATACTCGAGTGTGACAAAATGCATACTTAAGTGTAGTACTCAGGTGTACCTAGAACAACACTTGAGTGTCTGTTCTTGTTTCATTAAACCTTCGTTTCCGAGAATTCAAATTTACTAATTAACATTTATTTATACTTGATTAATACTCATACTACTTCTCAATGCTACTAAGCAAATTTGTTTATGAGTTTCAGATGATTCGAATAATCGATTACGTGCAAAATTACATAAGCAAGTTTCTGTGTCAGAGCATTAAATGCGATGAAAGAAAATATAGCACACAAAAGTGATCTCAGAGCAGGTCAAATGAATATATTTTGAAACACCTATTACGGTGAAGATAATAGCGACCCAACTTTAAGCAATCCTAGAGTAGATCGAAGGGATGTTGTATGTAGATACGTTGTAGTGAAGTGAAAATGATCGAACCTCGAATTCTACCAACAACTCCAATCTATCTCTAACAGAAAAATTAGAATGTCACAACAGTCATTTAACGAAGTTAAATGGCAGACAAAACAGAGGGAAAGCACAGATGCCCCAATGGCTTCTTAGAACGCTTACATTCCAAGATACACAATGGGAAGAATGTTCTCAATGGTCATATGATCTTCATAGACTATAAATAGCTAGGCAATTAAGACAAGCCGATCGGTGAAGCTAGTGATGACAACTTACAACTTCACCATTGAAATGCCAACATTCTGATTCCAACGCTCTCTTTTTTCTCAATGTTCATATAGCTTAACATAGAGAGTGAGAAGATTTGTAATGTACTTTAGTGTTCATCTTATTCACTTCTAAGAGAGAAGATTGATTGAAATCCTTTATCATAAAGGTTGTATCCTTACGGTGTATAAGGAGAGTATCTCGGTGAGAGATTTGTAAACAACTTCACAAGTGCCCAGGTGAACTTGTGGGATTGTAGTGGTTCTCAAGTGCCCAGTTAAAACTTGAGGAAGATAGTGGATTGAAATATTAGGAGGAGCCTGGGGATTGGATGTAGGTCATCGCAGATTGGACCAAACCATGATAAATCACAGTTGACGTAATCTCTTCTCTAAGATCGTATGTTTCTAGCATATATGTTTTGAATAAATGTCAATGAATTTATAATTCATTACTTTCATACATATTGCTATATGTGAAAATATTTTTAAATTTTCTTAAGTTTTTATCCTACACTAATTCACCCCTTCTTGGGTGTTAGCTGATTCTAACAGAGAAGACTTACATCCAAGGCTATATGGTAAGAGAACTTATTGTCCTCCAACTTTTCATACTTTGTCTAAAGATGAGCAAAGAAGTTTTTGTGAGTGTTGACATGACATCAAAGTTACCTTAGGGTATTCTTCAAATTTTAAGAAGCTTGTGTCGATGAAAGATGTGAAATTAGTAAGCCTATAGTCTCATGATTGATATGTCTTAATGCAACAACTACTCCTAATAGCTATTCGAGGCATCATCAAATATGATCTTCAACAGATTTTGACTAGACTTTGTTTCTTCTTCAATACTATTTGTAGTAGAGTCATTGAGAATGAAAAAGTGGATGAATTGGAAAATGAATGTTATCTTATCTTGTGCCAGCTTGTGAAGCTTTCTTTTCTTTCATTTTTTAACATCATAGTAACTCTAATTGTTCATCTAGTGAGAGAGATAAATTTATGTGGCTCTATTTATATACTATAGGTGTACACAATTGAAAGAACTATGAAATTCCTAAAAGGGTATGTGAAGAACCCAAACGAGCCTGAAGCATCTATTGTTCAAAAATATGTTTATGAAGAAGCTATGGAATTTTGTTAAAATTATTTGTCAAAAGTAAAACCTATTGGGCTTCCTAAACATCGTGAATAGTAGAAGTTTTTTCAACATTATTTTTCTAAAATTAAATTTCTCTTTTTTAAATGCAAGTAAGTTAATGTCTATAATAGTGTTAAGATCGATCAATTATGATTTACATTAGTACATTTGAAAAGTAAAAATTTTGGAGATTAACCTTTTATTATAGTAGATCAGGCGAAACAAGTGTTCCATATCACCGATCCTTTATATAAAATCTAGTTTGAGATTGTCTAAAAAATTAAATGCATTTTTATTAATTTTATTGCTAATTAATTCTATTATCTGTCTTGTCATTTTTTAATACATTTTATTTCATCCTTTTTTAGCCAATCTCTCTCTCTCATAAAAGTAAGGGCATGCTTATAGCTAGGAATCAAGGCCAGCCCTTAAAAGGTGTTGGTCAGATATTTCCTCTTGTGGCAAGTGGACCAGTCAAACAAGTAATAAAGAGTAAGTAGAGTTATTGTCCCACAGGGACAGTCAATACCAAGTATGAGCCAGTTTCCTTGTGAAAGTTGTGTGTGATGAGAGTAGAGTTGGTTGTTTGTTTTGTCTATTATTACTGGTGAATAAAAGCAAATAAACGATTGGAAGTCGAGTGAGAAATATCATATTAAGAATAGGTAGAGCTTGGATTTCATTCTAAGTCGCATTATTCCCCCAGTTTGCATGTGACACATTGCTACAGCATTTTGCTGCATAGCTTCCGCAATGCTACAGCAAAATGCTTTCGCAATGTTATTTAGTTAACCCACCACTAACCTATACAGAAGCGTCCATCCTGTAAGTACACTCATCGCTCTACTTCTCCCATATTCCTATGGTGATTTTCCAGTTTAGAGTGTTAGTTTGACCTAGGTGTATTTGCCATGTGAGGTAGACCCATTACTGTAGCTTATAATTTAGATCGAGCCCTGCACAAACTCGCCTAGCACACACTGTCTAATAGAGGTCTAACATCGAATCCTTTCCAGTAAGCCGAGACCACTGATCTAGTCTCTTAGCGGCCAACTAACAGACAATACATTAAATCACGGTTAAACAAACTGAATTTATTGAATCAAAAGCATGACAAACTAGGTTCATTCTACAACGTAGAAATCCATCTTGACTTATCCAATTGTATTGATTCTCTCTTTCTCTCGGTGTGAGTCAAGTCGAATTGGAATTGTATTGACTCTCACGACTTTGATGACACTTTTAGGTTTAACCCGCTTTCCTCTTATAGTCAAGTCCTTTGCGCCGTATGTCCAGTAAGCTGGGTTTTCCAAATTTGTCAGGCCTGACTCGCAAGATTTAGTTGATTGATCGTCCTTTGATTTTGCGGGATTCTTCAAATCTTCTCTTCGATTCTCCGCATCTTCTAATTCAGTCTTCATCAAATCAACCACAGTCTAAACGTCCGTCTTGATGACCTGCATTTAATTCCTGAAAAACCCTTGAGGAAAAATTAGCGTAAAGTAGCGCATAACTCTGCATCACTTACGATGCTATAGTATAATGGTCACATCATTTTTCTAGCACAAAATAAGGATACCATATGTTGTAGCATTATATCAGCTTTGTTATGCACTTTCACAATAAATCATAATGTAGCCCTTTTCTTATGCATATGTGCAGGACAATAAGGTGAATGCAACAATTTACTGAATCTATCCTTTGTTTCCGTATGTTAATGAATTCTAGCATATTTTATCAAATAAAACACAATTAAGCTCAGAATCACCATTCAAAACAGTCAAAACACACAGGGAATACATGACATAAATATGACTCATCAAAGGGTCAAGGCCTAAAAGGGTCGGCCCTTTAAGGTCTGAGGTAAGAAAAAATATGTTTTTCAAGGCTCGGTCCTGAGAGCATGCGTGCCAGGGCCGGCCATACAAGGTTGGAAGTTATTTTTCTAAATTTTAACTATTTTTCCTTTGTTTTTTTTCCAAAGGAATATAATTAGTAAATTGCAACAATTAAAATTATAATTTATCAAATAAATGTTGTCAATTTAAGGTCTAAACAACATGCATCATGCAACAAACAAACAAAACACAGTCACTAATTCATACTCAAAAGTAAACTATTATTCATTAATAACTGACACAAAGCATAAGAAGCTTACCATTAAACAACATGAGTATGATGACTATCATTTTCATCTTCTTTACCACTATCGTCAATTTCAAATACATTTAATTGTGCTTCACTTCAAGTAGTAGGCTCTACGTCATGGGGAAAATGTCAAGAATTTCTTCTCCCCCATCATGAATACATCCATAATCTTTATCTCCAACAAATGATAAGAAAATCATTGAGACTGTGAGAGTGAATAAGTGAGTGAGTATTGGACAACAGGGTAGACAAGTCGCTTCCTACACGATCAAATTCAGTCAGTAGGGCAAGTGGGCAATTGCCAACTGGGCAAGTTAAAAAAAGTTAATGGGTCTAACAGGCTAGCCCTTGGCCCTGCAAGGTCGACCCATTTAAGCCTTCGGCCCTATAGGACTGGCCCTTTTAGACCCTACTTCATTTGGAGGCTTGATTTCCTGGCTCTAGGCATACTTGAAAGAACAATTAATGTTTTTATATATTTATTATTTTTAACTAAATTCTTAAACGTCATAATTTGGTTAAACAAACTTATTAAAAGCATCTGAGGGATTTTTTTTTTTAAAAAAAAAAGATATTTTAAGAAAATCAACAAACATTTATTACAAATAACTAATTTAACTAATTTTTAAATATTTGTAAATTAGTTATTTCACTCCAATATTTAGGATTATAAGATTAATATGTTTATTAATTGTCATTTTGCTCTTATATTTTTGTTCATGAAAATGATTATTTTAGTACATTTCAATAATTCCTTGTGATATGGAGTATAATTTTGAGTTTAGTTATTGATGAAGTTTGAAGTCACTGTCCTCTTTCCTCTAAAAAGTGTCACTTATCTGATAGTGCTAATAGAAACTTAATGATCTTTATCAAAAGAAAAAGAAACTTAAAGATTCTTACATCAATAAAAACATTTTTTTTTTATCCTTTAATACATCATAACATCAATGAAGACACACGTTCACATTTTTCTGATTTCATTTGAACTAATAATTATCTTCACAATCAAATCTCTTCGTTGAGAAGCTTTTCTGACCTTATCCAAAAACCCAAAAAAAAATATATATATATCTCACTATGAGACAAAGATGAAGAAAACTATTGTCTTCCCTTTGTGATATGGACGTAAACAAGTCAATTTTTCACCACAAGATCATAGTTCAATCTAGATCATTCGTCCTATAAAGATAAATTATTTTTCTACAGGCATTCATTAATCAAACTTAAGATCTGTGTTTCCATCAACAATTTCTTTTCTATACATAAGAAAATTTGTGAGTTGATGAGTCCACAAAATTATCAAAATTCAATTACGTCATACAGTTAAATACTTATGAATGTATTACCTAACAATAAACTACTTACGTTAGTAATCTGGATTTATGTTCATGCTCTTGTTAGATATGAGTCATGTTTTTTACTAATTAGATTAACCTTTTTTTTTTACATCTACAGTTTCAAGGCAAAAGAATGAAGCAAAAATCAGTGAAAAGTCTTTGTTTATAAATTTTGTTTGTTAGAAAACTCTAAATTTCAATACCATGCTTTGTGTGTATGAAATTCTAAAGAGTAACAGTACTTTATGTATAAAACCATATTATGTTTTTCTGACAGACAAAATTTTTAAACAGGGACTCTTTGCTGATTTTTCAAGAATGAATCAAACCTTTCAAAACTTGGCGAAAAATATAGGAGAAAGGAAAAATAATTTAAAATTCGTGTCAAATTGTTTTGCCTATGTTTGTCTTTCTATTGGACAATAAATTGAATGGTCGACTCTTCAAAATGCATCACACCCTAAAAAAGCCAAAACATGCCTAGCTTAATTTGTACAGTTATAAACTAAAATGATATAATTTCTAAACAAATTGTTGTAATAATTCATAAGGTCTTTTCTTTTATGTAGGGTTTTGGGCTCCCTTTCTATTTGGAGAAATGCCTAAATTATATACATTTCCTATTTTATGAAAAGTTAAAAAAAAATAAGGAAAGAAGAAAAATAATCAGAGAATGGAAAAAGAAATATTCTTGATTGCTCTTTATGAGAAAGAATATTCTCTCGAAATTTTATAATTTGAGGCCTATTGTGTCTCACTTTTTTTTTGGGGGGGGGGGCATATTAGGTTTTTGGACATGTAAGAGAAGTCTAATGTTGTAACCATGTGAGAGAAAAGAAGAGACAAAATGACAAACGCAGCTTCACAAGTCAGTATTGGTAAATCACTATTTGCGCACTCATTTACCATTGAATCGAGCTATTATTTGTCATCGTATTCAAACATGTGGCTCATTGTTTTCAATGATAGGACCATCATTTGCGAGCCTGGTGTGAGAGAAAACTTGTTCATGGTTAAGTAGATCTTTCATGGTATTTTAAGTTGTTGATTTATTATCTATGGTAAGCTTGTAGCTTTGGTTGTTCGGCTGGGTGATTGCACATGTTTGTGTATGTGGTTATGACTCTCTTGTACCATGTTTTGAACATAGAGGATCATTTTTTTTTGGCCTGGACGACTCATTGTTTTTACTCTTAAATTGAGGTTCCATGTTAATAATTATGGTGTCTCTTGTGCCATTTAACTTCTGCCATATATTTATTTATTTGTTTCTTCATAGACTCTTGCAAGTGATAGGGAGGTTTAACATCTGATGTGCCATTTCTAACAAGTGGTATCAGAGCCTGATTGGCAAGTGTTTGATTGGCATGTTGTATGTAACATCAACCATTCATCATTTATCAAAATATTCAAATAAACCAGAATATACAAAATGAGCCCTAATATGACAATATACAATAATCCAACATATACCAAAAAGATGGAAGCACTACTGTTAGTAGAAGTAGCTTAAGCTTCCGAAATCTTCTTTGATGGACCCGTATGAGAACTAACACTTGAAAAATGAGTAACCATCAATCCATCTCATCGGCCATACAAGTAATTGCTCGTGAGGTGTCAAGTGGAACAGTTTATACAACAAAGTATTAGAAACATAATTCACAAATTTCCAAATCAAAAATTCTGTATCCTATATTTTGTACCACAAATTCTATATCACAATTTCATATAATAAATTCCATATCAAGAATTGTGTATCACATATTCCATATTACAGATTCCATAACACAATTCTCAAGTTACCTCTCATCAACCCAACCGGATCACCTTATTTCCACCGACTAAACCTATAGGCTAAGCTACTATCCATATTACTGGCTGCTCAAAAGCACACTGGTGATATGATGCAGACCGACCGAAATCCAAAGATCACAATCCCCAAGACCATGGGTCGTTTCCCCTCATTTAACTAGTAGGACAATAGAAAGCCAACTATTGTGCACTAATGGAGGCTACACTACGTGGTGAAACAAATTACTCCATCTCTTGCCAATCCAACCATTACAATAATTATCACAATAAAAAGCTCAACGAGAATTTCTCAAGATTTTCACGTTCATATCATGTTATTTAAATCGTTCTTATATATATATATATATGTCATACCATCTCAATTCTGAACTCTTACACACATATTTCGCAATTCAAATCATTAGGTTTCATAAGGCAATTTCTATTGAAATACTCATCAACATCATAATAACTTTCTCAATCTCAATAACAATTTCAAAGTACTAATTGATATAGCTAATCAATATATGTATATTATTTTCATTCTTATAATCATTTCACAAAATATTGGCAATTTCATTATCAACATAATTCATAGTTTTATATAATTAAAATCACTCACAAACTTCATACATGCATACACAATAAGAGGAAAGTGGTTACCTCTTGCCAAAGCCAATTATTATCACACTGCTCATAATCCAAGAGCTCAAACCCATGCCAAAAATCAATCTACCATAATCAATTTACTAACCATTGATAACTCTTCAAAACTCCACATAATTAAAATTATAACTTATAATATCGTATAAGTCAAAATACATTAATGGGGCAGCCCCTCAACCAGCCCCAGATGACCCAAGTTTTGTTACATGGTTTGCTGAAAACAACCAAGTCATGACGTGGTTGTGTAATTCAATGACCTTAGAGATCAGTGAGGGATATCTTCTTGCCCACACGGCAAAGGAAATATGGGATGCTGCTAGGAGGACCTACTCCTCCCTTGAAAACACCACTACCTTGATTCATCTAAAGAGACAACTCTGGGATTTACGACAAGGTAATATGGCAGTAACTGAATATTATAATGCCTTGCTGAAATTGTGGTAGCAACAAGACTTATTTGAGGTTCACCCCTGCGAAAGCCTCAAAGATGCACAATTGTACAAGCGAATTGTGGAAGAGTGAAGAATACACGATTTTCTTCTAGGCCTAAATGACACTTTCGAAGAAATAAGAGGCAAAATCATGGGGCTAAAGCCACTTCCACAACTCTATGATGTTGTTAACTTTGTGCAATTCGAGGAAAGTCGGAAACTCTTGAACAAAAGTAGACCAAGCCAAATTGAAAGCTCGGCACTCGCAGTTCAGGGACCACAGGGGGAACGAAAGAATAATAAATGGTGCTACTATTGTAAGAAAAAGGGCCATAATAGGTAAGAATGCTGGAAACTCCATGGCAAACCTTCTGGGGAAAAATCGAACTTCCAAAGTCACATGACCACAGCTAAACCGAAGGTGGAGAATGAAGATCGCCTGATCCAGGAGGAATTATAGATGATTCAAAAAATGCTCGACAAACAGAATAAGGCTAACTTTGTTCCCAGTGTGAACCTTGTACAATCAAGTAATTCTATTGTCACTCTAAACGCTGTGATGACTAGTGACGATACCTGGAATGTGGACTCAGGAGCTACGGATCATATGACTGGTAACAAAACTCTATTCCACACCCTTAAACACTGTCATGAATACCTCAAAGTAAACATAACTAATGGTGTATTCACATGGGTTGAGGGTATTGGTACTGTTACATTATCTGATCACTTGGCAATACATAACATACTGTTTGTATCGGAACTCACTTGTAATTTGATATCTATGAGCAAGTTGACTAGAGATCAAATATGTCGAGTAATTTTTGATGATGGCTTATGTGTGTTTCAGGATTTAAGAATGAGGAGAACGATTGGGACTTCTAGAGAATGAGATGGATTTTTCTACCTTGACGAATCAACCTCGAAGAATAAAGATATGTGGAAGGCAAGACATGCGCTGGTTAGCTCAAATTCACAGAATAATGATATATTGTTGTGGCATTGTCGATCGTGCCACTTTAGTTTTGATTATATGAAACATGTGTTTCCCAATTTATTCAATAAAAATTATGTTCCCTTTCATTGTGAAACTTGCCAATTTGCAAAACAGACACGATCTTCATATCCCAAACAGCCCTATACTCCCTCATCACTGTTTACATTGATTCACAACGATATTTGGGGCCCTGCCTGAATAACTACTCTCACTCATACCAGGTGGTTTGTTACCTTCAGAGATGATCATACTCTAACTACATGGGTTTATGTAATGAAAGACAAATCCGATGTAGCCAAAGTTTTTCAAAACTTCTATACCTTTGTACGAACCCAATTCAACACGTCCATTAAGGTCCTTCAAAGTGATAATGCCAAGGAATACATGAGCACAGCCTTCAAAGAGTTTCTTGATCATCAAGGAATTCGTCACCAAACTTCTTATCCTTACACCCTTCAACAAAATAGGGTAGCTAAACGGAAAAACTGTCACCTGTTAGAAGTAACCCATGCCTTGCTTATGGAACGAAATGTTCCCACCATATTTTGGGGTGATGCCATCCTCACTAAAGCTTATCTCATTAGCCGCATGCCTTCTAAAGTTCTCAAATACAACACTCCCATTCACAAACTTACGGAACTCTTTCCCAATTGCCCTCTCATCAATTCATTACCTCCCAAGGTGTTTGGTTGTGTTATCTTTGTTCACAAAAAGGAAGGCAACAAATTTGGTGCTCGAGCTAACAAGTGCATATTCCTTGGCTACTCCTCTACTAAAAAAGGACACAATGCTACTGTCAATCTTCCAAGAAACTCTTGGTCTCCCGGGATATAGTGTTCTCGGAAGACGAAACTTATTATCCCAAATTACCCATTCAAGGGAAGTATTCTGATATTGAATGGCTAATCTTGGAAGCATCTAATTCCAACACCTCAAACACACCTAACACATCATCATCAGTGCCACCTAACCTTATAGGCTCTCTTGACTCACTTGCTTCCATGAACCAGCCTAACACATACATTCCACCCCAACCTGAACCCAATGAACAGAAACACATGTTGAGATCAATTCAGGGATGGATGCAGAATCACGACAAGAGATAGAGTCCAGCTCACAAGATCAAACTAAACTAGACACTGGTAGAACTATCTCTCCTATTCAAAGGAACGACCATGAATCCAACCCGGGATTAAATCCTGAAAAATCAGGTTGGCCTATTGCCTTGAGAAAAGAGGTAAGATCGTGTACTCATCATCCAATTCAACGATTTGTCTCATATGGTAATTTTCCTGCAAAAATGCAAAGTTTTGTTGTAAAAAGTGCACAGATAACCATTCCAAACACATTTCAATAAGCTATGGTTGATCCAAATTGGAAGCAAGCTGTAGAAGAGGAATTGAGGGCACTCAAGGAAAATAGAACGTGGGAGATCACGACTCTTCCTAAAGGAAAAAAACCAGTAGGATGCAGGTGGATCTTCATTCCAAAATTCAATACCGATGGTAGTATCAACAAATACAAGGCGAGACTTGTTGCAAAAGACTATACCCAGACGTATGGATTCAACTATCGGAGACATTTGCTCCGGTGGTCAAGTTCAATACCATCCAAGTCCTGTTATCACTTGCAACGAACTTAGATTGGTCACTATACCAACCGGACGTGAAAAATGCATTCTTGAATGGCAACTTGAAGGAAGAAAAATACATGGAGATTCGGATGGAGTTTTAGACCCTAATAACACTGTGTGTAAGCTAAGCAAGTCATTATACAGCCTGAAACAATCTTCGAGGGCATGGTTCGATAGATTCACCAAAGCAGTGAAAGGGCTTGGGTATACTCAGGGACAAGCAGATGACACGTTGTTCACCAAACGTTTTAATGACAAAGTCACCATATTGATTATTTATGTTGATGACATAATCATTACAGGAAATGATGAAGAATCCATTGCTCAACTAAACGGGACTTGTCGATGAATTCCAGGTGAAAGACCTTGGACAAATGAGGTACTTCTTAGGAATGGAGGTGGCAAGAACTAAGAAAGACATCAATGTATGTCAGCGCAAGTATACACTAGACTGTTACATGAGACAGTATGTTGGGCACTCAACCATAAGCGACACCAATGGAAGAGGGATGCCACTTAGAGATCAAGCCACAAGGTGTTTCACTAATGCAAAAGATACAGGAGACTTGTGTGAAAATTGATATACTTAACCCACACATGTCTTGATATTAGCTATGCCATTGGAATAGTAAGTCAGTTTATGCATCAGCCTCAAGAAGAACACATGGAGGCTATATACAGAATTTTGAGCTACCTAAAGCTTAATCTGGGAAGAGGAATATTCTTTAAGAAAATACCACCAGAAACATTGAAATCTACACTGACGTAGACCATGCAAGGGATAAAGAGACCAGGAGGTCAACCTCAGGGTACTGTACATATGTGTGGGGGAAATCTGGTTACATGGAGAAGTAAGAAACAGACAGTGGTGTCAACAAGCTGTGCAAAAGCGAAGCGAGAGTTTGTCAACAAAGGCGTATGTGAAGGAATCTGGATTATAAGATTCTTGATGACTGGGGATTCAACATGAGGGACCAATGCAACTCTGATGTGATAACAAGGCCAACATTGAAATGGTCAAGAACCCAGTATATCATGATAGAACCAAACATATTGAGATAGACAGACACTTCATTAAAGAAAAGATTGAAGCAGGTATTATGACACTGTCTCACATAAGATCTACAGACCAAATTTCATATATCTTGACTAAACCACTCGGCCGAACGAAGTTTGAAGGATTTCAAAGTAAGCTGGGACTAATCGACAAATACTCTCCATCTTGAGGGGGAGTGTTAGAATATATGAAATAAATCAGCTTTATTAGGATCCCTGATTATTGCCCCCTTGATTATAGGATCCTAATTATATCATCTTTATTACCCTTTATTATAATTGATCATAATCCCTAATTTCCCTGCTTCAGTTTCTCTCGATTAGCCTATATAATGTAACCTCTTCTACATCTGAATAATATACAATATACAGAGTGTTTATACCTCTAAAAGAAAATATATATAACTGTAGAGATAACCAATAATAATACTTGAACAGGTCCGGAACCTTCAATTTCCAGTATCTATCGCCTTGCCCTAAGAGTCACATCCATTGTACTGACCACATCCGAAATTTGTGGAAAGGGATGAGATTCATACGAATTTTAGTAGTAACAGTTAATTACTCAAAAAATGCATACACTAGATATGGTAGTCAATCATCAAACATACATACAACACATCCAACATACATTCAAAGGTAAACATGATATGCAACATCGACTACAATCATAAGACCCACCAGTCCTTTCCCATAACGTTGGTATTTAACTGGGCTTTGTCCTAGGAAAATATCGAATCCTATAATTACATATTCACGGAAGAAGAGTTATTACTTATCCAAATTCTTCATTATCTAAAGATACTAGGGTTAGTTATCTTTACCCTTGGTCATCCATCTTATTATAATTTACCCAAGTGTTTGACCATATCTCTACCCTTGGATTTCACTCTTATTACCATTCAACCTAAGTGATAACACTTATGTCTACCCTTAGAAACCACACCAATATACCATTCAAGCCGTTATCACATTTTTGCATAGCAACCTACACTGCCAGATTTTTCATTTATCTTTGAAACATCATAACTTATCTACAAAAGTACAATTGAGGTGGTTCCAAAGGCAATATAACCCCTATTAAGTCTCGGTTTAAGGGAAAAATATTGCCCTTAGTCAATTGGATACAAAGCATTCCAAAAGTACAATTCACTGGACACTGCCCCAAAAAACATGCCAATTTTAAATGACCAACTTCAACATACACAACTCAGTACACAAATCCAATTGACCTATATGACCTAAAAAATTAAATCTTAACAAGTCTACTTTTATTTTGGAAAATATCATCGCCATTGGACAACATTATATTACCCAAAAACACAAAATATTCAGATTGCCACACATGAAACCTTAATTGGCAGCAAATTCCAGTTTTTGGATTTCAAATCCATTCTTTCTAAAATCATACCAACAACTTATTCCTACAACAATTACCCAAGGAACCATTAGAGACCTAAAAAATATAAAAATCATACTCCTTCTTCATGCTTTGTTCTGACCAAAAATTCACTTCTAAAGCAACAATAATCAAGTTTACAATTTTACCACCTCAATAATCTAGAATCATCATTATACACCATAAATTATGATTTATATCATCATATCAACATGAAAGCCTAAGAATCTCATGGATACTGAAATTAGGGAAGCACACAAAATCCACAATGCTCAACTAAACCACAAGATATGAGGTTTAAATTGAAGCTTATACTCACCTCTTACACTTTCTAATGCTTGTTTCTTGTTTCTCCTACCTTGGCACTTTGTAGAAAACACAAATTAAAAACCTCTTTTCAAGAAACTAAAACCATATAAATAAAGCTCTTAGTGAGAGGAGAAACTTTTATGGAGGCCTCAAGAGCTATAAAGGTGATTTAGAAGGTCAAAATTAAGCATGAGAACTTACCTTTCTCCTTTGCTTTTCATTTTTCTCTTTTCTCTTTCCTTTTTCTTTTTCCTTCTATCCTCTCAAATTCTCTTTCCCTCTTTGTGCTGGACAAAATAGGGGTCTTTGGAGGATTAAATGATATTTAATCTCATGTAATTAACTCTTATGTTGACATGTGTCCAAGTGATTAAATCTCAAGATGCCAAGTGTCCTTGAAGCATCTTCTTTTCCTTTTCTCTCTCTTATTAGGCGCCACTTTATGTCAAGGAAAGGAAGGCATGATGAATTCTCCTAAAACCCGGGTTCGGTGTTCAGAAAAGTCAACTACTCGACCAAATCAGAGATTGGTGGATTCCCAAGACTGCGTGTTTTGGAGATGCCAACATAAAAGTGATATTGTGCTTTGTCATGATGAGAGGACACCTGCCATATTCCTATGGAGCCAACACAAAAGTTGTGTCATCATTAGCTATCATAACCTACTTTATTAAAGCTACTTTATTGGTGCTTACTTGGGCTTTACTTGGAATTGCGGCATGCATATCGAGGCCTACCAAATGACGCTAGGTTAGAGTGTTTGTGTGTGATCCCCACCTGGCGCCATATACCGATGTCTTTTCCAAAAATGCAAGGTACACATGTTTGCCTTGGAAATACCATGTGCACACTTATACCAGCACCTTTTGCTAGACCCATTGTCCCATACCTCATAACATTGCTAGGTGGCATCTTTCTACCAACCCAATGACATTGTATATGTGTCATGTGCCCTTCTACACTGACGCTTTAATCCTACTTCTTATGCATATTGGGCCCTCTGCCCAGTAAGGCCGAATCACATAGTCCCTGATATTCTTTCTATCTCTCAACATTCTTGGGACTGTTCCCGAACTAGACTTAGTTGTTTTCATGATATAGGCTTTTCCTCAAGTCTCTAAGCCCAAAATTTAGGATATTACAGGTTGAGTGACTCAAGCTTCACAGAATTGCTTGCACTTTTGAGAAGAATGCCACTACCAGGAAATGATATGCCAACCAAGACTTATGATAAAAAAACTAGTGATGTGGACCACTGGCTTGTGCTATGAAAAGATACATGCTTTCCCTCATAATTATATTTTGTTTAGAAAAGAATGTGAATCGTTAACTGAGTGTCTTGTGTTTTATACCTCATGTTACCAAATGAATGGGAAGAGACTAAAGAGCCTTATGGTATTTTCCAATTATACTTGGATTTAGATGCTTGTATTACAATGCAATTGATGCAAGAAAAAAAGTTAAAGTAGCATGTGGATGAAAGGATGCAAGATGACATGCTTTGGCATCCTGCAGACTCTACGAAATGGAGTTTGTTTGACTTTGAGTATCCCAAGTTTTCTAAACAACCAAGAAACCTCTACCTAGCATTTGCTACTGATAGGATGAACCCATCTGGGATGCAAAATAGTACCAACAGTATATGTTGTTTATATATAACCTCCATCCATGGCTTTTGATGAAATGAAAGTATATGATGTTGTCAATTCTACTCTCAAAACCAAGGCAACTAGAGAATGGCATAGATGTATACCTTACACCATTAATTGAAGACTTGAAGAAGTTGTGTGACAGTGGGGAACTTATGTATGACGCTCATTAACAAGAAACATTCAATTTGAAAGAGAATCTTTTGACAATAGTATTTGATGTTTAAAAAGTAAACTTGGGAATTTTCTACTATGGTAGACCCTTTGTGTTAATCTTCTCTATTCGCCATAGTATTGATTAAGTTGAGATTTTGATTAAGTTTATGGAAAATCGAGTCTTAAGAAAAGGATTTCATATAAGAAAATGTCTATTTTCTTTGATCTACCATATTAGAGTTCCCTTAATGTTTGACATTTGTTGATGTCATGCACATTGAGAAAAATGTGTGTAAGAGTCTTCTGGAACATTACTTCATATTACCGGAAGACAAAGGATGGTATAAATGCAAGACTAGACATGATTAAGATGTGAACAAGGGAGGAATCTGCACTCGAGAGAAGGGATCTTGTACATTCCTTTGCCCAACTACTTTCACACTTGTCTAAACAAAACAAAACAAAAAAGAAGTTTTTGTTAGTTTCTTCCTTCAATGAAAGTGCCAGAAGGTTACTCATCAAACATTAACAACCTTGTATCAATGAAGGACTGGAAGCTGAAAGGTCTTAAGTCACACAATTACCATGTGTTGATGGAAAACTTAACAACCTTGTAACAATATAGTTTTTTTTTAATTTCTTAATTTAAATAATTTTAAGAAGAAAATTAATTCATGGTGAATAGAATCTTACCATATAATGAATTAAATAAAGAGGATTTACCAAAAACATGGTTTATAAGAATAAAAGAGATTAAAGAAAATAAATATTAATAAGTGAAAAAAATGAAAGACAAAAAAATTGACCAAGGCTCATTCAGGAAGAAAATAAGAATGGGCAAACTAAAAAAAGGAATGAAATGGGCCCAAGATTGAATCATCTTGGCCGATTGTTTTAAAAAAAAGGATGAAGAGGGGCTCCCAAACCTTTTGTGGAAAACGCACATCAGAGGGGTATTAATTATATACCCTTCACCCTCTTTCATTTTCGGACACAACAAAGGAGGGAGAGCAACCTAGAGTCCTCCATTTTGTTCTCTTTCTCTAAGGCAAACTTTGGGTTCATTTTGGTAAGTAATATCACTTCTATTTACTAAAGTTCCTTCATGAATATTATTTTACTCAATTTGCTCTTTATGTATTCTTGAGGTAATTAGAGCAAAATTTTGGGTTAGAGTTTGCAGTTGAGTTTTAATAATATATGACCATAGGATTGTACAGATATTTTAGTAGTAAAGTTCTATGAGGTTAGATTTATTTATTGATTGTTTTGAGGATTTAAAAATTTAATTTGTATTTAAAAAGTTTAGGGCTTTTGATATGTGTGTGTATGTATATTTATTGATTGTCTTGAGGATTTAAAAAATCCATTTATATTTAAAAAGTTTAGGGCTTTTGATGTGTGTGTGTACATATGTATGTATAGACACACACACACATATATGTTTGTGTGTGTACACAGATATGTGTGTGTGTGGAGGTAATATATGGAAGTTTGATATGTCATCCTTTCAGGAAAATCTCCAGTAACTAGGAAATTAACAATGTCGGCATACTAGGGTGTGGAGATACATGAGATAGCATAGAGCTGTTCATCAGGGAAAAATTATTGAATTTGTATCTCAGGCTTATCAAGTATGTGGTCTTCCAATCTGGATAGATGATCTGCAACTTGGTTCTTTGTCTCTTTTCTGTCCTTTATTTCCAGATCGAATTCTTGCAGTAGTAGAATCCGTCTTATGAGCTTTGGTTTAGCATCTTTCATGGTGATCAAATATTTGTTGGTTAAGTGATTAGTAAAAACTATGACCTTTATGCTAACAATATATGATATGAACTTCTCAAAGGCAAACACCACAGATAGCAGCTCTTTTTCAGTTGTGGTATAGTTCGTTTAAGTGTCTGTTAGTGTTTTGCTAGCGTAGTAAATGGAGTGAAAGACCTTGTCATGTCTCTGGCCCAGAACTGCTCCTACAACAACATCACTTGTGTCACACATTAGTTTAAAAGGGAGCTGCAGTCGGGTGCTACTATCACTAGGGCTATAATGAGCTTCCGTTTTAAAGCAACAAAGGCCTCTGCACATGCTGCGTCAAACGTGAATGGAGTATCATGTTCCAGCAATGAACAAATGGGCTTTGACAGCTTTGAAAAGTACTTAATGAACCTTCGGTAAAATCTCACATGCCCAAGAAAACTTCTGATACCTCATACTGTGGTAGGAGGTGGCAACTTCTCAATAATTTCTACTTTTGCTCTATCCACTTCAATTCCCCTCTTAGAAATCTTATATCCCAACTCTATACCTTCAGTTGCCATGAAGTGGCATTTTTCCCAATTAAGAGCTAGGTTGGTTTCTTCACATTGTTTCAATATAGCTTCAAGATTATGCAAACAGTCATCATAAGAGTTTCCAAATACAAAGAAGTCATCTATGGATATTTCAATGGATTTCTCCACCATATCAGAAAATATAGCTAGCATGCATCGCTGGAATGTTGCTAGAGCATTGCATAGACCAAATGGCATTTGTCGAAAGGCAAAGGTACCATATGGACAAGTAAATGAGGTCTTGTGTTGGTCTTGTGGTGCTACAGCAATCTGATTGTACCTAGAGTAGCCATCCAAAAAGCAATAGTATTCCTTACCAGCTAATCAGTCTAGCATCCGATCTACGAATGGTAAAGGGAAGTGATCCTTTAATGTAGCCTTGTTGAGCTTACGATAATCCATACATATTCTTAATCCAGTGACGGTTCTTCTAGGAATTAATTCACTCTTTTCATTCTTCACTACTGTGATTCCTTCCTTCTTCAAAACATATTGGACTGGGTTGACCCATTCACTATATGATATAGGATAAGTGATGACAGCATCTAACCACTTGATGATCTCCTTTATGATCACTTCCTTCATTATAGGATTTAACTTTCTTTGTTGCTCTGTAGAATTTTTGTAACCTTCTTCTAAATGTATTTTATCCATACATAGTGAAGGACTAATCCCTTTTATATCTATAATGGTCCATCCAAATGCTTTCTTAAACCTTTATAACACCGCTAGGAGCTTTGATTCCTGCTCATCCATGAGGTGGTAGAGATAATCATGGGAAGTGTATTGTTTTACCATAGATAAGCATATTTAAGTGTTCTGGTTTGTGATGCTGGGGCAATGTTGTAGCATCAGTTGTGCTGTTAGTTTTCTATAGTTCAGGGGTGAGTTGCTCTGCTCTTTGTTCCTCTTCATTATCTTCCTTCCCTTTCTTCGTTTGTCCTGGCAATGGTTCAACATCTTCAATAGGTCTTTTGGATACCTTATGCTTCTCAACAATTTTACCATTCCTCAGTTTTATGGCTTTGACTTGTTTTTTTTCGTGGTTTCTAGGGACTTCAATATCACTAGGTAAGGAACTTGAGGGCTTGTTATTTAGAGTTGCAGCAAGTTGCCCAACTTGATTTTTGAGATTCTGAAGAGACACTTGCTGGCTCTGTATGATGACATCATTATTGGCCATGTATTCCTTGAGCAGGCTTTCCATGGATGACTGAGGAGGGGGTTCTAGACTTGGTTTCCTTAGTTGCTAATTTAATCCAAGAGGTGTTGAGGTTTTTTGGACTGTGAAGGACCACCAAATTGCTATCATTGTTGACCCCAAGAAAAATTAAGGTGTCGTCTCCACCTTGAATTATATGTGTTCGAGTATGGGTTGTTATTACTGCTCCTGTTATAGTTTTCCACATAATTGGCAAATTCAGGATTAGTTGAGCAATGAATATAGAGATGTTATCCTCCTATACACAAGCTACTTGTGCGGATTGCATTGATTGTGTTCTAATAGGGAGACTCATTGTCTTAATCATGTTGGTCAGGGAAGAAACTTTTGCGGTAAGGGCTTATCTGTAGGCATGTGATGCATACGGACATGGTCGTTAGATTAAGGTCACTTAGCTATAGTTTAGTTTTAATATTACTGTTCAGAGTTTGTAAACAATATGTAATAGCAATATTTTGGATTACTGTATTATGATGAACAAACCTTGTGTGACTCTTGTTACGTAACCAAGAATTGTATTTTATTATATCAACATACTATGCTATATCTATTTTGCAGTATATGGAGATGTTCATGATGTTGAAGCTGCAAGTTGAACCACAAAAAGCTGTTATTTATCAATTAATGAGTCGAGACATTGTGGGGAAGCAGGGAATGGCTCACACCCCAAGTGCCAAAGATAAATGCACATTCCCCTCTCAGACTCTACCTAAGATAGTATGACTCATGCCGGAAGCCTATGCTTTATTTATTTTTGCTTTACACTAATTGTATTTTCTCTTTGTTTAGGGTGAAGCGAAGGTTGAGTGTGTGGCCGATAGCCCCAAGCAACATACAGTTGGTACAAGCTGAATGTACAACTTACAAGGGGAGAACACGATACACAACTTGCCTATCCTTAGAATCATGCTAGGGTAGAACTGACGAAGGCCATCTATCCTATGTATGCTCTTCTGATACCCACTCCAAACATAGATACAGTGGAAAGAGCAATTCTCAACTTTGTTGCATGGTCAGACCACCTTATTGTCATACCTGGGAAGATAACAAAGGAATACTGTCGTCTTTTGAGCTTGCTAATGAAGTTTATAGTAATTATTTTCCTAACTTCTTAACTTGTTTAGCCGAAGAGAAGGAAGAGCGATTTGGGAGTTCAGTCCGGCCATAATTCAGTGTCTTGTGTGCCGAAGAATACAGATGAACCTATTCCTATGCCTCAGCCACTAGTTTCTCCAGTCTGCCAATTTTCAATAAATTATGGATGGCTCTTGATGCATACAATACATTTTTCACTGAAACATACCCTAATCGAGACCACTACACCAAACAAGTCCCCTTTAAGAAAGATATCTACAGGGAACAAGACGTATTTGATGCTATCAATCGGGTGTTAGTCAAAGAGATCAGATCGTCACAAGCGATATGGCTAGCTCGGGTGCTTACAACTTTTATATCCTGATGTCTTCTACTAAAAATGAATATTCAACTACTCATTTATATATATTGATTTGCTTGTTTTTTATGTAAGGTACCTTTACAAGGAATACGTAGCCCACAATAGCCTATAGGACACATTCCTGTTACTCAACCCCCACCTCTATTTAGGAATGTTAGATTAGGAAATAAGGCAAATTTTGTGGAGAGAAAAGTAAGGGAACTAACAAATATGGTCATTAGAAGGGCACCAAAGAAGGACAATTTTTTCTTCATACCAAAACTAAGAACCTAAAAACAAGTCATCTTGGGGTAGAACTAAAAGACCATCCTCACGTAACAACTAAATTGCTCCATTTGGTTGTTCAGTGAAAACGCTCGGAGCAGTAATTCACCACCCAATCACGTTGCCACATTGCTCCATTTGGAGGTTTAGTGAAAACTCAATGTCAACAAATAATATGAAGAGTAATTAGTTTGCTATTGACGCAGATGTGTGTGATGAATTAGAAGAAGCTGACTTTGACATATGTTGAAATCGGCCTAGGTTTTATTTTTTCAATGAGGGTATTCAAAGGAATTTCACAAATTTGATGGGTATAAATTAGTCAAAAATTTTGGCTTCCCTCCAAAACCCCCTCAATTTGGATGGAACCAACATAAGGGGAGGGGAGGGGACACTACTACAAAAAATAGGTATTACTTCTGTAAAGGACGTCCTATTTTTAAAATGGGTAGTAAAATATGGACGCGGTGGCAATTTCGTAATTAGGAGGAGAAAATTTGATATATAAGACGTCCTAATATTTTCTAGGAAGCGAAAATTGTACTTAAAACGTCCTAGTTCTATATTAGGACGTCTAAAGTGGCCCAAAATAACCCAAAAACGCGGCAACCTTAAATATTGGCGGCAAATATGTGGGTTTGGGCTTTTTGACTTCTAATAATTATAATTAGACGTTATAATTTCGCCCTAAAGTTATTTCATTCGCGCGTCTTCACTCTCTAACTCTTTTGATCCGTGCAGTGCGTCCTCCTCCGATCCGCGAAATTCATCGCTCTCAGCTCCATCGTCCTTCAATTCGGCCTGTCTCCCACTCCCACCGTCCTCCTTCCCTCCTCTCTCATAACCGTCGACGACCTCCGCCGTGACCCCCATCCCCCTCTCGCTTGCGTAGGTCTATCTCAGCCCTCTGAAGTTCGCCGCTCTCCACATCGTCTCTGCGCTGCCCTCTAAGAAATTTTCCAGGCTTAAACTCTCCACATTGTCTCACATCGTCCAGGTACTGCTGCTGCTGCTGAGATTAGATTATTTAATTTTATCGATTATGGACTGTGTGTATGATTTCAATTTCAATTTGGGGTTTTTTTCTTTCCTACTTCTGGGTAATAAGAATAATCAAAAGTCCAGTAACAGAAATACCATTCCTTGGGTTATATATCGAAAGATTAAACTTAAAAAAGGTTTTAAAAAAATGTAGTTTGTATCTGCTTCAAAAATTTTCTGCGAGATTTGGCCAGCCACAAATGAGTGACTTCAAGAATGAGGTTTGTATATGCTCTGAATCTGATGCATCTGTTTCTGGTCCTGTTGTGGATGGGGTCTGATTTTATTTCTTTCTTATTGGTTACAATTACATTACTGCTTCGACCTGGTCAAAAGCTACCTCAAAAGAAATTTGCCGATTTTTCAAATTTCATTCATGGTGGTCCCTAGTTTGGCATGATCCACTCCTCGGCCTAACCAATACTGAAAATATATCAACAAGCGTCCAAATTGTTGGAGAACCATTGATCCCCCGATTTGAAAAGGAATGGGAGAATTAATAGTTTATTACTATTTCCCCCATTTATATTTATTTCAGCAGGAGCCACTTTTGGTGTTCCCTGTCCATCAATCAGTACGTGGATTCTACTCCCCCATCAATGCCCCCTACCCTTTTCATAAATCTGGGTTCATAAAATTCAGACTCGTTAAAAAATCTACCACTGTAAGAGAGTGAGAGGCTCTATTCTAGTTACTCACCAACTCTCAAGACCTATCTAGGCACATGGCAGTGACAAGAATTGAATCACAAGATCTGGGAATATTCGAAACCTTCCATTCATAACTAGGTGATTCATTGATAACAAATTACGACAGAGCACATGCTGGGGAGGAACAAGCGTAAAGATGCATTTACACATAGGCTAATAAAATAGATAAATATCTGACATGTTCCATGTCATGCACGTCTGTATAATTTACCTTTTCCTTCTTATTTATTGCTTTGACTATGCCCTTTGATTTTTGTCTTGTATCATTGGCTATGTTTAGATTTGTGGATGTGCTTCTCTGAATTCTAGAAAGAGACCAGTATATAGAGGAGATTGATTTACAGTATTGGAGTTGGATATACGTTAGTTGCAGAATTTCCCATGTTTTTGTTTTTTGTTTTTTTAATGTGCATTCAACGCATTGAATGGAGAGTTTTTGAGTCTTGGAAACTAGACACCAATTTGGTATATGTAAACTCAATCAATACCCCACTTTCAAGAGAAGGGAGCTGTTTTAAGTGTCAAAGTACTGCAGCTTCTAATGGGATACATGCACATCATGTGTTTTTAGCCTTACATCATATGTTTTTGACTGTTTTCATTCTGTATGCTTGCTAACCTGTACTTGACCTATAACAACAGATCGCCAAGCTAACATGGCTGTCATACAGTAATTTTTCATGGAATGAATTTCCTCCTTTCCCTAAAAAAAAAGATAATGCAAGCTTCTTCTTCTTCTTTTTTTAATGTAAATCGAATAGCAGAACTTGTCTTGCTTTTCTGTTTTGAGGACAATGATATTAATAGAAATGTTTTAACTTTCTCTAAGATACATGCATGCTCCTATTATTTGCACATTGATTTTTGTTCACAAGAAGACTTCTTTGAAACACCCTTATCCCATATGCACTTTTAAGTCAATATTGCAGTTCTTCATAAATCAAAAAGAGCTTTTATGAATGTGAAAAGAATAAGATACAGCAACACCAAGGAATCTGATTATAGTTTGGCTTATCTTATAAAGAATTGGGTATATATTTGGCTTATCTTAGTAACCAATTTTCTAAAACTTACCTTCAGTTCAATGTCTAATTAATCAACTGTTGGGAGATTATGATTATGGCTGTCTTGCAGACTCATTTATTTATTTTTCCAATTAGAATGTTGCTGCTGTAACATCAACGTCAACTTAGACACTAATTTATAAAGCCTTTGCTGAAGGAGAAAACATAGGTGATGTCACCGCTAAAGGAGAATGTGCTAGCAATATTGCTGACCTGGTATGTTTACGAGCTTTTCTATTAGTTGGTAATACATGGAGGAAGTTCTGTTGCATCATGAGATAAAATTAATTATTTTTGGCATAAATTTGGAAACTTGGATCTTATTTTTTTTTTTTTAAAACGATTTGCACTTTGCATATGTAAGGTAAAAAGTCCAGTTTTTTTTTTTTTTTGGCCAGAAGGTAAATTGTCAGTTGCTTCTAACCTTGTTAGAAAACCACTTCAACTCAAGCTTAAGCTCTGCTACCCCATCCCCTAACCCCCCAAAAGGGAAAAAAGAAACATAAAAATTGAAAGGCCTTGAACCTTAAAGTGAGGACAAAAGTCAGGCTAACCATATTGATGATACATATGTAATCAGGAGATCCCCCCTTAGTGTTATGGCCACTTGGTCATTGAGGCTCTAATACTTTGTAAAAATCATTCTCTGTCTGCGCATAGTGTTCTGGCCATTTACATTTATTAGGTTAATTTGAGAATGAGAATTTGTTGGAAGGCATGCCTGTCTAACAATAAATCAGTTAAGCTTGTTTTTATTTTGATCCAACTACAATCAGGTAATTCTTGACTTCGTCCAAGCTAAAGATCTAATTAAGCTTAACATGGCTGTACTAGGTATCTATTTATATGAATAATTTGTTCCTTCTAAATTCTATTAGCAATGCAGGATGTAGAAAATAACACTACCCCATTTTTGGGAAGGTGGTGTTTTATAGAGAAATTATTTCACTGTCTACAATTATTTCTATTTGGATTCTGTGTGGTCTTGCTTTCAATGCTTCCTCTGATTTCATATATATATATATATATATATATATATATATGAATATGATTATGTTGGCTTTTCTTTTCATGTTTTGAGCCATAAATTAGTGCATGATTGAAGGATATGTTTCATTTTCGGCCTTTACAAAAAGCCAAGGGATGCAGCATGCTACTCTTTACACGTCATGTATTTAAGTTAGAAACGGCATTCGCAAAAATATTCATTTCCTATTTTTCTGATGAATTATTTAGTGTTAGTGATTACAAGACATGGAAATTTGAGGTGTAGAAAAATGTGTTCCAAAAAGGTTCCAATTCTTCCACAACCCAACAATCACCGCCTCCTAGTTTTGGAGCCTACCGTATGAAATTTTCAACACTCAACATTACTACATTTACACTCACGCACGCTAAAAACTGTTTCACTAACATCCAAATGCTTTGAAATTTACAGGTTAAAGCATTAAAACAGTTTTGATTATTCCGTTTAATTAATTTGAAATATATTATTAGATTTAGATATGCCACCTTTACTTTGAAAACCCGTCATCATTCATTTGCACATGAAAGTGGCAAAGCATCTGTATAACTTGGTAGAAATAAATTGCTGTCCAGTTTTTTTAAAAAAAAATTGGAACAACTTGTTTATTCTGAATTTAAACATTTTTCACACCTTTGGAATCTCTGGTACGAACTAGAATATCATGAAGTATATTTTGATGCATAACAGAATTCAATGGCTTTGTAACATAGCAGTGGTTGTCATTGATGCATTTATTTATACATGTGGAATGCATATAGATTAAATTTTTGCTTAGTTTAAATAAATTGAAAGATTCATGCTTTTAAGTGGTGATAGGTTTGAGATTAATTATTTTTTTATTTCCATTCATACATGTACTTGCTGATGACAACTTTGATCATTTTCAATTTTAAAATTTTCTTCTCTGATTAATCTTGTTTTGTGTGAGTCCTCACTCTTGAGAAAATTTAATCTCGTAAGTTCTACCCTCTTGGTCAAAGATTTGAACGAAATTGTTACGCTCTCAAATTAGGTCAGTTGCTTTCCTTTTATTCACACACACACATTTTTCCTCATATTCAAAACATTCAAACAATATATACATATACAATGGTAAATACATGCATATAAAGAGCACACATAGTATGTGAGTGAAGTGTTACTACCTGGTGGTCTTCCAATCCTTGATCCTGTTCTTAGTTCTTTAGTCATCCCGGATAAATACCAAATCCTATAATTACATATTTATGGACATCGAGTTAATACTAATCCAAATTCTCTAGTTCTTCCTTATTTTCGGATTAATTCTGGAAATTGGCAGAATTTTCAATAAACTTTGAAAATTCACATTTAATTGTACAAAACTCCAATTGATGTGCTTCCAAAACTCAAGTGTTCCTTATCAAGTATACTTTCATGGAAAAATACATTTCACTGATAATTATACGTACACTGTTCCCATAATTTTCGTTCATCATGACTGTTCCAGAAAAACATGCAAATTCATGGTCTAAGTTCAAAAATCTATATCTGGAGTTCTAGGTGTCCAAATCAAGTGTTTCAAAAACCTATGAACTCTTTATTAAGTCTAGTTTCTGGGAAAATTCATTCCAATATCTGATCATATTCTAATCTTTCCCAGATTTCAAAGATGTAAACACCGTTCACAAAACGTTTCAGAAAACGTTCCAAATTCCATACTTAACTTTGGAAATTCATAATTAATTCTCTAGAACTCCGATTAAGGTGATTCAAATTTCTATTTGAATTTATTCAAGTCTAGATTAAGGGAACAATAATCACCAAACCAGATAATGGCTGTATAATTCCCAGAAATTCGAAATAGGAACAGTATTCGAAACTGAAATCATAAATTTCCAGTTTTTCTGAACAAACTTTGGAAATTCATAACTGGAATTCTAAACGTCGGATTAATACATTCTAAGACTCTTTTTAAAGATTAGGAAATGTACTTTATTCTTACCAAGTTTCACATTGAGAGGAAGTCATTTGTTCGATCGAAATCTTGCATGAACATGACGTCCTTACCGAATCTCTTGAAATAATACTGCTTCCTCTTCAATGACGACCTCTTTCTCTTCTCCAATAATCCCTTCCATTTGTCTCTCAATTAAGTTTCTCCAGCTCACACGCTCTCCCTCTCTCTCATCAATCATTCACGTACCAAAAATGGATAAAGGAAGAGATGCATGAATACATCTTTTGTTAGGAAGATAAGCGTATATGTGATGGAAAGATAAGGAGTAAATGAGTAATAGTGGAGAAATATTAGGTAGTGAGTCATCCTTTCCAGTACTTGTCTAAGCTGCCAAGTAAGAATGAAATCATGAAGATTTCATCGTGCAAGACCATCAACAGGAGGTGGGAATGTGAGGTGAGTCATTCTATAAAATAATAGTGTGTGGGATGCATGGCCAAATAAAATAATATTTGGTGTGATCCATGCTCCTTCAAAAAAATAATACGGTAATTGCAATGCTTTTCATACTTCAAATATCCACCGAATAATACAATAGGAAATTGGGAGTATTACTTGGACAATTAATTAATAGAAAGTGTTACAGACTTTCGATAGGGATGTTACACTGAGTGAGAACAACACTTGTCTTATGACTTCATGGTTTACCATTATGGACTTAGGTGCTTTTAATCTAGTACTTGAAATTTTTCTTTTGTCTTTCCTTTATCATTAACCATTTGAATTACATGAACTTGATTAAAAAAGTGATGGCTTCATGGTTTACCATTACCATTGAAGTATATGTTAGTACGAATAATTCTAGTGTTCTCTTTGTCAATGAAAGTGCTGGATTTAATAGTTGATATTGTTCTGAATTGCCTTAGTTTTTGTTTGAATTAAGTTGAAATTGTTTGTTATTGAAATTTTAGGATGTCTTACTTTTAATGGGGAATGCTTTGAATTTTTAAAAAAATATTGAGAAAAAACATGTTCTTGAAATTGTTATAAACTTGAGTGTTGTTGGAAATGTCTTAGGTGGTAATAAAATGGATCATAGTTGGATGAATGCTTTGAGAACTAGTGAAGAATATGAGAATGGGGTGGAAGAGTTTATTGAATTTGCTAGAAGGAATGTGGCTACAAAAGAAGGGATGTATTTTTGTCCATGTGTGAATTGTTTAAATGATAATCGACGGGATATTGCTGATATAAGGGATCACTTACTTTGTGACGGAATAAACCTTCGATACACAGCGTGGATATGGCATGGTGAGGAAGTAACAACTGTTGTATCTCATGAAAATGAAGTTGAGGTAGATGATGATGGAATGGAGAGAATGATTCATGATGTTGAGGTACAATCTTTTGCACAACCGCATGCATATGAAAGCGTGCGGAGTGATGCAGAGACACCTTTGTTCCCTGGGTGTACTAAGTATACACGGTGACAGGGGACGTTACATTTGGTCAACTTAAAGGCAACTTGTGGGTGGGTGATAGTAGTTTCACAACGCTACTTGAATTGTTGTGTGATATGTTTCCGAGACGATAATGTACTTCCAAATCGTATGTATGAGGCAAAGAAAATCTTGTATGCGATGGGTATGGATTATAAAAAGATACACTCTTGCCCTAATGACTGCATATTGTACAGAAATGAGTATGAAGGCCTTAGTAAGTGTCCGAAGTGTAAAACTTCACGATACAAAGTAAAGAAAGATGGTGGTTCTGGAGATGGGAAAAATAAAAGACAACCTTTAAAGGTGTTGTGGTATCTTCCAATAATACCGCGGTTTAAGCGTCTGTTTACTAGTGCATCAACGGCGAAGAAGTTGAGATGGCATTCTGATGAGAGAATATCTGATGGAAAATATCTTCGGCACCCGGCTGACTCTCTGCAATGGAAGAAAATTGATGAAATGTTCCCTCAATTTGGCAGCGAGCCAAGAAACCTTCGGCTGGGGCTTTGTACAGATGGCTTTAATCCATTTGGAACTCTTAGTAGCATCCATAGTGCATGGCCGGTTCTCCTTGTAATATACAACTTACCTCCCTGGCTATCTATGAAACGAAAGTTTGTCATGCTTTCTATGATGATTTAGGACCAAAACAAATGGGAACAATATTGATGTGTACTTGGCGCCTTTGGTTGAGGATTTAAAGAAGTTGTGGGAGGAAGGTGTAGAGGTGTTTGATGCATATAAGAAGGAGTCCTTCAAGCTGCGTGCAATGATTTTTACCACGATAAACGATTTTCCTGCTTACGGAAATTTGTTAGGGTACAGTGTGAAGGGGCATAAAGCATGTCCGATATGTGAAAAAGACACACTTCCATCAACTAAAGCACGGGAAAAAAACGGTCTACCTCGGTCATAGGAGGTTTCTTCATCGGTTCCACCCATATCGTAGGTTGCGAAAGTGTTTTAATGGCTTACCGGAGCATAGAGCGACACCAAAGGCATTAACCGGAGAGGAAGTTTATAGTCGGGTGGAGCATATCAATGTCATATTGGGTAAGCAACAAAAGATTGCTGGTGAGAAGAACATATGGAAGAAGAGATCAATTTTCTTTGACCTTCCATATTGGCGTAGTCTTGATGTGAGACACAGTCTTGATGTGATGCATGTGGAGAAAAACGTTTGTGATAGTCTTGTCAGTACGCTTTTGCACGTACCAGGGAAGACTAAGGATGGAATTAGTGCGAGACTAGACCTCGTTGATATGGGAATAAGAGAACGGTTACATCCACAAATAAAAGAAGATGGTAAGAGGGCATACATGGGGCGGCGGCGCATACACTATCAAAAGCGAGAAAAAAAAGTTTATGTGGGTGTTTAAATGACATTAAGGTTCCGAAGGGTATTCTTCTAATGTGAGTAGGTTTGTGTCAATGAACGATTTGAAGTTAGTGGGAATGAAGTCCCATGATTATCATGTGTTGATGCAACAACTATTACCAGTAGCTATTAGAGGCATTATGAAAGACGAAGTGCGAACCACTATAACAAAATTGTGTATTTTTTTTAATACTCTCTGTAACAAAGTCATTGACATTGAAAAGTTGAATGAATTGGAAAATAATGGTTATATTATTTTGTCCCAACTAGAGATGCATTTTCCTCCCGCATTTTTTGATATAATGGTGCATTTGATAGTGCATTTGGTAAGGGAGGTAAGGCTCTGCGGTCCAGTTTACCTAAGGTGGATGTACCCTTTCGAGCGATATATGAAGATCTTAAAAGGGTATTCTAAAAATCCTTATCGACCGGAAGCCTCAATAGTTGAAAGATATGTAATTGAAGAAGCTATGGACTTCTGCAAAGATTATCTATCAGGGGCCATGGTACAACCTCAGCATGACGAAGAGATAAGGAAGGGAACTAGAGGACTCAAAATGAAGAATATGCCTCGTGAGGAGTTGTTGCAGGCACACTTGTATATATTGAATAATATGGAAGAAGTTCAACCTTACATAGATGAACACAGACAGAGTTTGAAGAATATGAATCCAAGGAAGAGTGACATGCAGATTGCGAATGAGCAAAACAAGACATTCATAAAGTGGTTCGAGGAGAAGGTGTCACACGAGACCGGTGTGTCTGATACAATCGAGTGGTTCGCTGGGGGCCTTCTTTTCAAGTCATCACTTGGAGCGGTTATGATATAAATGGGTATTCTTTCTACACCAAAGACCAAGATGATAGAAGTTCTATGCAAAATAGTGGGGTAATGGTAGAAGCTGAATCCATGCACTTTTCAAGTTCGAAAGACAAAAACCCTGTATTGGCATCAATGGCCTATTATGGAGTTATTGAAGAAATATGGGAGATGACATACAATAAGTACAAAGTTGCTTTATTCAAATGTAAGTGGGTTAGCAATAATGCTGTTGTATTAGATCCACAATTTGGATTTGTCTCAGTTGATCTTCAAAGAGTTGGTCATAGAGATGAGCCATTCATTCTAGCAAGCCGGGCGAAACAAGTGTTCTATGTCACAGACCACGCAAATAAAAAGATGTCCATTGTAATCCAAAGTAAACAAAAAAGCATGGTGAAGAATTCTTTAACCTTGACGATATACCACCGTTCACAACAAATCCTCCTACAAGAATCAAGTAGAATTGGTAGATGATGATGAATATCTTGTAAGAAATGATCATTGTGAAGGAATATGGGAAACCATTTAAAGTAAGACCTTAAGTTATGAAATAGTACTGTGTGATTTTGTTTTCATTTTACCTGTTTGTTTATTTTATTCATTTAATTACAACTTAATAACCTATCTAATATTTATTTTTTCTTAACAAGAACATGGACAACTCTGATGGGTCACACAGTGATGGAGGTGAACCCGTTGTGAAAAGGGTTAGAGGCAGCACAAAGATGGGAGATTTGGTTGCACGTCATGAGAAACAACGGGAGAAGCTACATGTGGATTTTGATGCTAATAAGAATCCAATTGGTGATCAGGAAGACAAGTTCACTAGCTATGTTGGCTATTTAGCTCGAAGCAAAGTTCGCATTGTATATGCAACTTGGAGGTTGGTTCCACAAAAAACGAAGGAGTTGATTTGGCGACAACTTTTGGTAACTAACTTTTGTTATATTTGCATTTGTCCAGTTAGTCATATTGGTTGAAATGTAATTATCTCATCATTTTCCTTGCAGCAAACGTATGATGTCCCAGACAACAAGGCCATGTACAAGCATTTAATGGGGGAAGTTCGTCTTCGATGGAAAGACTTTAAGAACAAGCTCTCCCAAAAGTATATTCGAGGGCCACAGAAGAATGAGGATCCCTGTGTTAAATATACGTACATTTCTCCGGAGGACTGGAGGTCATTTTTGGCGTCACGGCAAGAGCCTTAGTTTATTGTAAAATTTCTTTCAAATCTTATCTTATGTTTTAATTCAAAACACTTGACATCATTGATATAGTTTTCTTTGATTTCGTTTCACAGGAATTAAGTGAAGCGAATAAAGCAAAGCAAGCAGCAAATAAGTACCAGCATTATATGTCTCATTTGGTTATAAAAGCTTGAACGGAGGATTATGGCAAACGAGTTGGAGAAAAGGAAGGAAGCTGCCAAATCAGACCCTAGCATAGTTGTTCAGGCCCCAGATCCTCCTCCACGTTACGAAAAATGGAAAGCTGCAAGGCTTAAGGGTGACAAATACATAAATCCTGTTGTTGCTGAGGTTGCTGCAAAGATCGTAAGTAGTTACGATTGAAGTATGTATTTTTCAAATTGTTTCACATTACAAGTATTTAATTTTCATTGGATTAAAATTGTATGATGCAGGATTCACTTGAACAGCAGAGCAGCCAGGGTTCATTTACGCCGAGTCAGCAGATGGACATCCTATCAACAGCAATAGGGAAACCAGATAACCCGTGCCGGAAAATATTTTGGACGCACTCCACATTGTTGTTCAAATCCTACTCCGGAGCTTATGGCCAAAATTCGAGCAGAATTCCTTGGAGATATCATGAATCAGGTACGACATCAAGTGACATCTATGATGTAATCGTCGAAAGAACGCACAACCCAGGATTCCCCGGGCGTCCTCAGCACGAAAGACAGTTATGACCCTCCTGATCCACCATAATGCGAACCTTCTCTCCCTCCACAGGGCAGAGTACCTTGCAAGCTATATGTCGATGTCCCACAACTTCGTATTGTTGCTGACGGTCTCGTTCACTCACAATTCACCACCCACCATAATAAACAAATTCCAGAAAATCAATGTAGGGTGACTGTGACGTGTGTTCGAGAGGGGGAAGGAGAAATAGCCCTCCCGATCCTTGATGACGAGGTTCCTAAACTAGGCGAGGCGATAGGATTATTCATCCTTTGGCCAAAGAAACTTATTAATTGCGCGACGGCACCTCTAATGGTACGAAATACCAACTATTACTTGAATTTTAGATGATTTCTATCATTACTGTTGTGCTTATGTGTTTGAGAGAAAGTCTTGTGTATGACATCCTTTTGCTGTGACTTTGGGATTTTTGTTGTCAAACCTAACATTGCTTAAATTGTTGTATCTTGACATAAACTTGAACTACAACTGATTGCCACATTTTCTTGTCAACCTACTCATAATCTGTATTTTATGTTTTACTAGGATGAACACCGTGCGACACAATTTCCTTTCTTAGCACGACTGCAACAGGTGTACAATGACATTAAAGAAGTCCCCATGCAGATGGCTGGGGGAATTCTCGGCTCAACAGTGTCATCGTATCCTTTTACAATTGACAACACAGATCTTTCGCAGTTTATTCATTTAGAGGCCTTAGATGTATGTTGGCTTACACTTGGAGTCCTATAAGTAAAATTTTCGCCTTTCAATTAATCATGTGATTTTTGTTTGTTTTATATATTCAACAATTCATTTATCCTTTTAATTCTATCATAGTTTCTTCCACAACATGTGCGTGGAGATCGAAAGAAATGAGTCATATGGATTGTTATGTCCATCGAACACGACAAGGAGCCACAGTACCTTGGAATTAAGGACATTTTATGTGGGTTCTACAATGGCAGAGTCGAAATTGCCGTGTTATCTAGCACCGATTCATGAAGGGTACGTAATTTAGTTTTGTCTATTTAAAATGTTTAATAATAAATTGTCTTCTTATCTTAACTTAATCTTATTTTTGTATGTGTTGTATTAGTTATCATTATAGTTTGTGTGTTGTTTGTCCACCCATTAACACCGTCTATTGGTTCGATTCCATGGGTGGGAGGCCACACAGAGACATAAAAACCATGTTCAGCACTGTTTTGGCCAAAAAAAGTGATGTAGGAGAAAATGGAATTAAGTTTATGTAAACATGATCATAATAGCTTTGTAAATGCTCATTAGTCTGATAATTAGGCATTGTTTTCCTTCGATGTCCTCAGTTTTAATTCAAAAACAGGATCAGTCTTGTATTGATTTGGTGAAGATGTTGTGACAAAGAGATGGTTTTCATTGGAAAACAGAATCTTCTAAATATAACCAAGAATTGATGTCCCTCATGTCATAAGCTTAATTCCTCATGTACGTAAGGTGGTGGATATATATGAGGTGGTTAAAATTATATCGTACGATGAATTAATGCCATTATTCTTCTTCTGCATGGCATTGGTTTTTAATGCAATAAGTAAAATTCTGTACCTTATGTAGTATTTGAAATAAGATATATATTTGGTTAAATATGGTAATATTAGAAAAATAATGCATCGTATAGTATGAAAGTCGTTATTACAAAGTCTTGATCGAATTAAATTCACATTGAATTTTCAAGTTTCATCCATCGTATAGTTTTATTAATCTTATAATCAAAGTTTAGTTCGTTGTTCATATTTCTTAAAATTTTATGCTCACACAATCATTTTATTTGCAAAAATGTAAAATGATCATCCGATAAAACTAGATTCATCACTACATATTGTTTTATGCAATATTGTAAGGTTTCTAAATGAAGAATGTTCCCCCCATAACTCACTTTTGTTGAATTGAAGTTGTACTTTAGTTGTGTAATTAATTCACTGATTTTATCTTATACATTTTTTCCATTTTACTGATTTTTGGTATTAATGATGCCTACTCGAAGGAAGAAATCGATTTGGTTCGAAACTTGTTGGCTGGATATCTTCTGCAACACATAGATAATTGAAGTTGGGTCTTTATATTGCATAATTAGTAGGAGGTAGCTAGACAACTTTTTGACGCTTTGTGGTGATTGTTGTACATAGAAGTAGTAGTTACCACATGAATTAGTTGGAGCAAATTGGTTAAGATGAATTGAACTTAGCCACTTAAACTTTGTTGTTACTACTTTGCTACCTTTATGTCCAATTCATCAACTATGTCTTGGGATTTTGTTATTTACATGAATGTATTCTGTTTTTGTCTTATGAAATATAAGGTTGGCTAAGCTAAACGTTTTAGCACATAGGTCTGTTGTTGATGTGTAAGTTCTTGTAAGGGTGCCCAATCATATGAAGCTAAATATTATTTTAAAAAAAAAACTTACGACGTCTAATTATAGAAATTAGACGCCGTAAGTGTGCCCTTACGGCGTCTAAGTCATAAAATTAGACGCCGTAGTTCCTCACTTACGGCGTCTAATTTTATGATTTAGACGCCGTAAGGGCACACTTACGACGTCTAATTAATCTACTTAGACGTCGTAGGTGTGCTATTTAATCGCCTTTATTACATACTTACGGCGTCTAATAAAGGAATAGGACGCCGTAAGTGTGCCCTTACGGCGTCTAAGTATAAAATTAGACGTCGTACGTTCCACCAACAACGCCCCCCAAATAGGCGTCCCTTCGAAAAAGTACGTTAAATGTACAAAAAATAGGACACCGTATCCCTATTTTGTAGTAGTGGGAAAGAGATGCAATTTTTAACTCGCCTCCCCTCTAAAATTTTAAACCAAATGAGGGGAGGGATTCATTTTTCCTCCCTTCCTCTCAAACCAAACGCACCCTAAGGGATACATCCCCATAACATTATGGGTACAGCAGAAAATTATGATGTAGGCCAAGATGCATTGGCCACGGTTAATTCAAGAAGCTCACTTAATATTACTAGACATCTTAGAGGCCACATATTCTGTAGGCACAATTAAATCCGCAAATTAGCATTTGCCAGTGTTTTTTGCTTTTACAACACTAACATTCAACTTTCTTCAGAGCAGTGATCTATTTTCTAATTTATTTGAACTAACCCATAAAGTTGTCTATATGAATAATGAAGCTTCTCCACCTCCAAAGTCTAATACACAAATTGAATTAATAGGATTTAATAAGAAGCCAAAACTGTCATTTTAAGAGTAATTTAAAGCCATGATTGCCTATAGTTTTCCAGGACTACACTAGAGCTACATACCCAAATATAAACAATGTTTGCAATCACTCATCTATCGATTCATCGAGTAAAAATAATTCTACGATCGACAAGTGAAATAATGGAATGAAAAATCCCAAAAACAAGAATGGAGAATCCAAGTGAAAACTAAGTAAAGGTTATTAAAATGTTTTTTTTTTAAGAAAAAGCTGACCTGATGAGCCGTAGTGCCAGCGTCTAAGTCAAATGAGAAAACTCAACAATGGAGGTTGTAGCAAAGGAGAGTGGCCGAACAAGGGAGATCACGGAGGTCAAGCCAAAGGATCGAGCTTGTCGCCAAAAGGATGTGCTTAAAGTCGCAGCAGAGGAGTGAGGCCAAGGCTGAGGATCGCGGCGGCGATAGAGGAGTGAGGCGCAGCGGAGGAGCAAGGCCACAACGAAGAAGATTAGAAGAAGCGATTGAGGTCACGGTTCAGAGAGTGTGGTCGCACGACAATGAAGAAGGGAGTGATGAAATTTTAGGCTATGTATGGTTTGGGGGTAGGGGAGAGGAAGGGGAAGAAAACTTTTGTGGGCCCAACAACAAATAACTTTTCCCTCCATTTTCCCTCCCCTCCCCAAACCAAACAAAGCCTTAGGGATTCAGTATCTTCTATACGGGTTGTCTTGAACATGAGGTCTAAAAAGGAATACATATTTTTTTTTTAAAATTGTTTTTAATGCAGAAAAGATATTTAGACCTATTATATAGATAACCGTTCTAAAAATTATACTCCTCTAGTCCTAAATATATAACATAATTTATAGTGCAATAGGTCCTAAATATATGACATAGTTTGTAGTGTAATAATTCATATATTTAGGATTGGAAGTAGTATCATATATATGATTTTTAATTATTTTTAACTTTTGTTAGACCGGGTGACTAGAAAGAATGTTTAAATGATGCTCCCTCCGGTCCTAATTATAGGAGCAAATTTTGGATTTAGTTTTGGTCCCAATTATAAGAGCAAGTTTTAAATTTTGTCATTTTTTTCCTATAATACCCCTATCTATACTTTCTCAATAATAATTAAAGACAATAATTTTATTATATACAATTTTATACTTCCCCAATAAAATCCTTGTGGTGAAAAATTAGTCCCAATTATAAGAGCAAGTTTTAAATTTTGTCATTTTTTTCCTATAATACCCCTATCTATACTTTCTCAATAATAATTAAATACAATAATTTTATTATATACAATTGTATACTTCCCCAATAAAATCCTTGTGGTGATAAATTTAACTAATTTATCACCACAACGATTTTAAGCAAGGAATTTAATTTAATTTGTATGAACTGTTTAAGAATTATTTTTCAATGATAGGAATAATATGTGTGATAACTATATATATATATATATATATATATATATATATATCTAATTTGATAATTGCAGTAATAATACGACACTTGTGTAAATGACGTGTGTTACGTTAGAATATAGGGAGGGAATTTTCCTTACGTATTTTCATTCAAATATCTCAATATCTTAATATCATTTTAAATTTTAGGTAAGGGTATTTTAGGAAAATAGATATAATTAACTAATTTAACTTCCTTTCTTAATCCCTCCAAATTCTGGTAAATAACTTTTATAATTAGGACCGGAGGGAGTATCTTTTAAGTATTATGTAAAAGGAACAAGTCTCATAAGTTCATGATATTTACATAAATGCCACCAGTTAAATTTTTTATACCTTATCCTTTATAATCAGTCTAAATATGGTGGTCTAAAAAGCCTATTTTGTACTAGTGACAAAAGTTTATGAATGAATATTATAATGTCATAAAAAATTGAGTTAATGAAATATATATTGCCAATTCTAAATAAAATATATATGATAAGTTAGAGGCTTATGAAGTGAGATCGCTCTATACTTCGTGCTGATCACGCTTAGTATGTATGGGGCATGATACATTCAATTAGAGGATTCAGCTCAAAGTATATATAATGTGTATGTGTGTCATAAACATAATACGATAAAACCAAAAGGTTAACAATTTTTCCTTTAAGGTAAAAAAAAGGGAATTTTTTTTTTCCTGGAGTTTTTGTTTGAATATTATTTGGCGACGACTTCAAGTCTTGTGGCCTAGTCGTTGTTGTACCAATTTACCTCATAAAGCGACTATTGGCATTCAATCTCTCTTCAATATTGCTGAATTCCCTCTCACTACAAAGTCTCTTGGATTCTCTTTCTAGACGCTTCTTCTCTTTCTTCCTCCCTTCTTCTTGTTCCTTTTGGTTCCACTATAGCTTTCGATTCAGTAGAGAAACCATTTGTGACGACTAGCCACAACGAGCTTGCCACATTGAGTTGCTCACGCAAACTATTTCTCTCAATCTGAATAACTATCCTGATAGTATCAGGGTCGGACTTCATGAATTGAGGGTTTTATGGAAGTCGGACCTAAACAGATTGACCCTTATTCCTAGCTGATCTAGACCTACTTATCCATCTTCAAAACCATCAACAAGAGTTGATTGAGATAAACTTGAAGCTCAAGTAAAGAAAGAGTTTGTGTGCAGCTTTACTTCAAAATGACGTAGTTGCTTGTTTTGCTCATTTTGATTACTAAAATTACCTATTAAGGAGCAACATGAACAACTTGACGGTAATGCAGCATTGAACATTTTTTTCGGGGACTTGTATAAGAATGTTAATGAAGACACGAGCAATGAGCAAGTTATTTGGAAGTAGAGCTTTCAATACGGGCTAGCCTGTCCCTAAAGAACTCTCCCTTGACAAGTCTATTTTGTATATGTTTATATTGAAATAAAAATTAATCAATTTGTCTTAAAAGTTCGAGCAAATTATAGATATTAACGAACCAAATCAGACCTTTCCATCTCATAACTTCCTCCTTTAATAACATATTTTCAACCTTCCAGCCAAGAATAAAATTAAAATAAATTCTTAATACTTCATTATTTTTTTCCTTTCTATATTTGATCTTTTACACGTAAGATGTCTTTAAATGGGGAGAGCCTAATAAAATTCTTCTTGGACTTCAACTGTTAACAAATATTTCACATGACGTTGTCCAGGTGTTTCAGTGAAAGCAAATTAATATTGTTACTTGTAATACACACACACGTATTCACAAAATTTTATTTTTTTAAAGACATTTAACTAAAATATTGACCAATTAGCCAACGAAAAATTAGTTATCCTTAACAATATAACCAAAAAAAAAATTTAACCCAAATAGTTATAAGTATGAAAATTTTATGTCCGAATATAAATATAAATTCAAATAATTTAAAAACTGCCAATCCATAATACACAACAAATCCAACTATATAATGTAACTATACTAAAACTTTGTGCATTGTACATTTTGAGAAAATGTAGACCAAACAAAATGAAGGATAATTATGCTTATTAAGCCAAAAGTTCAAACTTTCAAGATAACAAGACTTTCTCCCCATGCGTTGCACGGATACGACAATTCTCTGCATGGATTTAAATGACGCACACATGCTGCTATGTGATAACAAATCTAATTTTGATAAAACATGCCATTATTTGAAATCAAGGTTTTGAAAAACCTCTCTGTATACAACATTAGTTGTTGTGCTACTTGATTTTTTTGATTCATCCAATATAAGTATCCTCAAACCTTTGAAGCTCTTCACCCTGGAATACAACATATAATTGCCCATGTGAAAATACTGGACTTGGAAGGTCTCGGCCAACATGTGACATTGATTGACCTTGGCTTTAGTTATTGTCATTGCAAATGATATTAAAATTGGAAATTGCCTCATTGTCATATTAAAAGGCAGTTTAGATTTAGATAGGTTCATATCCATTCTATGTATCAAAATATCTTCACCAGCGCTTATGCCATTCAATGCCTTTACCCTAATGACATTCTTGCCAAGTTGTGTTACTTGTAGCCTTGTACCATTGCACAATCCAATTGTTTGATCAATATTTCTTATCAACATAAGTAGTACACCTACTTTCAAAACCAATTTATGATGAGGAATCCCTGAGCACTTAATTGCATTGAGATATTCTATGTTGTACAAATCCTCTAAACTTCCATTCACCTGATCTGTATTACTTATATAGTCTGAACTGAAATACTCTACTGGATCACTTGGCAACAAAAAACAAATGCATTCATTCAAAGCATCAACATTTTCAGTTAAAGGAGTTAGAATGGTCCTGTTATTGAGGTAATCTACATCAACAACATGTTCAACTAAATTTGGGTAGGTAGATTGAACGATTGACCTAATCGGATCACAATCATCATTCAACAATAGCTCGGTCGGTATTGAAATGCCTGCAATACCATCATGTGGTAATCGGATCACAGTCATCATTCCTGATGGTAGTATAGTTGCTGTTATCCCACTGGAAGCTACATTGAGGATGATTCCACTGTTTCCCCGTACGGAAGATGTCAATGCATTCCATATAAATGTTTTATCTGTTCCACCAAATCCATGCACAAAAAAGAAACCCCCCATTTTTGAAGAAACTGCTCTCATTATCTCATCAAATACTGCCTTCTGCTCCTCAGTCATCAATCTCTGCATTTTTTCAGAGGCTTCAATCTCCTTATCTCTATTGTAATTCATTTCTTGCAAAATTAGCAGGCATGACGTATCTGTTGGTTTTGATTAGTTTTGATGATGTCTTATATAGATGTCATTCTTAAGAGCAAAAAGATTGCATGATATATTTATCTCCTACATTGACTAACTACTATATTTAATGTAGATTAGTCCAAGTTGAATAATAGCTCAAGAAGGAGATAATAAATTTTAGAAAGAAGAAACTAGAGAGAATGTCAAGTTCAAGAAGAAGAAGAGATATTGAAGAATTAAAGTATGAAAATGATCAAGAGAAGAAGAAGAGGAGAGAAGAAAGAAAGAATTGAATTTTGGAATGATCAAGATAAAAGAAGAAAGAAAGAGTTCAATTATGGAGAATGATGAAGAGAAGAGAAGAAAGAAGGAAGAACTTGTTGAATGGATTGAGAAAATCATTATTCAAGTTCTAATATTGATGCTAGAAGTCTCCAAGGTCATATGGAAGTTGGAATGGGTCAATCAGAGTTAAAACCAGCAAAAAATCAGTTCCAGGATGAGAAAACTCGAGTTTCCTACTTCGCTACAATGATTTGCCTCTCTGGTATGAGAAAACTCGAGTTTGGAAGTCAAAACTCGAGTTTGGAACTCAAAACTCGAGTTAATCATTAACTGACTCGAGTTTGCAATGTCTTCAGCATCTCTGGCGTCTCTGGACAAGGAAAACTCGAGTTTCCATTTCAAAACTCGAGTTTCCAGCTCTCTTCAGCAACTCTGTTCAACTCTGTTTCACATTTCACTTGGGCAACGTCTGGTAATTTGATGATATCTCCCAAACCAGAAATCGGATTGAGGTGAAACCAGTGGCATATGAAAATAGACTCCAAATGCGTCATTTTGATATACAATCCAAGCCAAAAGGAGTTAATATAATGTAGATATAAATTGTAGAAGTTGACAGTGAAATTCACGCCACACAGAAGACCAAGCTTCAATGTTTTGAGTGTATCTCACAAACTACAAATCCAATTGAGCTGAAATCGGCGGCATATGAAATTAGACTCAAAAGGATTTCCAACAAGAGTTGACCCAACGAAAATGGAGTTCAGACCAGGGAGATATGGCCCTCGAAAGTAGACTATATGTTCAAGATGTTGCACAGTTTGCTATCAAATGAAGCAAACTCGAGTTTGGGAAACAAAACTCGAGTTTGTCGGGGACAGAGAGTAAAATCTGATTTTGGGAAGGACCGAAACTCGAGTCATTAAGTTGGAAACTCGAGTTTCCATCAGACAGAGAGCAACCAAGGGCCGAGGAACTCCAAAACTCGAGTTAGTCACTTAATGACTCAAGTTTTGCTTCAAATTCAAAATGTTCTTCGAAACTCAATCGCGACATATACCTGAGAAAGACCAAAACTCGAGTTTGTGTTTCAAAACTCGAGTTTGCACTTAAGTGAACAGTTCAAAACTCCAGTTTTCATTTGGAAACTCTAGTTTTCATTTGGAAACTCCAGTTTTCGCGCTCTGTTTGAAAATCAGTTTTTCTGGAAATTGTGAAATCTTCATATATGATCTAGATACTTCATATCATCACTCATTATCATTCTTAAATATGTTTATATCATTTGTGTACATGATTTAGATTATCAAAGGTTGGCAAAATGAAGATTAAGAGTGAAGAAAATGCTGATGTCATAGCTGGTTCAGAAAACGAAGTTCTAACGGCTAGTTCCATCTGAGTCTAACGGCTATATTTCTTTATCCAACAGTCACTGAATCTTCAAACGGTCATATATTGATCTCTACCTATAAAAGAAGACAGATTCAAGACAGAAGTAGCAAGAGAAACAAGCTTACATGTTCAACATGCTGATATTATAATATTATCATCATTTACTCTCTGTTTTCAATATTTTCATAGATTATCATAGAGAGTGAAATGATTTGTATTGTACTTCAGTGTTTATCCATTCACTTCTGAGAGAGGAGATTTATTTTTAAACATCCTATCATTCTATTTGAGAGTTACTCAAGATTGGGTGATCTTGAGTGGGAAACCCATTGTATTGATTACAGCTTGTAAGGGGTGTAAGTTCTAGTGAGAGAATTACTTCGAGTACAGAGTGTGTAATCAAGTGGATGTATTTATTACAGTTTGTAAGGGGGAGTGAATCCTAGTGAGAGGATTATTTCAAGTACAGAACGTGTAATCAAGTTGAAAGAAGATAGTGGATTGAAAATCTCAAGTGGAGCTTGGGGACTGGACGTAGGTCCAGGATTGGGCCGAACCAGTATAAATCACAGTTTTCATATTCTCTTCCCTTATCTCTTATATTCCAGCATATATGTTTTGAATGATTGTTCATTTCTTTATAAATTATTATTGTCATTCAAACTACTTTCAATAAGTTGTGAAAAGCTTTTTAAAGTTCTAAGTTTTTTAATCAAACACCCAATTCACCCCCCCCTCTTGGGTGATAGCCAAGTCTTTCAATATCAATAATGTTGTCTTCCTCTGGTGTAGGCATTGATGGATAGTCACGCAGGCTTTTGCCATTCTGTAGCAACATTTGTTCAATTTGATATAGACCTGTAGCTTCCTTATGGGCATTCGTAATTTGCACATCTACATGACAAAAGGTGACATAGTATAAGTGATTGAACAACTATTTAGATGTATGGAATTTAAATAACCAAACGAATAATATTATTTATTACTTCAATATAATTTAGGTATTATAAATGATTAGAAATTATGGTGTACCTGTACATTGTGGGTCAACATGACTAATTTGTAATAGATCCTCACAAATAATATCTTTGGTTTGTTCCCAGACAACAGCAGGCTGAGATAGTGAGTAACTCAATAGCATGCTGGTGAAAAATTTACGAAGGTAATTGCCAGATGCCCACAAAGATGCTTCTTTAATTGCATCTATGAATTCATTGTCATCATCTAATAAACCAAGTGCATAACATGCTTCTCTGAATGTTGAAAAAACTACATTATTGACAGTCATTATATCTGTACAATTCTTTGGCCCGCGAACCTTTGTCAACAGTAAATGGAGGTAGTATAATTCTCCCTGAGATGGTGTACAATGACCTAACCTCCCAACTGAAAACCCACGTTGACAGAGTCTCCATATCCTCTTTTCCCTGATAAATGTACAATAGGAAATTGAGAGTAAGAAAGTGTTCTAGTAAATGGATCTTCTTCCTTTTTTTTACCATCCAAGCAAGGAACATTGACCCTTTAACCCTTGGATTGTTAAGCAATGATGACATCGTATCAGTTTGAGTGTAATAAACCGATCGCTGATGACGGAGATGAAAACTTAACCTCTCAACAGGTGGTTGTCTATGGTGAATATCCAATACAAAAATTCTCCATGACGCCTCACATGAGGAGATGTACTTACAATTAAGGTAGTGAGAAATTTTGTCAAACCCTTGCAGCGAACCTGCACCATCATTAACATCGTATATGCCTGCTATAACACGATCATGCCCTTTACTTATGTATTTGAATAGGTACTTGATGGCACGTGATTGATTTGTCTTTTCAACATTCAAATGTCCATGAAATAATTTCAACAACCTACAATTGTAAGGAACAACAAATCGGTTGTCAAACTCAATACCCTTCCTTGTCACAGTACGGTTATCATTTCTTCGACGATATGTTGGATAACCATTTTCATCCAACATTGTATGCTCATTAAATTTTCTTGGGAAATACTTAGAGCATCTACCATCTTTCATGCAAGGTGCACTCGCTGAAGATCTACCGCATGGACCACGGATCATGTAGCTTACGACTAACTCATATAATTCTGGGTTAGATTCTCTATGTTGAATCTCTGTAGTATTATCTTGTCAACATATGGTGTACGAGTCTTGTCTGTTTCAGACAACCACAGTATAATATGCGCATGTGGTAACCCTCTTTTTTGGAACTCAATTGTGTATACCTCTACAATAATAAATGTAAACAATATTTAATGACTTTAATATAAAATAATGTGTTTTGCATCTCAAATTTCAATTAGTTAATGTAGCCATGAAATCTCAAAACAATAAGAATATACCAAAGTAATATTAAATTAATAAAATTATTGATATCATCTTGTTAACCGATGAGATTTTCTAAAAAACATTTAGTTACAAATAATTAAAGTTATTTATGATGCATGATAATATACATATACACTAATAAACTAACAAAGGATTGAGCTATTATCTTTTATAAATTATGAAAAATAAACATTTAGGTACTAGTTGGAACTGACGAGGGAAAAAAAACCATACAAAATATTTCCTTTAATGTTACAAATGCTACCTCAAAATACTTCAAGATTATTCCAAAAGGAATGGAGAAAATTCCCACTAAACATAATCATAAAATTACAATTGGAAAATAATTTCATCAATACTTATAAATTAGTTTACTAAAGAAATGTTAATTGAATAGGATATATTACTTTAACCCTAATTGCAAGTTCAGAATGGTTTTTTCTATGTAGCCGTATTAGATTTTGAACACATTATAAAGGCATAAAGCATTATACAATTTTGGAAAGTATATATCATTTTTGGTGAAAACATAAAAGTGATAACTGGTGTCAAAAAAATACATTTCAGTGAAAATATATATTTAACTATCCTACATATAAAAGAAAAAGCAGTGAAGATTTATATATGTCATAGTTAAGAAATTTGACCTGCTTTAATTGTCCCAAAAATCTTCTTATCCTTCATTATGTGCATCAATTTGTGAAGTTTGATATAGAATATCCTGCTCAACACTTCTGGTCTATCACAAGGTTTCAATCCATCTTCATTACAATGACGAATTATCTCAGGCCACATAGGGTTGCATGTAAATGTTATAAAAATATCAGGATAGCCAACCCATGCACATATTGCCATAGCATCTTGGTATTTTTGAATCATATATCTAGCGCCACCAGTAAAAGAAGATGGTAGAATAACTCATCGTCCCGTTGATAAAGGATTTGTTTCTCCTCTTGTTATTGCGTCAGAAAGTCCACTGTATAGATCAACCCTTAATTCTTTTTTATGGTTTCTAATGTAGTTCAACCTGTCACTTTCAACCATCGAATATCCATCAACAATTAATTGTTGAAGTAATTTTTTCCCATGCAAAATTACTGACCGTTCAGAATTTCTCCTCATCAGTCGAAAAGCCAGGTATTCCCTCGGGGTAAGCCTCGTTTTCTTTTTAGTCTTCAATAAGGATTCTTGGCCATGTTCCATTGAGGAGTCATAACCATTATCTCCATAATGCAAAAATAAGGGATACTGAAGTGGCAGATATGCCATGTGTAATTCATCAATCTTTTGTTGTAATACCCGAATAAATAAAAAGGGCTGTTTTTGATAAGTGAGTATGTGGTTTCAATACCTGTGTTATAGTTATCTTATTTTCTAAGGAAAAATCTCTTGGAAATCAGGAAAAAATAATAATGAGCCAAAATGACTAAAATGCCCTTGTGGAGCATAAAATGGCCTAGAAATATTATGATAAATTCTAAAGGGCAGTGAAATAATTATTAAAAATTAGAAGGAATATTTTCCTTAATTTAGAAAATTTAATAAATTATAACCTTGGGAAAATTAAAGGAGAAAAATCAAAAAGTATTGTGGGAGCCATAATTGACCTCATGATTTTTAATATTTTACATGGGACATAAAATACCAATGTAAGTCCAATAGTTGTGAGATAATGGTTAATCCTAAATAAGGAAATTATCAACAATTACTGAGGGATTAGATAAATAATTATTGGCTAATTATTTAAGCATAAATCAAGAGAATATTCAAGTAGATTATGAGGAACCCTTTAATTAAATATTAATTGATAAAATTAGCATAAAATATATGTGCTAATTATTGGGAAAAGATTAAGAAAAATTGGTGAGATTAGGTACATGAAAACCCTAACCCTAAAAAGTTACTAATCATATGATTAGAGCACTAATTAAAATTGTAAATCAAATTAGATAAATTAAATAATTACTAAGGGTTAAGATGTAATCTTGAAAAGTGAAATCAAAGGTTTAGAATTATTCTAGTAATTTTTAAAGTCTAAATCCTTGTAATTAAGTATGGACCAATAAGGGAATTTTGTGAAAAATAAATATAAGATAATTAGAATAACATATATTAATTAAAATATTAAAAAAAAAAAGAAGAGCAGCCGAAATTTTTGGGAAAAATAGGATAAGAATGGAGCAAAAATAATATCATGATATTTTTAAGGCAAGTTGTAATAAAATATTAATATAAAATGTGAAAAGCAAATAGGATAAATGACCACCGATAGAAATTAAATCCTAACTAGAAAACCATGAATAAGGTTTCTAAAGTCAGGGCATAATATAGACAAGTGAATTTTTAGCTTGGAGTAGGTTACCTCCGAAGTTATTTCCGTAACCGAAAAGGGTTATACTAGACTGGCTAAGAAGCTATCTGATATTCAAAAAGCAAATCAGATAAATGAAAATCCATAGAAACAAAGCCATAACTTGAAATCCAGGGATGAGTTGGTAAACATCTGGGCATATTATGAATCAGTGGATTTTTATCCCGAAGATGTTGTTACCCGAAGCGATTTCCGTAACCGAAGACGTTTATCCGAAAATCTTCAGTATCGGTACAAGACCATAAAGCAACCTTGTGACATCATCAAAGATGATGTCATTTTCTGCCACCTAAGGGGGGGAGGTCGGCAAGGGTGATCCAAGGGCCAAGATTGTGCCATTTCAACAAAGTGCGATCCTACGGTCCAGAATCCGTCGACAAAGTGTGAATAGTAACTTAATTTGCCTATAAATAGGCCTTTGCTCCCATTTGAATCTTCACACCAAAAACCACCAAGCATTTTGAAAATCTTGGAGCAGCAAGGAGGAGGAAGAGTCCGGGGAAAATTTGCAGCGAAGCTCTGGGTAATTTCTTCGGTCCTTAGTCTTAAGTTCTTTCTTGTTGTTATAGTAGGAATGTTAGATAGATCTTTAGTTTTTCAAGTATGATTTAGATATCATGTTTTAGGGGTAGATATGATATTTATTTCAAAAATATGTTGGAGAAAGAGATATGTTAAAATTTTGGAGAAATAGAGTTAAAGTAGCGAAGCGCTGGCGAAATTCCGCCAATTAGTAAGGGTAGGGGCAAAATGGTAATTTGTACCTAAAATGCCTGTTATGATGTTTATCACTAATAAATGTGATATTATCCCTATAGGATATCCGAGATCAAGCACTGCTGTTGTACCGCCGTCGAACCGCTATCTGACGTGTCGTTTTCCCTTTTCCGTCAAAAGTACAGTTTTCCGTCAAACGTACCAGAATACCGTCAACGAAGGTACGGACGCGTATTGTAACACTAATCATGTGCTGCTCATATACATATATGTGATAGATACGTTCATAGACTGAGGCTCTATTTAGGGTCGTCATTTATACTTACAGCTTTACACGGGTTATAGTATTGGTAATACCGTTATGTTTTCCTAGCGCTGAGGACACGAGCGGTTATCGTGGCACTGGGTATGTGTGGACTGTTGTTGTTGAACTTTACATACTGCTCTGTGCTTATGTTCTGTCATTGTTATGATCATGCATCTGCTTTGTGCTTATGTAGTGATATGATGTATTGTTCATGAATATCTGTTGTCCATATACTGTTTTATTTGAGCATAAGGTTAATCGTTACCCGAGATCCAATGGGTAAATTGGATCTCACTGTAGCTTCAGTGGTCCGGAGGACCAAGGATTGGAGAGCGGGGCAAGCATCACGACTAGACCGATGCCGAGAAGTTTCTTTTGTTTATATAGTAATTACTTTTGAGAACAATAGGATGACTATATCAATACTATATTACACTATGGTTAATGTTTGAATGTGAATCAGTTACTCTTTCGCTCAAATGCTCTACTCTGATTGAAAAAAAAAAAATTCTCTTTTAAAATGGGATGTTACATTTGTAATGCTCCGTGACTGTCATTTTACACTTATGTCTCTGTTGGTTTATGAGTTGTCAAAATCACCTACAATGAGAGCTGCAAGTTCTGAAGCTGTGGACATATTATATTGCCTACCAAGACCACTTGAGTTGCCATTCCTGATTAGCCTAATGTTAACATCATGGACAACATTATGCTTTAAAATTTCTGTAGCAGATCTATAGTGCTTAACAATAGAGTTATGCTTGTCAAGACATCCTTTTATCAATTTCACAATACTTGGATCCAAATTTTCCACGCCACCATTACGGCTGTAACATTCAATAACAATATACAATTATGACTAAAACATTGCTTCATACACAACAACTTAATTTTAAAGGAAAATTTATTTTTGATATAAATCTTGCCTCACAGTTGAAATACGGTTAGAAACTTCATTGTCAGTGTCGTAAATGTACAATTGAGTGTAAACTGGAGGGTTTCCCTCTGGCGGCAATAAACTCCTTATGAAATGGTGATTTTGTCCTAATAGTACAAATGAGTAAGGACCTCCACCCTTGAGTTTATTGAATGATCAATTCTGCCACCCATCGAAGTAAAACAAAACATATTATTGTATAAACGAATATATGTGAAAAACTTTTTTGATATAGGTAATTGTTTATTGAAAAACAATTCACGAAGATCTTCAGGTGGATCTTGAAGTAAAGGAGCAGTAAACTTTCCATGAGCAAATCAGCATTTATGAGAGAGTTGGGAATAAGTGTCGTGTGAGCAAATTGGCTTCACGACTTTACGTTGAAAATGCAAATATAGGTTGCCGCCGGACTGTTTCACTCATCATTGCATCAGATTAAATAAGCGAAAGAAGGTTTGAAATTCAACAACTAAATGACCAATCAAAATACACGCTTTCAAATGTCCTTGTAAAAAAAGAGAGGGTACAATCAGATTGAAAAAACCATTTAATAATGAGGGGAAAGTATTCCAACCGTCGTCTGCTTCAATTAATAGGTATCAGACTTACTGAGCAAGCAATCTTAAACGAAATCGTAGTGAACAATCCTTGGAAATCAATATTAGCGGAGTCAAGTAATTAATATGATTCCAGATTTCAAAAGGATTTGAGAAGTCATCAAATTTAACCGAATGAAATACATTTACATTGATGAAGCATGAACACAATTGTTAGTATTCTACTGTGTATGTTTATTTCGGTTTGACATATCACGATTTAACACTATATTCATTGGGTAAACATGACACATAGTACCGTTCACAGATGTGATTATTGAAATAGTAATGGTTGCAAAACTTATATCACAATAAGATGAACCTAAAAGTAATTTGGTCATTTTAGTTTATGCTTTCACCTGCATAATAGAGATTATATATACTTTTATAACCAATAAATATGTTTGAGAAAACGCATATTTGTGTTAATTAATCAAGGCAGACAAAACTTGTCAATAAGTATTAATTAATATAGATGTAGAAAATCAAGTAATTGTTCAACGCTCATAACTTACAATTACACTAATCAAGGAAGATAACGCATAAACTCACAAACTGAACCATCTCTAGAAATCTATATTAGCGGCAATAAATTATTAATATGGTTGCAGATATGAAAAGGATGTGAGAAGTCGGCATAATTAAACTAATGAAACAGAAATTTTTTAATCCATCACAGCAACAGAAATATTCTGATACAATAGTTCATCAGAACAGGCTTAGAAGTACTATTAACATTATTTGAGTCATTGGAAAGATAAACACATTCAAAAGCTCAAGAACTTACCTCTTGAAGCTCAACTCCTTCTTCCTTCTTGCTCCTCCACCTTGCTCCAAGAACACTCTTACTCTCACACTCTTAATCAAAGGATCAGAGGTGATTGTGTTGGTGTGAGGAAATCTGTGAAGGAGGGCTTCTCTATTTATAGAGAAAAATCAAGGACACAAATGGAAATTAATTTTGACCAAATCTCATCCTAACTCTTGGATTAAAAATAGCTTTATGAAATTTCATCTTTGCCTTCCATTTGATGCCGACATGCCTCTCCTCTTATAACCATTTAATGTGTTTTTGATTTGCAAAATATCCCATGGTTTAAGCCTTCTCATTGGCTAGTTGATAATTTTGAGTTTTCAAAGCTCTAACTCAACTATGATAAATGATATCTCCTCCTTCCATTAGAGCTAGTTGTGCCCTCCTTTTCTTTGGCTCAAGAAGTGTGTTTCTTATGTGTCTAATAATCAATAACCTAAGCCTCCTATTGGTTCATCCATTTTCACAAGGATTTAGCTTAGTTTGGTGATTAATTAGGACAATTGGATTTAACTTTATTAAACTTAATCCTAACGTAACCCTTCATTGTTGTTAGAAAAATCCTACTACTATTGAAGATCTTTCCCTTAAATCAACATGTGCTTCTACAATTATCATATTATAATCTCTCACTCTCTCTCCCATGTGCAATTCATCCTCTTTGAGGACTTTGGGGGATGATTACTCTAATCCTTAATTATCATTCAATTGGAGTGTTTAAATGCCCCATTCATTATATGTTTCATTGGTAAATTGATTTATTTGTTAATCATGACCACTAGTGTTTTAATCAACAAGCTTAATTCCTTCACCCTTGGCCCTTAATAAAACATCCCTTAATTGATGCTCTTTAATTTGCCTCTTGATTAATTTGAAGAATTACACAAACATTTTAATTAGTGTAATCTCAATTCCCATTAGTTTTTACTAATTGCCTTTAAATTGCTCAAGTGTTTTCACAACATTTCTTGCTTCTTTTGATCATAAATTAACCATTATCCAGTGTGTTAATTATGTCATATTTTATTGTCCTAAATATGTAGTCTCAAATCACTAATTTCCTAGTGAAATTTGGATACAATTATAATCAATGGTTTATAATCATTTGAGACACATATTCACTTTTGTATTTTAGTAATTATTTTCTAAAATACAATGTTTATAAGGATTATGAAAATTAGAGTATTACATAGCATAAGAGGAAAAAGATGTTACCTTTCAATTTTTTTTACAAATTTTTTTTTGAATAAAATTACATTTAATTTTTTTACCATCTTGAAATATTTTATCATTAAACCCAATTTGCCTCCAAAGTTTTTGGGTAAAAATTGTGGGCATCCATTTTAACGTTTCAGTAATTTGAGAAGATATTTATAAGATATAATTGAAGCCTAAGGAAGTTATCTAAAAAATTAAAAAAGCCTATTTTTTTGAATTTAGGACCTATGTTTTTGAGAAATTCAAGAATGATAGCAAGAGGATAATTTTTAGCCCAAAAAGCTTAGGGAAAATATTTTATGGGCTGAAAATAAGGGAGTATAACTTAGTCAAGTGTAATAGAAGGGCAAAACAGTCATTTTCCTTATTAAAACCCATTTTCTTTTCCTATGAACATTTAAGACATGCCCCTACAGGGCTTATTTCCATTTGCTAACATAATCAGAGGGTTAGGTCGAGAGAGTGAGAGAGATGCCGAGGAAGAGCGATCGCCGGAGAAGGGCAGGAGGGCACACCGGAAGTTACATGCAAGCTTGAATCTAGGTGGAGGTTTGTCCCCTACACATCATAGTAACCTTATTATCTTCTATTGATGCGTTTCTGATAAGCTATTGCTGGAAGATCTGATTATAGAGAGAGAGGAAGTGAATAACATATGAATAAGGAATTGAAATTGAAAGTTAGAATAATTGTGTGTTTATGTGTTTTTTGTTTTTGTTTTTTTGATTATTGAGAGTAAGGAATTGAAATTGAAAGGACGTTAATATATAAAGTTTAGAAGTAGTTTTCAAATCCAAAATCTGCTTTGAGGAGTGCAGTTTCAGATTCTAAATCAGAAATAAGAGCAGATGATAAGTTGCTGCTTTAAGGTTTATAAATGATGAACCAATAACTCAAGGAACCAAGGTATGATTGAGAGTGGTGAAATGATGATTTTAAGGATAAATGTAAAGCTTGGATTTACTGAACCTAGAGGTATTATCCAATTGATGAAGCTTGAAACTAAAGGAAGTACATATATGTGCATGTGTGAGTGAATTTAGGGCTTGATTAAATAAATTTGAGGCTCTAAAATGATTCATACTTTTTGTTTTATATGGCTAAAATTATGGTTAGAGATATCTAAATGATGATTTGTTAGATGTTTATTGTTAGAATATTATGGTTTAGATAGTTAGATTAGATATTTAGATTAATCATTATCTTAAGATTATCATTGATATCTATTAGGGTAAAGATATGGATATATTATATGATAATATATCTTAATCATTTAGATTTGATTTAAGTTATTTTTTATAAGATTAGATTCTAGGGTTAGCCTTAGGTTTGCCTATATAAAGGCCCTTCTGTACTCACTTTTATTTATGGAGTCTAATAGAGTGAAATTTATCCCTCTAAATTAAACATGGTATCAAAGCCAGGATAAGTTTTTTTTTTAGACCTATAGAAAACAAAAAAAAAAAAAAAAGAAGGGGAAAACTCAGCGGAAAACTCAGCGTTCAACTCAGCGGAAAACTCAGCGACAGAGTTTCGATCATCCTCACTCACCCAGACCGTCGACCAACCAACTCCGAACGTTGCACCTTAGGAGACGCAGAAGAACTCCAAGAGTGCACACACAGGCGTCGAGTGGAGGCGAACGGCAACGAGAAGGCGAGAGAGAGAGAACGAGAGAACACGAAGAACAGTGACATGGAACGGTTTTCAGATCCACGTTGACGGAGTGCGCGTGTACCTGCACCGCCACCTTCGACGGGACCAGTAAGTGCCGATCGGCACACCCCAGAGGAACGCCGGCGATCCGCTCTGGCGCGTGACCCCCACGCGCCACCACTCTCCCAGCGCGTGACACCCACGCGCCGGCGTAAACAGTGATCTTCAAATCCTTTTTTTTTCCCTTTTCTGACCAGAACAATGGATCCTCCCAAACTACCTTTTTTATTCGGTTCAGTACCTCAAAGTTACAGTCAAACTGGAGTCAATCCCATGGCTCTTATGACAAGTACAAATTCTCAAACTGAAGACTCTTCTGCATCAGACCAACCAAACCAAACTGTACAACCAAACTGTACAACCAAACCAAACAGTACCCTACAAAACATCAGAGATGGTTCCAGATTACCCAGAAAATCACAATATGGTTATTAACCATAGGTTTAATGGTAAAAACTATCTTCAATGGTCCCAAAGTGTACTAAGGTATATTCGTGGCAAGAAGAAGGAGAAATATATAAATGGAGCAGCCCCTCAACCAGCTCCTAATGACCCAAATTTCGACACATGGTTTGCTGAAAATAACCAAGTTATGACTTGGTTGTGTAACTCAATGACCGTGGAGATCAGTGAGGGCTATCTCCTTGCACACACAAAGAAAGGAAATCGGGATACAGCTCGAAGGACCTACTCTCGCTTGACAACACCGCTGCCTTGATTCACTTAAAACGACAACTCGGTGATTTACGACAAGGTAACATGTCGGTGATCAATATTACAATTCTTTGCTAAAAGCGTGGCAAAGAACAGGATCTGTTTGAAGTTCACCCTTGGGAATGCCTCAAAGATGCACAATTGCACAAGCGAATTGTGGAAGAAGGAAGGATACACGATTTCCTTCTAGGCTTAAATGACGCTTTCGAAGAAATAAGGGGCAGAATCATGGGATTGAAGCCTCTACCACAACTCTTTGATGTTGTTAACTTAGTACAGTTCGAGGAAAGTAGAAAACTTCGAACAAAAGTGGCCCAAGCCAAAATGAAAGCTCAAGACTTGCAGTTAAGGGACCACCCGGAGAACGAAAGTCTACCAAGTGGTGCAACTATTGCAAGAAGAAAGGTCATAATAAAGAATGCTGGAAACTCTATGGAAAACCCCCTAGTGGAAAATCAAACTCCCAAAGTCACATTACTACAACTGAACCAACGGTTGAGAATGATAATCAATTGAGCACGAAAGAATTAAAGATGCTTCGTTGTATGCTTGAGAAGTAGAATAAGTCAACCGCTATACCCAATGTGAATCTGGTAAAATCAGGTAATTCTATTGTAGCTGTTAATGCTGTAACGACCAGTGACAATACCTGGATTGTTGACTCAGGAGCTACGGATCATATGACTGGTAACAAGACTTTATTCCACAACCTTAAATTCTGTCACGAACACCTTAAAGTCAAAGTAGCTAATGGTGTAGTCACAAGGGTTAAGGGAATTGGCACGCTTACATTATCGATCGCTTGTCAATACATAATGTTCGTTTGTGCCTGAACTCACTTGTAATCTAATATCTGTAAGCAAGTTGACTAGAGGCCGACTATGTCGAGTAATTTTTGATGATGATTTATGTGTGTTTCAGGATTAAAAATCGAGGAGGACGATTGGGACTTCTAGAGAATGGGATGAATTGTTTTACCTTGAAGGATCAAACAAGAATAAAAATGCGTGGAAGGCAAGACAAGCATTGTTTAGTTCAAATTCTCAAAATAATGATGTATTTTTGTGGCACTGTCGATCAGGCCATCCTAGTTTCGATTATATGAATCATTTGTTTCCTAGTTCATTTAATAAAAATTCTATTCCTTTTCATTGTGAAACTTGTCAATTTGCCAAACAAACACGATCCTCATATCCTAAACAGCCCTATATCCCTTCCTCCCCATTCACACTAATTCATAGTGATATTTGGGGTCCCGCCAGAATAAATACCCAAACACATACCAGATGGTTTGTTACTTTCATCGATGATCACACCAGAATTACATGGGTGTATTTAATGAAAGACAAATCTGAAGTGGCCAAAATATTTCAAAAGTTCTATACCTATGTGCAGACCCAATTCAATACCTCCATTAAGGTACTGCGTAGTGATAATGCCAAAGAATATATGAGCTCTACCCTTAAAGAGTTCCTTGATCACCAAGGAATTCATCACCAAACTTCTGTCCATACACCCTCAACAAAATGGAGTGGCGAGCGAAAAACCGTCACCTATTAGAAGTTACTCGTGCCTTACTAATGGAACGGAATGTACCTACCATTTTTTGGGGGGATGCCATCCTTACTGCAGCTTATCTCATTAACCGTATGCCTTCTAAGGTACTAAAGTGTGACACTCCAATTCAGAAACTCCTTCAACTCTTTCCGAATTGCCCTCTAATCAATTCATTACCTCTTAAAGTGTTCGGTTGTGCTGTATTCGTTCATAATAAAGATGACAACAAATTTGGTGCTCGAGCCAACAAATGTATATTCCTTGGATACTCCTCTACTCAAAAAGGATACAAATGCTATTGCCCATCTTCCAAGAAACTCATTGTTTCCAAAGACACTGTGTTCTATGAAGAGGAAGCCTATTATCCCAAATTACCCATTCAGGGGGAGTATTATGACATTGAATGGCTAAAATCAAACACATTACCCTCACCGCAGCCTAACCTTATCACTACTCTTGACTCACTTGCTCCCATAAACCAGCCTAGTCCCACTCAGCTTGAAACCAATGAACTGGAAACAAATGTTGAAATCAATTCAGGAATGGATGCTGAAACGCGACCAGAGGAAGATTCCAACTTACAAGCTGAATCAGGCACTGGTAGAACTGTCTCTCCGATTCAAAGGAAGGACCATGAATCCAATCCGGATTAAATCTGAAGAATCGGGTTGGCCTATTGCCTTGAGAAAAGGGGTAAGATCGTGTACTCAGAAGAGGAATTGAAGGAACTCAAGGAAAATAGAACATGGGAGATCACGACTCTTCCTAAAGGAAAGAAACCAGTGGGGTGCAGATGGATCTTCACTCCGAAATTCAACCCCGATGGCAGTATCAACAAATACAAGGCTAGACTTGTTGCAAAAGGATATACCCAGACATACGGGATCGACTACCAGAGACATTTGCTCCAGTGGTCAAGTTCAATACCATTCAAGTATCGTTATCACTTGCAGCAAACTTAGATTGGTCTCTATACCAACTAGACGTGAAAAATGCATTCCTGAATGGCAACCTAGAGGAAGAAGTATACATGGATATTCCGGATGGAGTTTTAGCTCCTAATAACTCTGTGTGTAAGCTAAGGAAGTCATTGTACGGCCTAAAACAATCTCCTAGGGCATGGTTCGGAAATTCACCAAAGCAAAAAGGGCTTGGATATACTCAGGGACAAGCTGATGACACTTTGTTTACCAAACGTGTTAATGGCAAAGTCACCATATTGATCGTCTATGTTGATGACATAATCATTACAGGGGATGATGAGGAATCCATAGCTCAACTAAAACAGGACTTGTCAACTGAATTCCGGGTAAAAAGACCTTGGACAAATGAGGTATTTCTTAGGCATGGAAGTAGCAAGAACCAAGAAGGGCATTAATGTCTCTCAACGCAAGTATACATTAGACTTGTTACATGAGACAGGAATGTTGGGATCTCAACCAGAAGGGATACCAATGGAAGAAGGATGCCACTTAGAGATCAAACCACAAGGAATTCCAATAATGCAGAGAGATACGTAAGACTTGTGGGAAAATTGATATACTTAACCCACACACGTCCTGACATCAGCTATGCAGTTGGAATAGTAAGTCAGTTCATGCATCAGCCCCAAGAAGAACACATGGCGGCAGTCCACAGAATTTTGAGCTACCTAAAGCTTAATCCTGGAAGGGGAATATTCTTTCAGAAATGTACTACCAGGAACATAGAAATTTACACTGATGCAGATCACGCAAGAGATAGAGAGACCAGGAGGTCAATCTCGGGGTACTGTACATACGTGTGGGGAAATCTAGTTACTGGAGAAGCAAGAAATGCATAGGTGGTGTCACCAAGCAAGGCTTGGCGAACTAAGAGTCACAACAAAGGAGTATGTGAAGGACTCTGGATTATCAGATTATTAACAGAGTTGGGAATACAACATGAGGGACCAATGCAACTCTGGTGTGATAACAAGGCCAGCATTGAAATGGTCAAGAACCCAGTATATCATGATAGAACCAAACATGTTGAGATAGATAGACACTTCATTAAAGAGAAGATTGAAGCTGGCATTATGATACTGTCTCACATAAGATCTGCAGACCAAGTTGCAGATATCCTAACTAAACCACTCGGACGAACGAAGTTTGAAGGTTTTCGTGGCAAGCTGGGATTGATCGACATATACTCTCCAGCTTGAGGGGGAGTGTTAGAATATTATGGTTTAGATAGTTAGATTAGATATTTAGATTAATCATTATCTTAAGATTATCATTGATATCTATTAGGGTAAAGATATGGATATATTATATGATAATATATCTTAATCATTTAGATTTGATTTAAGTTATTTTTGATAAGATTAGATTCTAGGGTTAGCCTTAGGTTTGCCTATATAAAGGCCCCTCTGTACTCACTTTTATTTATGGAGTCTAATAGAGTGAAATTTATCCCTCTAAATTAAACATTTATAAAGTTAGAATATTTCCAGTACATTAAAAGAGATGATGTCCCATTTTATTGAAATAGAGGTAAATTGGAATAGTGATGTTTAAGTGAGTTAAAGCCAGAGCAAAAAATCTCTTCTGACCATGAAATTTGGCGGACATTTAGTACACATATTAAGCTTTAAAATAAGTTCAAGAATACATTAATTAGATTTGTAGATTGGAAGTTGTTGAAAATATCAAGTTTAGAAATCTTAATTAATTATTAGGGATATGGTTTAGTATTTATTAGGATTAGATATAAATATTATATTTTAGGAATATATCTTTATGTTATTATGGTTTTATTAGATTAGATTATGGTAGATTTTAGGGTTAGCCTATAAATTTGCCTCGTTGTATCCAATTTTATTATCAAGGATCAATAATATTAGCATTTCTCTTGTGCTTCAATGTGATCCTTCAATCTCAACATGGTATCAGAGTATTAGGGTTCATACCTGGCCAATTTGATTTTTTGGTAGCATTGTTACTGTAGTGTCGTGAACAGTGCGTTGTGAATAGTCATTCCTGAATAGTCCATAAGGCTTGTTTGGGGCCGAAACAAGTGTGTAACGTGACTGGGTCTGTTTGTTCGTCTTCGTCCCAGTGCTGTTTTAGCACTTTTTTTTTATCAATTTGGCTTTTGGCTTGTTGGTTTCTTACTTTGTGGTTGTGAAAGTGTGCTATTGGGTCACTGGGTTGATTGTTGCTTCCATTTGGTCACTAGTGTGACGTTTGCTATTGTATTTAGAGGATCTTGAAGCCTCGTTTGGTATATTTCCGCCTCGGTTTGGATCTATTTTGACAGGTCTAGTGGTTGTTTGGCTTATTATTGCATCTTGTGGGCCCTTTGACTATAGTGGGTGTTTTGATTTGCTTCTTGGTTCTACTTTTGACCGTTACTCTTGCTCTTTGGTTCTTTTAAGAACCTATTCTATTGTTCTTTGCGGAGTTCAACTTGCTTCTGGTTAATTTCAATGGATGAAACTTAGTTTAGTCCTTCAACTACTCTTGCTACAGGTAACATTGCTTCTAGTCTTGCCACTTCTTCCTCGAAGTGGATCATAGATTCCAGTGCCACTGATCATTTACACTGATTAGATACACCAATATAGACCAATAGAGAAAGGAAAGAACGGAGTCGACTCATGGAAGGTGACATCGATAGACACAAGATAACGACGAAGAGTAGGAGAATAGCACCGATAACCCTTATGAACCCTAGAATACCCAAGAAAGACACACTTAATAGACTTGAACAGACATCCCGAATGAAACATACACAACCAAATATTTTGGGATCAATAGAGAACCGGGGGTCAAAAGGAAACAAACTTGTGTACAAAGTGTCACCATTGATGACATGAGAGGGCATATGATTAATAAGACAACATGCAGTAGACATGACATCAACCCAAAAAGGCTTAGGAACATTCATTTGAAACATTAGAGCCTAAGAAACTTCTAAGAAGTGCCGGTTCTTATGTTCTGCAAAACCATTTTGAGCCTGTGTATCTGCACAGGAGGATTGATGAAGCATTACATTTTGCAACACATAGTTTTGAAATTGAGCAAAGAAATATTCTTTAGCATTGTCATTTCTTAAGGTTTTCACTTTTCATAGATACATCAAACTGAGTTTGAATTTTAGCACAGAAGGTGCAAAAATGAGAGAACAACTTAGAACAATTTTTCATCAAATAAAGACAGGTGGTACGAAAAAAATCATCAATAAAAGTAACAAAGTACTTAAAACCAAGTTTGGATTCAACATAACGACCCCAAACATTAGAATGGATTAAATCAAAGGGAGACGCAGCCTGTTTATTGACCCGAGGTGTCAAGTGAACACGATGATGTTTAGCAAACTGACATGACTCAAATTTCAAAAATGACAAATGATAGAAATGAGGAACATCCTCTTCGAAGAGGACAAAGACACATGACCCAAACGACAATGAACATCAAAAGGAGATGAACCGTCAAGGCAAGTAACTGAACGTGGTACCTAATCATCAAGGAAGTAATAGCCACCAGATTCATTATCCTTACCAATAACTTGCTTCGTCGTGAGATCCTGAATCAAGCAATGGTCAGGAAAGAATGTTATAAAGCGGTTTAATTGTCGAGTAAGCTTGCTAGTAGACAAAATGTTAAATGCAAGGTAAAGGACATTAAGGAGAGAGGATAAGGGAACAGTCGAGTAGGGTTGATAGTGCGGACCCAAGAACACGAGAATAAGAACCATTGGCAATTGTTATACTATAGGGATTGGCATAAGGTATACACGTAGAGAACAAATGATGATTACTGTCATAACCCACCTAAATCCCCTGACCTAGTCGACTGTCTTGATGATATATTGGTGTATGAAGTTCATTTACCACCAATGCAAGCATCTATTCCGACACATGCTAAACCACTTCTCCATCATGTTTATAGGAAACATCTTAGGGAAAGTACTGTAGTCGATCATGTTCATGGCCCACCAGTGTCTGCTTCGGCGTCTGATTCAAAACAAGTCCTCCTTGCTCCTCTCACGAACCTAAACCAAAAACGGTGTTTGGTCCTTCTAATACTTCATTAGTCCTTATACGTCCGATGACTTCCTCATTGCCTTACACAAAGGTAAATGTATTTGTACTTATCCTATTTCTTATTTTGTTTCCTATAACCACTTGTCTCCTCTATCTTGTTCCTTCATAGCCTTCTTAGACTCTCTCAAAATTCCTACTACTCTCTATCAAGCCTTGGCCCATCTTGGTTGGCGTGCTGCTATGAAAAAGAAATGATGGCCCTTGATAAGGCGGTACCTAGAATCTCGTTGATTTACCTCCTGGAAAGAAGGCTATCGAGTGCAAGTGGGTGTTCACGATAAAAACAAAAGATGATTGCACCTTGGAATGTTTGAAAGCTCGATTAGTTGCCAAGGGTTATGCTTAGATCTACAGTGTTGACTATTCGGAAACCTTCTCCCTTGTGGCGAAACTATCCTCTGTTTGTCTCTTCATTTCTATGGCAGCCACTTATGGTTGGGATCTTCATCAGTTGAATGTTAAAAATGCTTTCTTGAATGGTGATTTTCTTGTCGAGGTTTACATGGAGCAACCACGTGATTTTGTTGCTCAATGGGAAGCGTTGGAGCTTGTCTTACATGACTTGAAGGGTTCACCTGGTCGTGGTATACTCTATAGGAATCATGACCACATCCAGATTGAATGCTTTTGTGATGCAAATCATGCAGGGTCAAAGGTTACCAGGAGATCCACCGCAGGATATTGCGAGTTTGTGGGTGGAAATTTAGTGTCCTGGAGGAGCAAGAAGTAAGATGCGGTTTCTCGGTTTGGTGTAGAAGCTGAGTATAGAGCCATGGATCAGTTAGTCGAGGAAATTGTGTGGATTCACCAGTTAATGAAGGAAGTTGGTCTTGCCACGTCATTGCCTGCAAAACCGTGGTGTGATAATAAAGATGCTCTACACATAGCCTGCAAGTCTGTGTTTCATAAACGTACGAAAAAATTGAGATTGATTGTCACTTTGTACACGATAAAATCAAAGAGAACTTTATCTCTACAAGGCATGTGTAGTCTAGTGACCAATTGGGTGATCTTCTGACTAAGGCCTTAAATGGGACTCGAACTGACTATCTTTGTAATAAGTTGACCATGATTAACATCTTTGCTCCGACTTGAGGGAGAGCGTTGAGAATATCAAGTTTAGAAATATTAATTACTTATTAGGGATATGGTTTAGTATTGATTAGGATTAGATATAAATATTAGTAGTATATCATAGGAATATATCTTTATGTTATTATGATTTGACTAGATTAGATTATGATAGATTTTAGGGTTAGGGTTAGCCTATTAATTTGCCTATATAAAGGCCTCTTTATATCCTCTTTTATTATCAAGGATCTATAATATTACTATTTCTCCTTTGCTTCAATGTGATCCTTCAATCTCAATAAAAGTTATGATTTTTTTAAAGATTGAGTAGGAAAACTGGAAAATCCTGTTTACCAAATGGGCAGTGAAGTTCACACTGGAATTTTGAACTTATGCCCATGAGTTGACGCTGAATGTTATTTCTCCCTTGTAGAAGATTAAAAGAGCTTTAAATAGAGATTTGGACATATATATTTCTCTTTATTATTTACTTAAGTTTATGACTTTATGAACATATATATTTCTCTTATAGTTGAAGTTTTGTTTGTATATAGATACATATTTATATTTATATATTTTGGCATGTAAATACCTCCATAACGAGGAGACCTAAGGCTATAATAGCCTAAAGGTAAGTGCCATCTGCTGTGATGGCAAGATTATATCTATATAGTATATATAGCTATTAATAGTTGCCGAAGCATGCTTAGTTAGCGGCATAGATACAATCTTGTTTATAATCAGGGAAATTGTATGAGTGAGGCCCTAAGATGTTTCATGCCAAAGCTATTAGTTCTAAGTTTATATAAAGGGCGAGTAGTTTTGTACTTTTTGGTCAAATAGTTTTGAAAGTTTTATGTTTATGATACAAGACCTTATATTTTGAGGGGTTAAGTTAATTAGAAGGGAGCCTGGGTCTTGTTTGTTTATCATAAGCTTTCCAAAGAGGTTTAAGCTGGAAATGAGCCACTGAGTTTGGATTTGAAATGAATTAGCTATAGATTTTCAAGTTTTTAGAAAATCCTATTTTAATAAAGTTTTTTTATTTTTTTTTATTTTTTTATTTTTATTTATTTAAGTTCAGCTATATAGGTTACTAAATGGGTCATTAGTGGCTCAGAGTCAGTTAAACACTCGATTAGACCATCCTAGAGTAAGGTGTTACATATATTATATATATTATTGAAATTTCAGTCATTTTTTCCGTTTGCTTTCTTTTCGCCTCCTTAGAGTGCTTAAACCATTTGTGTGTTGCAGTGTTGGATGTATCTCACAGTTGTTGTTAAACCAGGGGCACCTGCTTGCGGCAGTCAAAATTGAGGGCAGGACTCTTGAATTGGGTTATGGTCACTGATCTTTGGCATTCTGAATTTCTGATCCTTCTAGTGTTAGAATGGAACCTGAGTCTGCCATACCACCTGCTTTGGATGACAATGGAGACAAAGAACTATCAATGAAGCTGAGTATATCGGAATTAATTTCGAATCTGCGAACAGCATTCCGAAAGGCTGATTATGATCATGTGGAGGAGGTCTTGGTTTCCAAGGAAACCAAGCTGAAGAATAAGATTAAGATACTAACGGATAAGTTGGAATTGGAGAGGATGGAGAAAATGAGCGTTCAAGACGAATTGAGGAAGCAATGTAAGATGAGGAAGGATGCTAAAGAGAGATATGACAAACTGTTGGAAGCCTTGAAGAAGGATAATGACTTGGATGATGAAAAACACAGGGCTGGTGAGTTCTGGAAGAAAAATTTTGAGGTGTTGAAAGAAAGGCTTAAGATTTTAGAGAAAGCTGCAAACTTCATGGGAGATGATGGAGAAGCTGAGGAGCTGTTTGGGCTTCAAGGAAACAATGATCCAGGGGTTTCTATCAATGGCATTGGCAAAAAGGATATGAATCATGTAGATGTATGTGACAAAGAGCCTCAAAATTTCACTACAGGGCTGCCTCCTTCGCAGAGAAAGGACCTCAAGTCTGTAAATACCCATCTGTCTTTTGTTGAAGTCACTAGGCAATCCCCAGACTCTCTCAACATGGCTGTGATTGGTACATCAGGTATCAAAGTTTAGCATGCATCTCTTGTTGCTACTTTGATATGCATGGCTAATTTTTGGCTTGCAAATTTTCAAATGTGATCGCAATGATAGGATGAATAAAACTTTAATAAAGTTGTGTTTCAGGGTTAAAAATCTCTGCTTGGTACCTGCATTAACTGGTACCTTGACATTTCTTGCTTTATTAAGGCTGTGTGTGATTTGTTTTCAGAAAATATAACATTTGTAGTAAACAAGTGATTAATTGGGTCCATATGTTGTGTTGTACATAGACCTTTGGGCCCGTGGAAAGGTTCTAAAGTTTTTTTTAAAGTAATTTTGACAACAAACCATTCTTTAGGAACTTAGAGGATAGGGCTAATGAGGTTGTTTACATTTAAGGGGAAAAGGGGGGAAATAGTTACATACCTTCTGTTTGGAACTTTGGTTAAAATGCCAGTGAAATAGGTCATTTGTCATATATTTAGGAGGCAATAGAAAAGGAGTGTAAACTAAGGTTCAATGCAGGGTTAAGTGGGAATTCATCATTTCATCCAAGTTGTTGCCCATTAGTTGCATGTTGGCATTTCTTGCTTTATTAAGGCAACATATAATACATAACTGTGACCGGTTCAATGGAAACATGACATTTGTATTGAGTAGCGGGTTATTGTGTCTATGTGGTGCATAGATCAAGTAGAATGATCAATATATTATATGAAAGTAGAATGAGATAGTGCTCTTACTTTATTACTCATCTATTATTCTTAATTTGATTATTGATTTTTTTTCCTTGCAATTAATTTAGTTATTTAATTCTGTGTACTTTTTTCTTCTTAGGAAAAAAACAATTGAATTCCGGGGTAAGTGAGATTTTTTTCCTTCCATCCTAGGTGTTGTCCATTTGCAGTGATACCGTATAAAAATTTGCAGCATATGAATAGGGTACTCTCAGCTCTCAATTTTCTTGAAACAAGCATTCAAATATTTGAAATTTGTTTTGGGAAAATATTTTTGTGAATTTTAGCAAATTTCATTATTTTGTCATGAACGTTCTATGGTACTTATTATTGGTTATCAATTAAACTAGCTTTCTTCTTTTATGCCCTCTACTGCTTTGTTTCTGGTCAAATGAATTGGGATAATGACAGGGAGTAAAAATTCTTATTTTCGGAGATTAGCATTCATCTTTCCTTTTTGTTGTTGACCTGATGAATTATTCATTAGAGTCCTGCTTAGTCTTGGATATTTAATGATGTTTATCTTTTCCGCTGAAGACATCGAACAACAGGAAAATAACGAAGCTGATATAGATGACCATGAGTGCAAAACTATCGCTGCTGGCACTTCTTCTCAAAGAAAGACAGACGATTGTGGAAATACCCATCTTGCTGTTGATGATGATTCTAGGCAATCCCCAGACAATCCAAACACAGCTGTGCTAGGTGCGGTGGGAATGGATTTATAGCATGCATCTCTTTTTGCTACATGGTATGCATGATATTTTAGATACACGAAGAATCTAATATTGAACTTTCCATGATTTCTTTCTAGAAACAACCAAGAATGCAGTTGATGTACATGACCATGAGTGTGGAAATACCGCTGCCGACACTTCTCCATCTCTTAAAAAGAAAGAAGATTGTGGAAATACCCGTCTTATTGATGATTCTAGGCAATCCCCAGACACTCCATATACAGCTGTTCTTGGTCCATCAGGTATGGATATATGTAGCATGCATCTCTTTTTGATACATGGTATGCATGATATTTAGATACATGGAGAATCTAAGGCTGAACTTTCCATGATGTCCTGAAGCAAGAATCGAGAATTCAGTTGATGTACATGACCATGACTCTGGAAATATTGCTGCTGACACTCCTCCATCTCACAGAAAGGCAGATGATTGTCGAAATACCTATCTTGCTGTTAATGATAATGCTAGGCAATCCCCAAACACAGATGTGCTTGGTGCATCAGGTACAGATATATAGCATGCATCTCATTCTGCAACATGGTATGCAATGTATATTCATACAGAGAGAATCTAAAGCTGAACTTTCCATGATGTCTAGAAACAACAACTGAGGATGCAATTGATGTACATGATCATGAGTGTGGACATATTGCTGCCAACACTGCTACATATCAAAGACAGACAGACGATTGTGGAAATACCCATCTTGCTGTTGATGATGATGCTAGGCAATCCCCAGACACTCCAAACACAGCTTTGCTAGGTGCATTAAGTATGAATATATAGCATGCGTCTCTTTTTGCTACATGGTATGCATGATATATTTTAGATACACGAAGAATCTAATACTGAGCTTTCCATGATGTCTAGAAGCAACAAGCAAGAATGCTGTTGATATGCATGACCATGAGTGTGGAAATACCATTGCCGACACTTCTCCATCTCATAGAAAGAAAGAAGATTGTGGAAATACCCATCTTGCTGTTGATGATGATTCTAGGCTATCCCCAGACACATCAAATACAGCTGTTCTTGGTGCATCAGGTACGGATATGTAGCATGCATCTCTTTTGCTACATAGTATGCACGACATTTAGATATAAGGAGAATCTAAGGCTGAACTTTCCATGATGTCTAGAAGCAACAACCAAGAATTCAGTTGATGTACATGACCATGAGTGTGGAAATACCGCTGCTGACACTCCTCCATCTGAAAGAAAGGCAGATGATTGTAAAAATACCCATCTTGCTGTTAATGATGATGCTAGGCAATCCCCAAACACTCCAAACACGGCTGTTCTTGGTGCATCAGGTACAGATATATAGCATGCATCTCATTTACTACATGGTATGCATGATATTTTCATAGAGAATCTAAAGCTGAACTTTCCATTATGTCCGGAAGCATCAATCAAGACCATGTTCAGTTTATGAAATCAATCAATCAAGACTATTTTCAATTTATTAAATCTAATCTTTAATTTCTTAGCATTTGCTTGCAATATTTTGTAGGCAAACCTTATTTTTCTTCATGCATGTTGGTCTAATATATCTTTTCTTTGGCAGCTAATGCAAGTTTGGTTTCACAAAAAATCGTTATTGAGATCATGGATAGTGATGATGATGACTGTATTGCAAGTGGAGCTTTGAATGCAAAGAAAGCAACTTGTGACATTGCAGCAGCAGCTGATTTAAGTGGCTCAGGAATCGTTGGACCTCTCAAAAGAAAATGGTTTCCTGCATTGACGTTGGATGGTTCTGATACTGATGATGATAGTTCCAGTTCCACATCCTCTTTGGAGTCTGGGATCAATAAGGTCCAGCTTCCTTCAGATTTTCTCTGTAGCATCAGTTGTAAAATGAGGAAAACATAGACAAGCATAGCCTTTAGAATAAACTCTTTGCACAATTACACTTGTACAAATACTTCTCATTATTATTCTCTATAGCCAGTCTTTTGGATACTTAGGTTATGTTGAAAATGATTGAAAGCCAAAAGCTAATTACTACTGAGCAAAGCACTCACTTTAGCTGCTGAATCAAAAATAGTTGGTTCCTAACCGAGCTTGTAAAGTGTAAGGCTAAAATTGTTAATTTTTAACTTCGCGGACTAGTATGTATTGTACAGCACTGATATATATTATACAGCATATTATTGTGTTCAGTTTATTTATTAGGTAGTTGACCATTTGTGGAAATTTCCAGGGCATTTTAGCTCTTTAACCCTTTTGGTTGATTTTTTGCATTTAGCCCTCCTCTACTTACCCCAAAAAAACATGTATAAGTTATTGTTGTAAAAAATATTAAGTACTCCCTCCGGTCCTAATTATAAGACATATTTAATCGATTTTTGAGAGATTGAGGAAAGTAGTTAAATTTGTTAATTTTACTCATTTTTCTAAAATGCCCTTAAATAAATTTAAAATGACATAAATAAAAGTAAATCAACAATTCTTACCACATACTTCTCCAACCTAGAATTTTCATTTTCACACGCTATTTAATTAAAATAATGATCTTATTATATATATATATATAGGTGTGTGTGTGTATACATATAAATATATATACATATATATGTGTGTGTACATATATCCACACACACACAAAGATATATATGTATATATGTGTGACACATATATAATGTACACACACACACATATGTGTGTGTGTGTGTGTCTTTATATATTTTGTGTGCAGACACACACACATCATACATACATATATGTACACACACGTGTGTGCCTATATATATATATTTGTGTGTAGACATACACATATATACATGCATAGATATATACACACACATATATATAAAAGTTTTACTTACTGTAAGTTTTTATGCATCCACATACATATACTCATTAAAAACCAAACATATTTGAGAGAAGAGAATAAAATAGGGGTATTTTAGGAAGAAATTAACAAAAATTAGAATGATGTTCTATAATTAGGACCAAAATCAATTTCTAAATGTTCTTATAATTAGGACCGGAGGGAGTATCATTTTAATTAAATTTGAGTTATGGTAATATCGCTTACACTATGATTTAATTTAATAGAATCAATTTTCATTGAATCAAACTATGCATGTTTTTTTGAATATAAATTATAGGATACTCAATGCATTGTAAAAGAAACAGGGAGAGTAAGACACTAGTATTTTTTTTTTTTAATAAAAAGAAACTAGTATTATTAAGCAACATCAAGATGAACAATTTCTATTTTATAAAGTTGTGAGTAAAATACATTTAAAAAATTTATATTTGATGTAACATTCAAGGGAAAATTACGCCTAGACCTCAAAATAAGAAAACTAAACATAAATAATAAGTATTTCAATTTTTTTTTAAAATTAATAAGTTTAAAGGGTCAAACAAATTGTTTTATTTTAATATTTTAAATTAAAAAATTAACATATTAATTTTTTCTAGTTGATTAATGAATAAGCATGCTACGTGACAATGAAATCTATTAATAAGAAAAATTGTTTCTCTAGAAATAAAAAAAAAAGTTTTTTTCTTAGTTTTTTATAAATGTGAGTTTATCAGCATAGCATATCTGACGTGGAATATGTAACATCATAAAGCATTAAGTTGTGAAATTAGTTAATTCATCTCAGCGAGTGATGTCGTCGCAGACACGAATTAGCAGCCAGAATGAAGAAATGATTCTTTATGTCGCTTGCTTTGGTGAGAGTGTTGCTTGCCAAAGCAAATGATAGATTAAGCATTGTTATGGACTCAAATAATGGGCCTGGTAGACATAAGGCTCAGTATAAGTACCGCAGGCGGGAATCTCCCTCCAATCAGGCGGCGGGAACTTCCCTTCAATCAGGTACATGATTAATTACCCATGGAATATGCCTATGATTGAGGCGCCGTACAGGTAATGGAGCGAGTACTCACAGCACGTGGGAGGCGCACGACGATGGTGGCAGGATGCAAAGCAAGGAGAACGAAACCCTAGGTAATCTCTATAAATAGAAGGTTGCCTATCAGGTGTGTTCCCGACGTTCACTATTCCATTCTTTACCATTTAGTCTCACTGTGCACACACACCACCCCTCTGGCGAAAAGCCTACCCGTGTATGCACAGATCGTTGAGCATTCTCTCATATCTCCTTCATAGATATCAGTGGATGATCATTTCTTCTCTGGTGCTCTACTCTTAAGACACCGTTGAGGAAACATTTGATCCGATATTAATACATCCTAGTCCATTGAGGCTAGACATTTGTGTTCTACGACAGAACAAGCATAAGAATGACTAACTTGAGATATTGGAGGGTTGGAAACACTTCTTTGGAGTCCTGGGGTGTCTCTTAGCAGAAGACGTCTTTTTCAGAAATTATGCAACAACTTATAAGAAATCACGGCTTATGTATTTATAAAATCGCGCGTTCAGCGAACTACAAAGTGAGACACCTTGGATTTTTGACATGTTATGCATAATCTACACCCTCACAAGCTACCATGCTATCCGTTCAAGTTGTAAGGTTGGAAAACATAAGTTATGGGATTCAAAAACTAGAATGTTACATCATCCACTACACTATTTGAACTTCATTGTATTTGTATATATCTATGATCATTTATATCCAACTGCAAGAGAGATTCCAAACGGTCTAGTGTAAAGGTCAAGTGGATGTACTATGGCTTCACATATGTCTGGATCGAACTTGTCGAAATAGTGGTAAATCTCAAGTTGGGAGCTTAGCGACTAGACGTAAGCTTGAGTTGAGGAGCTGAACCAGCATAAATTCTTGATTTTGATCATCTATTCTTCCTCTCTTTGCATTCTGCATATTCATGCTATGTACTCTGTTTTATCCAAGTATGCTTTTTTGGCCAAATTTATACTAGTAATTTGCTACTATGCTATAATTCCTCTATCGATCACTTGTACAAAGAATTTAACAACCCATTTTCATCCCACTCTTGGGTCATCCAGCCAGCTAACAAAATATTGGCCGGTTGTAACAAATAAAAGTCTAATAGTTCAAGGGATGATGTATTTGCAGTTTCACATTTATTATGAAACTATTCAAAACTTTCATTTTCTTTTTCAAATCTTATATAATGTTAGAGTTGATAGAGTGAAGAAAGAAAAAGCTAACAAAAAGCACAACCAACAGAGAGTGGATAGCTACAATCGAGATCAAATTGTGTTTTATCTATTCATTTAAACATGAGTTTATATAGTAAAATAATGTAGGGAAAGTTAGGTGCAGGTCCTAAGGAACAAAAACAATTACAAAAAAGCTCCTTGAAATCTTAAAATTACACAGAATTCTCAAGGGACTTTTTTGATATTATTTGTATTAACAATAGGAAATATCATATTTACAACAGGAAATGCCTATATTTACAACAACATTTAAATATCAGACATTTACAACAACAAAAGGCATATTTACAACATGAAATGTCTATATTTATAACAACATTTAAACACCTGGATTTTGAACGTAGAGAGGTCATTTACAACAGAAAAAAAGGCTAGATTTACAACAGAAAGTGTTGTATATACAACAACATTTAAAATCTGGCCATTTACAACAGAAAAAGTTATGTTTACAACAACAAATGCATATATTTACAACAATATTTAAAAACCTGGATTTTATTTCTATATAAATAATATCAAAAAAGTTCCTTGAGACTTCTGTGCAATTTGGTGATTTCAAGGGACCTTTTTGTAATTAGTTTTGTTCCTTGGGACCTGTGTGTAATTTTCCCAAGAATGTAATACCCTGATGGATACAAATAAATGTACAATAAAATATCACTAATGTCCACTTGAATCAATTTCAAGCAAACTTCTTTCCCATTTAAATACAACATATCTCTCTACATCTTCATGCTATTGATTAGTTGATTCTAACTTCCTTCCATCTAGAACATTTGAGATGATCAATAATAACATTTGGCAAGCATGATACTGCTCCATCATCTGTTCATCAGTTTGCTCCAGTGAAGGATCCTTCCATGGCTGATAATTAAGATGACCTGTATCATCAATAAGCCAAATATGCCTTGACATCAGGTGTTTCTGTCAATAAAGCAACTACAGATTGTATATTGGTACTCAAGAAGCTTGTTTGACATAAGGTGTGCTAAGAATCTGACTATTTTATTGATTAATGTAATACCCTAAAATCTGACTTAGGGTAACTTCTCTTGAAAATAGGTGAATATGAGGTCTCAAACACCTTGTATTGAGTTTACCTTGTTGTTAAGGTAATTTCTCTTGAAATTAGATAATTTGCAATTAGGTCCCTAAAACGTTTGGGAATTTGCAAATAGGTCCCTAAACACATTGTGGGTTATAAATACCCTGTGAAAGCTATAAAAGAGGCAAGTAAAAATCTATTTGAAATAGGGAAAGATATTGTCCCTAATTTAGGTAATTTATTAAGTTACAAACTTAGGGAAATTGTAGAAGAATACTCAAAAAGTAAGGAAATAACCGAAATACCCCCGTAGATGCTAAGATAATACAGAACACATGGAAACAAATGTGTCAGTGTAAAAGTCATGAGGTAATGAGGTGTGATAATTAAGAAAATTATCAACTATTGATAAGAAAGTAATTAAGTAATATTGGGCTAATTACTTAAGCGTAAGCAAAGAAAATTCAGAGATAATTATGTAAAGCTCAAAAATTAGTGATTTTTGTGTTAAAATTAGTAAAAACATGTTTACTAATTAATTGGAAATTTTGGAGAAAAATAGTTGAGTTTAGGTATTTTTGAGCCTAAAAACAAGTATGGACCAATAGGAAGATTTTGTGAAAAGATTATATAAAATAATTATTAAATAATTATTTTATATAAATATTAATTAATAATAAAACAAAAACGAAAAATAAATAATAAGGATCAGAAGTTGTTGACCGAAAAATTGTGCAAAAATGAGGATAAGAATTCAACAAAAATATCATGATATTTCAATGCAACTTGTATTATTTTATATTATAATTAAATTGAGTGAATAGTGATTTAAAAATTAGGAAACGGATCCTATCTAGAGATCTAGGAATGGGAATTCCAAAGTCAAGGTAAAATATTGATCGGTGAGTTTTTACCTTTAAGTGACCTCTTCCGGAAGTCAATTAGAGGTAGTTTGTGGATTTTCCTAATAAAACAAAATAGGGAAAAATGCATATAGGCATATTTTTGGAAATGAAGAAAATAAATTCTAACTCAATATCTAGGAATGATTTTGAATTTATATGGACATATTTGGAATCAGTGAATTATTTCCAAGAGATTGGTGATTTCAGAAATGCGTACTGAAACCGGACGCGTTCGGACACGTTTTTCGAGAAACTTCAGTGGACGATTGGAACCACTGTCTAAAGTCAAAATTCAAGTTTAAATAGATATTATTGATGAGGAAGAGAAGGTCTTCAAAGTTGTAAATCCATAATTTTGAGATTTTTCTAAAATTACGCGAATCGGGTACCGATCGGGGAAATCCACCCAGACCGGGCATAAAGTAAGGTGATCACCATTTTTGGACCACTCCCTTGCTGCCACATCAGCTGCTGCATGTCGACCAAGAGAGGGAAAGGAGAGAGAAAAACTTGTTCAAGAAGTTTTCTAAAATGAAAAGGGAAAATTACAACTTTGGACCCAAAATTTGAGAAGGAAAATTACACCTTAGGACCCACTTTTTGCCTATATAAAGGCATGAGTTCCTCTTCATTTTCTCACCCCATTCTCAAGTGCAAAAACGATTCTTGAGAGAGAAAGAAGAGAGAGGAGCTCTGGAGAAGTTCTGCAGAAGTCTTCAACGGGTAAGTCCTTCGGTCTTTAGTCTTTAGCTCGGTAGTTAGTAGAATTGTTAGATAGATTTAGCAAGTAGGGAGTGAGATTCCTACTATTTTTTTAGGCCTCATTGCATTGAAAAATATGCCTGAAGAGGTAAAAACATAGTAGGGATTAAGTCCCGAAAGTGAAGTCTTCGTAGTTCTTTCAATAGTTAGAGTTGTAATGCTAGAATAGCCTTTAATTTTCAAGTATGATTGGATATCATATGGGAGGGATATTTTAGTCCTTATTTTCGAAAATCATAGTTGCGTCGAAGTTCTGGCAAAATTTTGGGAAGAAAATTTGCTAGTGTAACGAAGTGCTGGCGAAATTCCGCCAATTAGGGGTAGAAGGGCAAAATGGTAATTGTTACCTAAAATGCCAGTTATTGTATCAAATCACTAATGAAAGTGATATTATTCTTATAGGACGTCAGAAATCCTAGTTTACTGCCGTTACGCTGCCCGACGAGCCGTTGTTGGAGATTTCACGATTTTCCGTAAAACGTGCTAGAAATATCGTAATCCGTCAACGAAGGTACGTTCGCGTACTGGTAACCTTAAATCTTGTGTTTATGGTATGCGTATATGTGTTATGTTTATTGTATGTGTATATGTAGTGTAAGTACGTTCGCGTACTGTAACACTAACTCTGATGTTTATGATATGCATATATGTGGTATGTGGGTGTAGAGGTGTTATACTGTTTGAGTTCATATAGTGGTTAGAGGATATGTCTGTATCTTTGGGTGCAATGCATCTCGTATCTTTGGGTGCAATCTGTCTCGTATCTTGGGTGCAATCTGTCTCGTATCTTGGGTGCAATCTGCGCATCTTTGGGGTAATACATGTTGCTTGTATGCGTATACATAAACATGAGGTTAACCGTTACCTGAGATCCGGTGCGCTGGATCTCAGCCCTTAACATAGCTTCAGGATCGGGAGGGCCGAGAGCTGCAGAGAAAGACAAGCGACTGCGTAGAAACTCTCTGGAAGACTTGCTTGAAGATCCGATGAAGATTTCTTTCGTTGTTATACACTTTTGAACCACACGGTTTACATCTGCATTGTTGTATCCAGCCAGACTTACGGCACTTTATATATACATATCAGTTACTCAATCGCTCCGGTGCTCTACTCTGATCATTTTGAAATGATGTTTGAAAAAAAAAATTATACTGCTTGTGAAAAGTTGGGATGTTACATTTTGGTATCAGAGGAGTAGTCCTGGCATGGATCTGACTAAGTTATTACGAACAGTTTGGTGCCGAAGGCAAGGCTAGTTTACGTGGGTGTGCCAATCAGTCGCCGTGAACTCGGTGTGGCCCCCATGGTAGACACTTACCTGGCCATTCTGTTCGGATAACGGAGTTAGGTTCTTAAGCCTTATAATTTGGAGCATATTTTGAAAATTAGTACTGATATAGCCTTGAGTTGGTGTACCACCTCATTTCGGTGTACTGGTTTGAACCGGTCTACCATTCGGATCCGGTGTACCACTTTCTGTCGGTACATCAATTCTGATAATCCTGATAGCTCTGATATCAGTCTCCGATAATTTTGATCACTCTGATATCAGTCTCTGATCACTCTGATAATCGCCAGTTTGCACTGGACGGTAATTCTATCCTAGTACATGCGGTATTTGACCTATGTTGAGAACTTCTATCAGAGAAATTGCTGTTACGAATTTTCGTACTCTTCTGGAAAACTGGATTTGATCCATTTTTCTTCGTATCTATTTTTGAGTAGAACGAACCAACGGAATTCTGAACGAGGGACATGTTGCTGGTGTCTATTCGTTAGTAGTATAGATATGAAGTGCGATAGAAATTATGATATGATCATCGTTGTACTCCCTATCTAACGTTTTTCCCTTAGTAAAGGAAAAAGAACGCGACATGGCAAAAGTAAGAGGAGCAGTTGCTCCCAGAGGCTGAGGCAGAGACCGAGGCAGAGGTCAGGAAGAGGACGTGGTGAATGTATAGTCAGTATTACGAATTAGATCTTAGACACATGTTCCGTATTTGACCATGATCGTGTCATTGAGTAGGAGGTATTTTGTGTTATCATGGTGTGTGGGAACCATGGAAACATTTAAAGTATCTTGTGTTGCCATGGTGTAGTCCAAGGAGACATTTTGGTATTTGTGGTGTTGACTGCGGTGTATGAGCCACGGGAGACACTATATATCAAGGTACGATATGACAAGATCTTGATAGTCAAACCAAATCGAATTCTCGATCACCAGGAGGAGCAGCAGGCCGACGAAGTAAAAACCCGACGCGTATATTCCAAAGTCCGAGTAGAACGGATTTTTGTTCGTACGAAGTTTAGTGGGTACAGTGCAAATTTCGAGGACGAAATTTTGTTTAATGGGGGGAGATATGTAATACCCTAAAATCTGACTTAGGGTAACTTCTCTTGAAAATAGGTGAATATGAGGTCTCAAACACCTTGTATTGAGTTTAACTTGTTGTTAAGGTAATTTCTCTTGAAATTAGATAATTTGCAATTAGGTCCCTAAAACGTTTGGGAATTTGCAAATAGGTCCCTAAACACATTGTGGGTTATAAATACCCTGTGAAAGCTATAAAAGAGGCAAGTAAAAATCTATTTGAAATAGGGAAAGATATTGTCCCTAATTTAGGTAATTTATTAAGTTACAAACTTGGAGAAATTGTAGAAGAATACTCAAAAAGTAAGGAAATAACCGAAATACCCCCGTAGATGCTAAGATAATACAGAACACATGGAAACAAATGTGTCAGTGTAAAAGTCATGAGGTAATGAGGTGTGATAATTAAGAAAATTATCAACTATTGATAAGAAAGTAATTAAGTAATATTGGGTTAATTACTTAAGCATAAGCAAAGAAAATTCAGATAATTATGTAAAGCTCAAAAATTAGTGATTTTTGTGTTAAAATTAGTAAAAACATGTTTACTAATTAATTGGAAATTTTGGAGAAAAATAGTTGAGTTTAGGTATTTTTGAGCCTAAAAACAAGTATGGACCAATAGGAAGATTTTGTGAAAAGATTATATAAAATAATTATTAAATAATTATTTTATATAAATATTAATTAATAATAAAACGAAAACGAAAAATAAATAATAAGGATCAGAAGTTGTTGACCGAAAAATTGTGCAAAAAATGAGGATAAGAATTCAACAAAAATATCATGATATTTCAATGCAACTTGTATTATTTTATATTATAATTAAATGAGTGAATAGTGATTTAAAAATTAGGAAACGGATCCTATCTAGAGATCTAGGAATGGGAATTCCAAAGTCAAGGTAAAATATTGATCAGTGAGTTTTTACCTTTAAGTGACCTCTTCCTAAGTTAATTAGAGGCCGTTTGTGGATTTTCCTAATAAAACAAAATAGGGAAAAATGCATATAGGCATATTTTTGGAAATGAAGAAAATAAATTCTAACTCAATATCTAGGAATGATTTTGAATTTATATGGACATATTTGGAATCAGTGAATTATTTCCAAGAGATTGGTGATTTCGAAATGCGTCAAACCTGACGCGTTCGGACACGTTTTCGAGAAACTTCAAATGGACAGTTGGAACCTCGTCTAAAGTCAAAATTCAAGTTTAAATAGATATTATTGATGAGGAAGAGAAGGTCTTCAAAGTTGTAAATCCATAATTTTGAGATTTTTCGAAATTACGCGAATCGGCACCGATCGGGAAATCCACCTGCATCGGGCATAAAGTAAGGTGATCACCATTTTGGACCACTCCCTTGCTGCCACATCAGCTGCTGCATGTCGACCAAGAGAGGGAAAGGAGAGAGAAAACTTGTTCAAGAAGTTTTCTAAAATGAAAAGGGAAAATTACAACTTTGGACCCAAAATTTGAGAGGGAAAATTACACCTTAGGACCCACTTTTTGCCTATATAAAGGCATGAGTTCCTCTTCATTTTCTCACCCCATTCTCAAGTGCAAAAACGATTCTTGAGAGAGAAAGAAGAGAGAGGAGCTCGGAGAAGTTCTGAAGTCTTCAACGGTAAGTCCTTCGGTCTTTAGTCTTTAGCTCGGTAGTTAGTAGAATTGTTAGATAGATTTAGCAAGTAGGGAGTGAGATTCCTACTATTTTTTTAGGCCTCATTGCATTGAAAAATATGCCTGAAGAGGTAAAAACATAGTAGGGATTAAGTCCCCGAAAGTGAAGTCTTCGTAGTTCTTTCAATAGTTAGAGTTGTAATGCTAGAATAGCCTTTAATTTTCAAGTATGATTGGATATCATATGGGAGGGATATTTTAGTCCTTATTTTCGAAAATCATAGTTGCGTCGAAGTTCTGGCAAAATTTCGGGAAGATAATTTGCTAGAGTAACGAAGTGCTGGCGAAATTCCGCCAATTAGGGGTAGAAGGGCAAAATGGTAATTGTTACCTAAAATGCCAGTTATTGTATCAAATCACTAATGAAAGTGATATTATTCTTATAGGACGTCAGAAATCCTAGTTTACTGCCATTAAGCTGCCCGTCGAGCCGTTGTTGGAGATTTCACGATTTTCCGTAAAACGTGCTAGAAATATCGTAATCCGTCAACGAAGGTACGTTCGCGTACTGGTAACCTTAACACTGATGTTTATGGTATGCGTATATGTGTTATGTTTATTGTATGTGTATATGTGGTGTAAGTACGTTCGCGTACTGTAACACTAACTCTGATGTTTATGATATGCATATATGTGGTATGTGGGTGTAGAGGTGTTATACTGTTTGAGTTCATATAGTGGTTAGAGGATATGTCTGTATGCTGGGTGCAATCTCTCGTATGCCGGGTGCAATCCGTCTCGTATGCCGGGTGCAATCTGCTCGCATGCCGGGGTAATACATATTCATGGGTTGTGATAGAGTGAATGCATGTGCTGTTGATATTGTGGAGGTCTGTTGCTTGTATGTGTATACATAAACATGAGGTTAACCGTTACCTGAGATCCGGTGCACTGGATCTCAGCCCTTAACATAGCTTCAGGATCGGGAGGGCCGATAGCTGCAGAGAAAGACAAGCAGCCTGCGTAGAAACTTGGCGGAAGACTTGCTTGAAGATCCGACTGAAGATTTCTTTCTGTTGTTATACACTTTTGAACCACACGGTTTCTGTACATTGTTGTATCCAAATGCAGACTTACGGCACTTTATATATACATATCAGTTACTCAATCGCTCCGGTGCTCTACTCTGATCATTTTGAAATGATGTTTGAAAAAAAAAAATTATACTGCTTGTGAAAAGTTGGGATGTTACAATTAACCAAATGCATTAAAGGTACTCACTCCGTTCCTTTTTATAAGATAGGATTCTTGAATATGTCATGTTCCTTTTTATAAGATAGGATCATGAGATGTTTGGAAAGTTTTTTGTATGCTCCCCATTTTACCCTCACTTAATTTCAAAAATTACTCATACCACTATTGTATTTAATTCTTATATTTGACTAAAGCACTCAATATAACATATTGTCTCTTCGACATAATTCAGCGCTTTTTTGGAAAACAAAATTCATTTTTTACAAATTTATTGAACCTAGCTAATCTTAACTACCTTTTTGAACAACACAATTTGATTAATCCTATCATATAAAAAGGAATGGAGGGAGTAATAGATAAAATGAAAGAAAATAAGAAAAATTACCATCTCTAAGCAGGATCAGCTTTTGGAGGACACTGCATCCTTGAAGAGAGGGATCATATAAGAGAATTGTAGTCTTGCAATAACTCAGTTTTTTCCACTACATAAACAAAGTAGACGTTAAGTATGTGTCCAGATGTATAAATAACAAAGCAAATATGAAACAACAGTCATCTTGAATGCTATCAAAATCCTAGTAGCTTGCATCATTTAATGTAGGTGATAGCATCAACAGAATAATATATAATTTTTCTCAAGCCTCTAATGCGACAACCAGTCAACCTTAGAAGGAATAATGGCTTCTCTAGCAAAAAAACAAATAAACAAACAATCCAAGTGAAAGAAAAATTAAACCTCATAAAACAGAAATCAAACAAGGAAGCAAAGGGATTTGACTTCAGTTCTGCCCATGAAAAGCAAATATCCCATAAAATTGTTCCCAGAATCGCAGGGGCCCAGCAATAATGACTAACGGTAAGATTGGGGGAACAAAACTTCCAGGTTACATACATAAAGCTTTGTCGAAGCTAGAAAATTGTAGAAGCTAGTCACTCTTCATTAGCAATTCTTGTTTCTTTTCTTTGTCGAAAAATATTCTCAATGTGCAACACTAGAGATAGGAGGGAATTGAAGTTTTGTGACTCAACAAACTTGGTATCCATATAATCAGATTTCTGATAGAGTTTCCCAGTAATCACACATGCTGTTAATCAACGGAGAAATTTTGACATCAATGAATTTTCATGTGCCACTTCACCAGACTTCTTCTTGAATATACTCGAGACTCATTGGACATTAGCTTTTGAGAAGACTCTGATTGTAAAGCACTCGAAATTGCCCAGGCAGGAAAGCTTTCAAGCCTTTCTTTACTCTGCACAAACATAGGGCAAACACCCATCCAAAGAAGAGAGCGCAGGGATATCAAATCAGTCAACACAAATTTAATGAAAGAATGCTAATCAAGCTACACTTCTATATGCATCAGAATGCTGACAAAGTAGCTGACACGTTAATAAAGAAAACGTAAAAATATTTAACATAAGCCAAAGTGTAAGGTAAACCAATCAATCATGTTCATGGCTCATTAGGACCCTCCAATTGTCATGGGAAGTAATAACCTATTGTAAATGATTCTGGGCATATATCAAGTTTTGTCTTGATTAGCATAAGATTCATTCTTCAATCATGGATGGCGACGGTCTACAGCATGATAGATCATATTTCTCACTAAAAGTTCATGACCTAAAGACAGAATCTGAATAAAGATGAGTTAACAGGACTTGGAGGATTTTCAGCATCCTCGGATCATGAAACCTATACAGGAGTGCAGATCTGAATAATTTCTCAAAGAAGGGAGTAGATTCCAGTGGGACAAGATCATCACGCATCTCCACAACCAATTCAAGAATATTTCTCAACACAAAGACTTCCAAGTTATTATGATTTGTTTCTGCTCTCTCTTGTTACAGATTGATATGAAGCTAAAGAAAATTTCATAACAATAAAATGCCAAACATCCACTAAAGTATTGATGAATCCCATCCTGGATGTTTCTATTTTGCTTCCCATCTTACAAGAAAGAACTTTAAGATCCACATCTGCTTTCCCATGGAATAATAATATTTTACAAAGTGATATCTTTGCAATAATTCTAAATGATATTCAAAGACTGGTGCAGCGAATAACAATCAATTACTTGACAATTACAGTCCAGCAGCTCATCATGTGAAGAAGAATTTGGGCAAATTTTCCTAAATAGCTTCAATTGCTTCTTCAGTGCCATTGAACCCCCATTAAGAGCAAAGTGATGCAGCAACATCTAAATAGATTTTCCAAGAAGACTACGATCAACCAGACAAAGAAGTTGCTTGACAGATGATGGAAAGAATTTTCGATAATCTTCCTGAAATATGTCTTTAGACACAAAGCTCTTACATTGACTGAAATCTTTTAAAAGAATTATTGAATAAATGTAAGCTACATGCTTAAAATCTTTGTGATTCAACTCCCCGAGTCTCAGAGAAATTGAATTCAAGTATGACAAACAGGCTGGCAGAAGCAGCAAAAAGTGCTCTTCTGAAAAAGTATGATCAAACAATCTAACTGTTTGATCAATATCATTGTCTGAGCTTCTGCTCAGTAAATTAAAAAATAATTTCCCAAAGATTGATAAATGCAGAGAGCTCATTTCAGTGAGAATATACAAGAATTTTACCTTATTTGTATTTGTCTCCTAAATGCAACAAGAAATTATTTCCAGAGGAGTAATCATTATGATCCTACACAAAGCCAGTAACAGTGGATGAAAATTTTGTTGTTGAATATATTTACGGCTATACAAAGCACTGATAGCTTCCATCAAGCATTTATCTGCACAATCTATCTGAAAGCTTATCGCCAAATTAACTACTTTACTGTAGGTGTTCTCAAACAAATGAGCCTTGAAATTCTTTTCATTAATCTCCCAAAATATATCATATGGTACCGCACCAGCAGCCAAGGAACATCCCACAGAGAAAGCAGCATTCTTAGCTGTAAAAACATCTGACTCAACTCTATTAAACATCCAATCTACTAATTCAAGTAGCAGAAAAAGGGATAAAAATCGAACTAATGCATGTAAATTATATAAGGTTTGGATGAGATGTGTCAGATTTTTCATACAAACAGATTGATCAAATCTGTCCTTGACTTCCAGAAATAGCCTATGTTGTAGTGACTTGAACAACTTAACATGTTCTTTATAGGGTTAAATACCTAATTTGCCACGGAAGTATTGCTAAGGGAGCGCCCAGCACCCAGAAGTTTTTTTGGTACCAAATTTGCCCCGGAAGTTTACAAAAGGTAGCAAATTTACCCAAAAGTGACGGAAGTCCACGTAGATCGTTAAAATGTGAGGTGGCATGCCACCTCAGCACACATGGCATGCCACCTCATCAATCAAAAGTATCATTTTTACCCCGGAAGTTTTCATTAAGGAGCAATTTTACCCGGAAGTTTTCATTGAGGAGCAAATTTGCCCCGGAAGTTTACAAAAGTAGCAATTTTGCCCTTCTTTCTCCCAATATTAAATTTGACTATTAAATCAGTCAAAGACCACACATGTCATGCCTTGAAAAGGTCGAACTTGAAGTCAGAGAAGGAGATCCTTGACATGTTGAGCTCAAGGCGGCCAGAATTAATGAAGCCGAACTGGTCACAGGGACTGAAAGGTCTGTCGCAAAACCCAGAGAAAGCATCACTTATGATCTAAGCAAATGAAACGCAAAACGAGAAATGAATTGTTCCAAAAATTGGTTCAGTAAAACAAATCAATAGTGATAATATTTACGTTTGTATAGACTGATCATTTGCTTAGATCATTCGGCTTCACAAATTCTGGCTGCCTTGAGCTCGACATCTCAAGGATCTCCTTCTCTGACTCCAAGTTCGACCTTTTCAAGGCATGACATGTGTGGTCTTTGACTGATTTAATAGTCAAATTTAATATTGGGAGAAAGAAGGGCAAAATTGCTACTTTTGTAAACTTCCGGGGCAAATTTGCTACATCAAAGGCCAGAGATGTTACTTATAGTACATCTCTGGCCTCTGATGTACTAATGTGGGTACTGGAGATGGACCACACATAGTCCAAAGTCATTGTCATTATATTTATAATTGGACACAACAATTGTTAAGTTCCTCTCTGAATGTTGCTTGCAAAGTTTTGAATATTTTCCAAAGGAAAGGACAATGACATCGAAACAGAAGGATGAGTAAAAGTGAGTTTAGCCACTTCATGTATATTGTGAGTTAATGAACAAGAGCCAGAACTCGTAGCACTGTCAGAACTACATTCTGAAACCAATAGTGTGCTAATAACTTCCTTACAAGAACAACACATATATTGGAAAGTTGTTCTATTTCAACTGATGGATTCAAATTACCATATGAATGAATTTGATGAGTCCAATGGAGAACAAGACGCAGATTGAGGAGAGAGCAATCATTAGTGCACTCAGAGTAGTTCTCGCATCTTAGATAGCTCGGATGAGTAAGGGCCATTCATACACATTGTTGCAGGAAATAGCAGATGGAAAGGCATCTGTTTCAGGAGGAGGCTGAATGCCGCAGCATCAGCATCGGTTGTATTATAAAGTTGGTTACAATTTATCCCAGCAGGAGCAGCATTATTATCTGAAACAGGCATGTCCAGGCCAGCATAGAACATTTGAGGCCATAACTCAAAAGCATGGAAAAGAGCACTGTGATCCGGAAAAAAACACTAAAGATAAGAATGATAAAGGAAGTTTTTGCAGATTGTTAGAAATAACAAGCTTTGGCACATTCATCAATATTTCATCAACCTCTACAGATAAAATAGAGGACATAAAATCTATAGCTATCTTGGGCATTTCATTAGCACCTCCATTAGTTAAACATCTTTCTACTTCACCAAGTGTACTTGTAAAAGAAATATTTGAAGGAATAGATCTTTCATTACAAGAAAAATGACAACCACCATGTTGCTGTGACATGCTCCGCACAAAGAGCCAAAAGTTCTTCAGTGACTTCCTCATTTTCATCACAGCCACCAAGTCTCTCAGTCAATTGTTTATTAAGTAAAGCAGAAAGGAATTCTGCCTCAACCTACCATAAAAGCAATTCAAAATTTAGAATTGCACAAACAGCAAACAGAACTAAACGGTAAGCACCAGCTAGTCACATGCCTGTGTCTGCAGGAGAACATAAAGAATTCAGAGAACTCACAGTATCATCAATAAATACCATGACATGTTTTTACATAATATATACCACAGATTAATGCCAAGGGGTTCTTCAAACGGACTGATCATTTGAAATTTATCATGCCACATTAATAATCAATAGTTACTACCCAGTGCTGCTGAGAGACAGAAAGGAAAAGAAAAATCATATGGCAGAATTAACAGCAAACAAAGTGAATATGATGAATTTACTGACTCAATTACCTCCAACACCTTCCAAACTGTGAAAATGACTCTTAAGGACATCCCAAAATTATTCCCAACCATAGAAACAGCGTCACACAAGAATGATATGACAATTGGACACAAACTATGTAACACTTCCACCTCCAAGCTATTGACAGAGGATTTATTTCTTTGATGGCCTGGCAAAAACAAAAGTCATGCTTCTATCTTATGAAGGCTCCTGTCAAAAGCACCAGTACTAAACATGGTGGCCTTTGCCAATCTATAAGCCTAACATTGTCAACTGTTGAAAATATAAACAGTTTGATGAAAAGACTGTAGATCTTTGTACATTTCACTATTTGGGTGCCATTCAATATTCTGTAAACAAAGAAGACAATAGTGAGACCTGCAGATCAACTGTTAACTCCAACGGGTTGTTGATAAGACCAATAAAAAAAACTCAAATGATCCACCGAATGCGTGAAGCACAATGCACTGCAAGAAGCCAATGAAAAATTATGACATCATCATCATATGCACATTAACCTTACATTTCAGAAAAATTATTCCAATAAATTTGATAATCAGGATAACCAGGCATTCCAGCATACTTTATTTTTTGATCAGATGGCACAATAAGATCCATTCTATCAATATATGGGGCCCATTTCTACAAAGAAACTGTCAACCTAAAGTAGTGGGCTAGACTGAAATTTCCATGAGCCTAATTACTGAGTTGATCAGGAAGCAATATCAAACGCATATTAAACTAAATGGGATAGTATAAAGGGAGAATGACTTTTAGGTCCCAACCGAGGGAAATAATATATTTAAAAGTCTCATAAATTATTAATGATAACTGATTCACTTGTTAATTCCCCCTACTCACTTGTCAATGAGGACTTTTCTGATATTATTTCCCTTGGTTGGGACCTAAAAATCATTTTCCCTAGCATAAAATACATATAACAAAAAAAATTCAAAACGCCATTTAGTTATGGTTTTTAAGAAGAAAAATCAAGTCAAACATATAGACTAGTGCTCAAATTTTGAATATATATATTACTCAGAATTAATACATAAGAAATTCAATGATAACATGACATTCTAAATAACTGCAGATACTATATAAGTTTAGCAGATTTTCAGATTAAAGTTAAAACAGAAGAAAATATTCATTCAACACAACTGACAAAAAAGGAAAAGAGGATGAACAAAGCAATTTTTGCAATAAAATGTTAATTCCAATTTTATGACACAAAGGAAATAACTCTACTACAGAGCATAAGGCGATATCCAAAAAGGCATCTTAAATCTTTTGAGCATTAGGTTATTTAGCACAGTAACTTTTATTCATTGGAAGATCCAGTAATCTGATGTTCCAGACACCAACCATAATCCTCAACAATCACAGCAAATCATCTAAAACCCTAAGCTACATTAGATGAAGAACCATACTTATGTAAAGTTTCTTAGGTGTTAGCTGGGAAAATCTTCATAAACATGACATGTGGAGGAGAAAATCTTAAACAGATTGAATCATATGATGTTGAGTTATAAAGGCATCTACTTATCGTGTTTGTACTGGAACAAAAACAGCTTATACCTAAAAATTGTACCTAAATGTAGAAACCTAAAAACAGTACCTGAATTTAAAACCAAAAGTGTCTCCTTAAATAATCTTTACAAGGTATACATGGTAGTATTCAGTCTCCCAAGGTATACATGGTAGTATTCAGCAGCCATCTAAAGACGAAAGTAAAGTTAATAAAACTTGTGGATTAGGAAGCAATGCTTGAACATCATTTGGTATTTCTTGCTTGATAGGTACAATATGTTGCATTGATTGATTGGTGGAAGGCCTACAGCCCAATGCACAAATAAGAGGGTACAAAAACTTCAGTAATTACAAAACACCAGAAAATCAATGTGAAGCAATCCCTTATTAATCATTGACCTGCTGAATGGACAAGGAAACATACATTTCATGACACTTTGCAAATCCATATTGCCAAACATGTGTAATCATTTGATTCAGAATTGATGAATTTCCTAGAAAGGCCATTGCCAATCAAGGAAACCAAGCTAGCTGCTAAAGACACTGCAGCAAACCTGCACGGACATCAATCACAACTTCTAAACAGAGGAATGAGAAAACATATATATATCTAATGAAGATAAAAACAAATAAAAATCCATATAAATAAATTCTGACCATGAAGGTGACATACAATCTTCAAGGTTGTAAAGAAACTCTTCCAAATATGACAAACCAAAAGAAGGTCGGCCATTGACAATAGCCAATGACAAATCTCTATGATATTGAATTTTAGTAGCATGTAGTTTTTTCATAAGCCCCATAATTCTCTTAGTATTACCTCTCAACAGAATTGGACGCTTTGTCAAGTCAGGCATTAATTCATTACATGGATCAGTACAAACTGAAACTAGAAGAATACAAGCCCTTCCAGAAATATTAATTAACTGCTCCAATGTCACATTTCCAAATAAAACACTCCGAAGAGCTAGTGGTACCGATGCCTCTTCAACAAGAGCTCTATCTCGTAATGTTGACAATACATAAATGACAGTCTCATCATCATCATTTCCAGTTTAAAACATCAAGATCACGCTCAACAAAGAGGAGTTTCATATAAAACTAGACTCAAGAGGAGTTTCCAATACATTAGATCATGCTCAACAAAGAACATCTGGAAGAAATATGAATTTTGGAATGTCATAGTCATATAAAGATGCTGCTCTAGACCATCTTCTATGAGTTTGATTGAAATTTTCACAATACAATGAATTTGTAGCTAATTATTTTTACATTGGAAATAAGACTTAAAAAGAATTATGGGGATATTCTATTTTCTAAATTTGGAGTTATATTAAAAAAGATATGCCCTCTGGAACGTGACTTCTGTGCCAAACTATATATGTTCAAAAGGGCACTCTAGTGATGAAGCTTCATTTCCAGAATTTCAGCAAGTCACTTGCAAGTAAAATTTGAGTGATGTATGAATTACTCTAGTGATTTAGGAAATCACTCGGAGTGATGCATGATCACTCGCAATGGTTTGGGAAATCACTTGATGAATGGATATAAATGCATATATATATAATCGGGAAATCCCAGTCCTGGTTTTGGTCCTGTCTCGAACCAAATTTTTCGAGATACCAAATTTTCTTGTCCTGTAAAATTTCAAAATGGGACTTTCCTGTCCCAATTTGCCTAGGACTAGGACAGGATGACCAGGATAGGTAAATCTTGAACACCCTTAGTTTTAGAGAGATCAGATTATAATTTTTTGACTAAGTAATTTATCTAGTTTAATTAATTTACATATATCGTTTAAATAACTATTATATTAAGTAATCAACAAGTAATGTTGTTGTTGGCATTACTATAGAGAAGAAACAAAATCACCGTGTTATCTTGCTATGTTTTGAAAGGTTCACAATTTGAGTCATTTTCATAGTGCCATGCACATGAATATAGATACTCTCTGTGGATATGATGTTTGCTCGCTGCAACAGTTAAAGAAATCCAAAACAATACTTTATATATGGTCTAGACTCATTTCAAGTATATGTATTTGTTCTGGTGTTGAACACAGATGTCTAGCCTAATAGGCTGGTGATTTCATATTGGATCAACGGGCTCTTCCTGAATACCTATGAGGCAAGCACCCAGGAGAGCGTAGGATCACGGTACACAACAAGGCTCTCACCCAAGGAGGTGGGGTGTGAGCACAGTGTGACGGAATGTAAATAGTTTAGAGATTAGAACGTGTGTACCTTAGGATTTAACCTCTATATTTATAGAGTGTATCTTAAGTTGGATATTCTGGGCCTCGCGTGATCTTTGGCTCGAGCATCCCAACTGCTATATCATATCTAAAGATACTCCTTGATTATGGGTGAGTTAGGATCCTCCTTTGTATTAGATAGATTCTGATATGCATTATCTCTACTATTGGGCCTTCCTGCTATTGGGCCTTATACAAATCCGTAACAGTTGCCCCCCAACCAAGTAGCTCAAGCTTTTAAGCTGTCGGGATGTATTTTGCCCCCGGACAGGTGATCCGAGATAGGTTGATGTGCCCCTGGCTCTCTTGAGACTATATCGTAAATCGCCAGGTAAGGTTTTGACGACCTCGGCTTCGACAGCCGCTCTCTCCAGGGTTCGAGGTGATATCAAGAGGCTCAATGGTTCCAAGGTAGTATCAGAGGTTTTGAGGGTACGAGGTACTCTCCATGGGCCCCGCGTGACTTCGAGGTCATGACCCTTCTGCATTCGCTATCATTGCCTTCTAACCCTTGGCTTCCCTGGATTGGCGACGGGTTACAACTACCACGCCTAGCCGCCTCTGATTTTCATGCGCATTTAATGCACCTCTCGCATTCCGTACGCCACCCCTGTCTTTAGGGTGAATAGTCTCCTTTGCCCCTATCATTTGAGTATCATTTCGTATTTCCCTCCATTCTTCACATTTCATTCGTTCTTAGCATTCTCTAGTTAACTTCTGAAAACCTCTGGCTTTCTCGCACCAGAAACCTCTCTGCAACTCTCAAACTCTAGCACTTCACCCTTCTCCGACTTTCCATCATTCAGGTATGTCCTACACTTTCCTACGTTCATCTGCTTCTTCTTTGAGGTTCGTTATTTCTGCGATTTTACTTCTCGCTTCTTCCTTCCCCTGTTGTGAGTGGGCTTGTCTTTGGGTTTTCTGGGTGATTTTTGGTTAGCGTTTCTGGGTAACTTCTAAGTTAATGTTCTGATTACATTCTAATAACCGTATGCCCTCATTCGTGGGGGTGTTCGTTGTCTAGTTTTGCTCATTTTGGTTTCCCCCACCCTCCTTATCAGACATTTTATATCTCTCTAGGTTTCAACTTCCGGTGTCAATGGGTAAGGTTAACCATCCGCCCTCTTCGACTCAGCGTTTAACTCCAAAAGAGGAAGAAGCACTACGTGCACGTTATCCTCGAACTAGTTTTTGGCTACTTGGCTCTCCTCTTTCTGAGGAGTAGAAACTAGCCACCTTGCTCCGCGGTGGGTCTGGTAGAAGGAATGTTGAGGGGTCCCAATCTGCCATTCCTAGGTCTCCTAATCCTGGTTCCACCAGCATTAGGCCTCGTCCCGAGAGTCAGGGTGAGACCGAGTCATCTCGGCACAGCCTATCAACTTTTATAAGGCTCCCCCTCGTGCCAGGTTGGAATCCCTTCCTGATGGGTACCTCGGCCCCTGTTGGGACTGTATTTCCTTAAGTTCTCATTATATCGCGAGTGGCAATGATTCCCTAGCCACCAGCACCCTAGGTTCCTATCGTCATAGGTCGTCCTCTGACCCTAGCCCGACTACTGGGAGTCGTCGTTCTCCGAGTCCACCCACTCTTCCTTCTTCACGTAGTAGCATGCATCTGTCAGGCATACCCCTCAATGTTGATTCTAGCTTTTTGCTTTTTATTATAGGTAAATGAAGTCGTCTTCCTCACCCCATAACTCCCAATCCGATGCTGGAGAGTCAGACTCCTCCAGTTCTCCCAAGGCTTTACTTGACAGATATCCCTGGGTGATGCATGAAGTCCTAAAGACCCACTCCTTAATGACTGCTGCCTATATAGGCCATTTGGGTCTGACTGATTTAGACAGATGTTTCTTGAGTCCTCCCGATGACGATGAACCGGTTTGCTCTATCCGAGAGGCAGGATGCACCAACTTCTTATTTTTCTATAGAGACTATATTACCCGGCTCAGTATTTTCTTCCTGTTTACCGAGTTCCAAATTTCTACTTTGAACCACCTACATCTAGCCCCCTCTCAACTTCACCCAAATGGGTGGGCTTATTTAGTTGCCTTCGAGCGCTTGTGTGGTTCCTTCGACGTACCCATACCCTGTACTGCTGCCCTATTCTTTTATTTCTTTTGTCCCTTTACTCCTCGCTCCGGTAAGGAATCAACCAAGTTGAAAGGGTTGACTTCCCTCCGGGGTGATCCCGAGAGAAAAATTTTGACCGCCTACTCCGAATCTTTCAAACACTTTAAGAACAGATGCACTCCACTAGCCATCGCAGCTATCCGGGGGCCGTCTTGAATGGCCCTAGGAGATCCATCCCCCACTTGTAAAACGGCCAAGGGGCCGAGATGTACTGCAGGTCCGACAAAGGAGACCAGATGATTTTTAAGTGCTTCTGGCAGTTTTCGCACTTCTTGACGAACTCCTTCGAATCCGCCTCCATGGTTGGCCAATAATAGCCGGACCGCTGCGCCTTTATTGCCAAGGTCTTTGCTCCCATATGTTGCCCATTAATTCCTCCGTGTATCTCTATCAAAACATACTTGCTTTCGCTTGAGCTCAAACACCTTAACATTGGGGAATGTAGGCCTTTTCGGTACAGGTGATCCTCTACCATTGTGTACACAGCCGTCTCCCGAATCAGCTTCCTCGCCTCACTGCAGTCGAGGGGGAGGATTCCTCGTTCCAAGTAATCTTCGATGGGCTTCCTCCAATCGGTGGATGCTGATATGGTCATGATACAACTTGGTTCTTCTAATTTTTGTTGGACCACGGTTCTATGGTTCCCCGGGTCCTTTGTACTCGCGAGCTTTGATATGATGTTGGCTCAAACGTTTTTTCCTCTAGGAATGTGTGTGACCGTTACTTCTTCAAAGCTGGAAACCATGTCCTTTGCTTTATTCAGGTACTTTGCCATCAGGGGGCCCTTAGCTTGGTAAGTTCCATCGATCTGGGCCGCCACGAGCTGCGAGTCGGTAAAAACCTTGACTCTTTGGGCTCCAAGCTCCTTTTCCTGTTGGAGCCCTGCCAAAAGTGCTTCGTATTCGGCTTGATTGTTTGACGTAGGGAAATTTAGTTGAAGAGAGTGTCAATTGCGACGCCCTCCGGGCTTTCGATAATGATTCCGACCTCACTTTCCTTGGAATTTGACGAGACATCCACATACACTTTCCAAAAGTCAAGATCATCCTTTCCATCTTTGTTTTTCGTGGTCAGCTCCCGGACAAAGTCTGCCAACGCTTGCAATTTGATGGCGTGCCGGGCCTCATAGGCGATGTCAAATTCTGATAGTTCTATGGCCCAACTGATCATCCTGCCGGCCAGGTCAGGCTTGTGCAACACCTGCCAAAGCGGTTGACTAGTCTGAACGACGATTCGGTGTGCTTGGAAATATGGGCGGAGTCTTCTTGCCGTTGTGAGTATGGTGAAAGCCACTTTTTTGAGCTTTTGATACCTGAGCTCCGAGCTTTGTAGTGCCTTGCTTACAAAGTATATTGGTTCCTAGCCGTTCTCTATCTCTCGAACCAAGACCGCGCATACTGCTTCTTCTCCAACCGAAAGGTACAGGAACAACGTCTCACCGGGTAGAGGTTTAGATAGAACTGGTGGGGTTGCCAGGCACTGCTTGATTTTGTTTCAAACGCGGTGTCGTAGCCCAAGTTCCAGTCTCCTTGCGCCTTCTTTTTCAACAATTTGAAAAAGGGTAGGGCATTCTCTGCCGATCTCGGCAAAAATCTTGTCAATGCCGCCAATCTTCCCGTCAGCTGTTGGACCTCTTTCTTGTTCCTCGGGGCTTGCATGTCGAGCACAACCTTGCACTTATCTAGGTTGGCCTCAATTCCGCGACTAGTTAACAGAAAATAGAGGAATTTCCCGGCAGGGACTCCAAACGCGCATTTGGCCGGGTTCATCTGGACTTTGTACTTCCTTAACTTATCAAAAGTTTGTTCCAGATCTCAGATGTGGTTGTCTAGGTCGTATGATTTGACGATCATGTCGTCGATGGAAACCTCTACATTTCGATCGAGCTGGTCCTCAAAGAATTTGTTCATCATTCTCTAGTATGTGGCCCCGGCATTCTTTAACCCAAAAGGCATAACTTTATAGCAATAATTCTCTTTTTCGGTGATGAAGGATGTCGCCTCTTGGTCGTCAGGGTGCATATTAATTTGGTTGTAGCCGGAGTAGGCATCCATGAAGGAGAGTCGTTGGAAACCGGATGAATTGTCGACTAGCTGGTCAATATTGGGCATTGGATACGAATCTTTCGGGCATGCCTTATTCAGATTGGTGTAGTCTGTGCACACCCTTCACTTTCCATTTGGTTTTTGGACCATCAGCACGTTGGATAGCCATGTGGTGTATTGTATTTCTCGAATGAATCCTGCTTCCAGCAGTTCGTCGACATGCTTCTCAAGGGCATGTTGCCTATCTGGTCCTATTTTTCTCTTTTTCTGCGCCACTGGTGACAATTCCGGTCGTATAGCCAATTTATGACAGCAAAAATCTAGGTCAATCCTAGGTATTTCTGATGGATTCCAAGCGAAAACGTCTCGATTCATTGTTAAGAATTCCTCCAATCCTATTTTTAACCCTGGACTCAATGTTCTGCCTATCTTTATGATTTGCGTGTTAGTTCTCAATTGGTTTTGATGATAACGGACAATTGTAAACACGATTGAAGTTTGTCTTTGTAAGTTGAAAAACTTACTGTCTAAGGAAAACTCGAGTTTCGGTTTGGAAACTCGAGTTTTGGCCTGACAGAGAAGTGCTCAAATTTTTGTAAAGAAATGCAAACTCGAGTTTGGGTTTGAAAACTCGAGTTTTGGCCATACAGAGAGCATTCAAGTTTTTCACAGACAAGGCAAACTCGAGTTTGATTTTGAAAACTCTAGTTTTGACAAGACAGAGAGCAACCAAGTTTTTCAAAGAAATCAAAACTCCAGTTTCCATAGGAAACTCGAGTTTAGACTTTACTGAGAATTTTCCAAGATTTTCATAGTTCATGAAAACTCGAGTTTCACATAGAAAACTCAAGTTTCCATCTCCTGAGAACAATGTTCATGTCTGACCTTGCAAAAACTCTCGTGTTCAAATCGACCAAGATTTTTCAATGGTTTCTCATAAAAGAGAAAACTTGATTTTCTGTTTTAAAACTCGAGTTTCTACCTTACAGAGAAGTTTCCAAAGTTTTCAACAAATTAGAAAACTCGAGTTTAGTTTTGGAAACTCGAGTTTTGACCAGGCAGAGAGCTCTGCTAAATTCGATCACTTGAAAACTCGAGTTATGATTTGGAAACTCCAGTTTTGAGATTTTGGACTAAAACATACTTTCTCATTAAAAGTCCAAAACTCGAGTTAGTCACTTAATGACTCGAGTTTTGCACTATTCACTAGGCTTGTCCAAAATGTCAAATCGCGATGTTTGTCTCTATGAAGAGAAAACTCGAGTTTGGATTGAAAACTCGAGTTTCGGTCTTTTGCTAAAAGATCACTGAAACATGAAAACTCGAGTTTCGAAGAACTAACATGAGTTTCCATCGTAGAATTTGAATTTCGATTTGAACGAATTTGTGAAATGTTTGTGTTTGATCTCAATATTCTATACCATCACTCATAACTATTTCTAACTATGTTCAATCAGTTTGTTAGTGAGTTTCAGATGGTTTTAGACAGGATTAAATGGAGATTAAGCAAAAAGCATAAAACATGTCAGCACATTAAATGAAAAGTGCAGAAACCTTGCACGCTTTTGGACAAACATTCTCCACATGTTTTGGAGAAGTTAATGCTTGCCTTCTACATTCAGCAAACTGTTCTTCCAATGGATTAATAGTCAGAGAGTCAACTCTGAATTTCTGCAAAACTGGATTAACTAAAGAGTAGAGAGAGAAGAAGACCAAAACCTTCAATAATCATCCTCTAATCACTCCAACGGTTATCTGTGGATTTATAACGGTCATTTAATGATCTCTACCTATAAATAGAGATGCATTCAAGTCTTCTCAACAACCAACCTGTGCAAGATCGAAAATCATTAAAGCTTCAACTACTCTTTGAGTTTTCTGTTGTAAAGTATCTTTGATACATTTATTCTTCAGTGTTTATCATATCCACTCTTAGAGAGAGTTTTTCTTGATTGTAAATCATTCTTGTAAGTTATCTCAAGTCAAGGGGACTTGGAGATTGGGGTTATTGATTACAAATTGTAAGGGGGAGTAAGTTCTAGAGAGATAATTACTCTTGAGTGCATAGTGTGTAATCAATCTTGATAGTGAGAAATCCCAGAGAGTCTGGGGACTGGACATAGGTCAAGTTGTTGGACCGAACCAGTATAAATCCTTGTGTCTTGCTTCTTCTCCTTATACTCTGTTTTACCTTCAGTTTCGAATCTTTAAACAGAGCCATCGAAATTTTTTTAAGAATCCTCAATTCACCCCCCTCTTGGTGATTCAAGCTCCACTTACATTGCGTTGGCCCATTTCCCACTATCAGATCCTCTAACTCTCCTTCTGGTTCTGGATGTGGGATCTCGGGTTCTTCTCGTAGGTCCAATTCCACCAAACTGACTGGCTGGCATGGCTCCTCCCCTCCTCGATCCTTCGCGCCGTTCTAGCCTTTGCAAAGCCGGGGTGGGGATGAGGCTCCGTCTTCGCCTTCCCGGACCGTCTCGAAATAGCATTGACGTGACTCTTTTTGATCTCCCTTAATGGTGAGAACTTTGTTGTTATTACTCACCATTTTTAGCTTCTGATGCTTGGTGGACACTAGCATATCTCAATTGTGGATAGTCGGCCTCCCTAGTATCACATTATACGGGGAAGAAAAATCGGCCACGATAAACCTTACCCGTTCTGACTTGAAACCTTCCTTCATTCCCAAAGTCAGTCTGAAGTCAATGTATCCCTTGGGAGGGAAGAGCTCCCCGTTAAACCCTATGAGGGTCGTTTTGCACGACTTCAAGCCCTCTAGATCCAGGTTCATCCTTTTGATGGAGTCCCAGATAATAATGTCTGCCGAGCTGCTGGCGTCAACGAAGATTCTTTTAACCCGGCAATTCACCAAAGTTCCTGTGATTACTAGGCCGTCCTGATGGCCCTGTACCACGTCCTTCAAGTCTTCCTTCGTGAAAAGAAGTTGAGGAGGTTCCGTCTTGCCGGGATCCTCTTTGAACTTTGGGTGGTCCCTTATTGAGAGGACCTCCTTCAGATATTTCCTCTTCTGGCTTACCGTGTCACCTCCTCCTCCAAAGGCCCTACTGATCACGTTGCAGTCGAACTCGGCCTTCGGGAATTCATCTTCCTCACTGGCCGGCCTTCGTCGCTTATCGTCTTTCTTCCTCTCTGGGGCCGGGCTATCGTTTCGGTCTCCTTGTTTGCACTTGTCTCTCTTCCACCCTTGAGTTTTTATCACATATTGACGTAGTTTACCGTCTCTAACAAATTTCTCGATGGCATCTCGAAGTTCATAGCATTGGCCTGTAGTGTGCCCCGGTCCGTCATGGAAAGCGCAGAAGCGGGTCTGGTCCGTACTGGTTCAGTTCCTGAGAGGTCAGGGTCTCTTGATTTTCTTCATCTCGGTCAATGCTACTTCCCTCCATAGTTGAGAGCGCGGAACATTCAAGGGAGTATATTTTTCGTACCTACCCCTTGTTTCAGACTTTGTATTGCGGGGTTTATTATCCGAGTTTCTTTCCCGGCGGTCTTGCTTGCGGCCCTCGGCTTGGTCCTTGTCCCTTGGAGGTGTCCTCCTGTCCCTTGGAGGTGTCCTTTTGTCCTGTTCTCTCCGAGGAGCGTTTGTTATGCGCATTTGCTCCATCTCCAGATATTTCTTCGACCAAGTTATGAAGTCATGCATTTAGATTTTTGCCAAGTTCCTTAAAAAACGATTTAGCCAGCCGAGATTCACCATCTAGGCCGGCGGCTAATAGGTGCACATGTACATCTTCCTTTAGTCCATGCACCTGTAAGGCCGCGTGCTTAAATCGATCCAGATAACTTTGGAGTGTCTCCCCTAGTCGCTGCTTAATTTTATCCAAAGAGTATTGAGACTTTGGTTGCTCTTTGTTGGTTGCAAAATTCAACTCAAATTTCTCTGCCAGGTCCTCGAAACGTTGTATCGACTTCGCAGGTAAGGTATGGAGCCATTTTAGCGCTGCTTCTTTCAGGGTTGCAGCAAAAATTCGGGTAATGACGGGCTCTCGGAGTCTTCTCACGAACATTACTACCTCAAATATTTCGAGGTAGGATGTCGAGTCTTGGGTTCCGTCGTACTTTGGCAGGTCGGCCAAATTGAAATTGTCCGGGTAAGGCGCGTTTAAAATATCATCCGAGAAAGGGCTGTTATTGTGCTACCCGATGTACGTTCTCCGTTGTACTCCTGACGCTTGATGCTGAGGAGGACTATCTCCTCGGTTTTGATCCTCTCCGTCCAAATTTTTGTCAGTGTACCCCAGGCTCTTACCCCGACCGTTTTCTGACCCGTCTACCCTCTATCAATCGTGAGAATTCTTTCCGTCTCTCTCCTTACCTCGAGTTCTACCATCTCGGCCCTTCTTGAAGGACGTGGACTCCCTCTGCTTTAGGCATTCCTCCAGTTGCTGCATCTGTAAGGAGGTTCAGTTCTTCGTGGTCTCCATTCATCTCAGCATTAAGCTCAGAGTGTTTTGTAGATGGAGAATATCTGGATTTCCGTCTGGAAAGGCTTCTAGGATTGAGTTCTGCGGTCCTTGGTGAACATCTGCTTGCTAAGGATTTCCCGCTGCCGTGGACGCCGTGTCCGACAGGTCGTCCTCCAAATGCCCATTATTAAGGGCGGAGTTGATCGGCTCCTCTAGTTGCTGCACGTGCCGCAACGGTGATTCCTAATCTTCCCCAAAATGTCCATTGTTAAGGACGGGGTCGACCGGCTCCTCAGGCTGCTGCTCGTGCTGCGGCGTTGGGTCTTGGTTAGGCAATGTTTTTTCCTCTTGCCTCTGACTTGTACTTCTTGTATTGACCATCATTAGTCACGGGGATCGAAATTTACAGTCCCCACGGTCAGCACCAATGTTCTTGTGTGGAACACAGATGTCCAGCCTGATAGGCTAGTGATTTGATATTGGATCAATGGGCTCTTCTTGAATACCTATGAGGCAAGCACCCAGGAGAGCGTTGGATCACTGTACACAACAAGGCTCTCACCCAAGGGGGTAGGGTGTGTGCACAGTGTGACAAAATGTAAATAGTTCAGAGATTAGAACGTGTGTACCTTAGGATTTGACCTCTGTATTTATAGAGTGTACCTTAGGTGGGATATTTTGGGCCTCGCGTGATCTTTGGCCCGAGCATCCTAACTGTTATATCATATATAAAGATATGAGTAAATACCCTTTTTGGTCCCTGAAATAACACGCACTACCCATTTTGGTCCCTGAGTAAAAAAAATGTCATTTTTCGTCCTTAAACAGTAAAAAAAAGGTCCCTTTTAGTCCTTTTAGTCATTTTTGTGGGCATTTTAATCCTCACAAATTCCCAAAAAATCGTTTTTAGTCCCTAAAAAGGACCAAAATGACATTTTTTTACTCAGGGACCAAAATGGGTAGCGCGTGTTATTTCAGGGACCCAAAAGGGTATTTACTCTAAAGATATTCCTTGATTATGGGTGAGTTAGGATCCTCCTTTGTATTAGATAGATTCTGATATGCATTATCTCTACTATTGGGCCTTCCTGCTATTGGGCCTTATACAGGTCCGTAACAGTATCTATGTATATATTGCCTCTGGTGCATAATATAAAATATTGTTAACTAATTCACACAAAGTTCAGTTATTTAATGTGTATTAAACTGATAACATTTACTTCTTTTACTCTTATTATAGAATGTGTTTTTTAAATATGCATTTATTATTGGGAAAATTAGGATGAAGGACCTAGAAAAATTAATATTTGAGTAAATACCCTTTTTGGTCCCTGAAATAACACGCACTACCCATTTTCGTCCCTGAGTAAAAAAAATGTCATTTTTCGTCCTTAAACAAGAAAAAGGTCCATTTTAGTCCTTTTAGTCATTTTTGTGGGCATTTTAATCCCTCAAAATTCCCAAAAAATCGTTTTTAGTCCCTAAAAAGGACCAAAATGACATTTTTTTTTTACTCAGGGACCAAAATGGGTAGCGCGTGTTATTCCAGGGACCCAAAAGGGTATTTACTCTTAATATTTATTGTAAAATAATAATTTCAGAGGATCAAATATCAAAATATATTTTTAAAAATACTAAAATACCCTCCAAACCTTTTGCTCCCAAGAATCCAAATTAAAAGCTCAAATTGTCTTGCTCACATGTCTTCCTCCCTTCTTCCATGGACATCAAAAGTCTCCTCCCTTCTACTTATGTACTCCCAAAGTCTTCTCTTCTAACCGTAGCCTGTTAATATCTCGTGGATCACACCTCTTTTGTAGAACTATGCATTTGTGAAATAAATGTAACTCCCACAAAACCCTCCATTCCATGAATCATTGAACTGTATGTTTGTCGCCATTGTTTTTGTTTTCACCTATTCAGACGATTCTTCTTTCTAATTGCTGAGAATTTGGTGATTGTTGTAAGAGGATGTTATGTGTTTCTCATTATAACATGTGATCTCCTTCTCTCTCTCAATCATACATTAATACGGCTTCAAAGATTAAGAGGCAGAGGAAGAAGGTCAGAAAATGGTTAGAGAGAGAGAGAGAGATAAGGACTAATTGAAGATGACAAAAGGGCAGGGCCCTTCTTCCTTTTTGAAATTTTTCATGCGGGAATGTCATTTCTGTTCTGTAGCCTACTTCTTAGAAAATAAGGATGTCTTATGCTAACTCTGACCATCGGCATTTTACATTGCTCACGAGAAAACCTTTATACACAAAAACAAAGTCTTTTTCAAGGCTAATTTGGTAAACCGCTTCCTTCCTTGCTGTATGTGAAAATGGCATAGAAGAGGGAGGAAGATGGTGATGCCAATTTGGGAAGGAGGCGTGAGTTTTTATGCCAATGCTAGATATTTTAGGGGTAATTTGGTATATCTAAATTTATGTTTTAACATTTGGTCCTTCTTAATAATTATACTTTGTATGGTCCTTCTTAATAAATATTATTTTTTCTAGGTCTGACGGAGATTTGTCGTATCTCCCAAAATAACCAGATTCAATAAAAGATTTGTAGTAATAGTGAACCTGGATCGTTTCCCAACGAATTCACAGTCGGGTTTGATTGGACAGTAACAACGAAACAGAAACAGTAAAAATGGGGGTTTTTGGTTCAAACAGAATTAACAACAAAATAAACAGAAACAAAACAAAATGAAAGTAATCAGATTAAAATCGATCAACCCAACATCTGGGTTCCAGAGACTTCCATCATTGAACGAAATATGAACAAACTCATGATTGGTTCTGGGCAAACCAAAATTACTGCGTTCTTCTAGAAAATCCCTCGACTAGACGATCACCTAGCATCGGTCCGAACAGTGGCATCTCACTGTGCGATCACACAATAAAACTGGAACCTAGTTCGAACTCAGTCCTTGGTGTAACACCCCTACTGATGTAATTAATGTGTTTGTAATTAATGTTTAGTTAATGAGAAGATATATTTTCGATTTATTCAAATATCGTAAATAATTTAAGAGAAAGAAAAGCAAGGGCAAAACAGTCAATTCCTAGTAAAATAATTTGGAGAATTTCGTTCACCATAAAGGAAAGGAGAAAATCAGATGATATAAGTCATATTCAGGCCCAAACTCGAGCTACGGGTCCCACAGGTGGTTGACCGATAGAAACGGGACCGATAGGGACTAGTTTAGAGTTTTCTTTTGACTGAAAGGGACAAGTGTGGGGCCACTTGGAGAAGTCAAGGAGGCGCCACCAAAGCATGTTCACTCAGAAGGAAAAAAAAATATGAAAAGCTGAACAAAAAGGGTAAAATGAGAATAAATAGGTAAAAAACTATTTAGGGCAGATATGTGGGCCCAAAATGGCGCCCCACATGTCCCCATAAATCAGGAAAAAGTATGGGAAAATTTGGTAATAATTGATAAGTCCCGGGTCAAAATTGTAATTTACGAAAGTTCTGGGCCAAAACCTGTAATTTTCCCCAAAAGCAGATAAAGATCTACTCTCTCTTTCCTTGGGGCTGTGCCACATGGAAGTCAAGGGAGACTCTGGAATATTCTTGAATTCTTGGGGGAAAATTCAAGGAAAAGCATATCAAATTTACTCCAACTGGAACAGAAATTTACACCAGCTAATTCTACTATTACCGGATCAAATTCACCTTTATTAAAAAGGTGAATTGAACTCATTTTTCACCCCAAAGGAGGCGAAATTTCCAGATCCAGCAGGAAGACCAGCAAGACACCATAGCCAAGCTCCAAGGTCAAGAACTCAAGAACATCCACCACTTCTCTGATTCAAGGTAACACCGAAAAACTTCACCTTCTTGAGTTCTACTAAGGTATTTCGTGCATAAAGCTAGGGCTTGCTGTTGGGGTTGGATTTTTGAATTTTTAAGGTTTTCAATAGTTCTTTAACGTGGATTTATAGGGGGTATAGTTATGATTTAAGTTTCCGAAGTTGAAAACACCGAAAACCCCTAAATCTAAGCTTGCAAGTGATTCTGGAAATCTGGGCAGTGGTTCTTAAGACGCAATTTTAAAATAGTAAGAGAATTATTTATGCCATGATATTTTACAGGATTAAAGTATACATTTTGGGCTTAATTTTTATATAATATTTTTTGATTTTTCAAGTTTCCAACCGAGAGAAATAAATTTCACAAAGTGGCTCAGAACCTGAAACCCTGTTCTGGACCAGAGAAGGGTTTTCTCAAGGAATAAAATTATTTATATTTTTTTGAACTCTGGCCATATTTTTACCACAAAATAGACATCTTACGGGTTCAGATACACTAATTTCGTGTTCATTGTATTTGTTTGGAATTTATTAAAAATGTTTGAAGTTGGGCCAAAAACACAGGATTTTTCTGGAAATCTGTTTGGGCTCGTTTTTTATTAAAGAAATGCAAAGGTATTTTTGTAAATACTGAAAATAATATATTTTGGTGTATTTTGATCAGGGGTATTTTTGGAAAAATCACCAGGCCTAAAAATATAAAAGCCAGTATAAAGTACACCAGGTAGTAACCACTTTACTCAAATATTTTTATGTGTTATGTTGTATGTTGTATTTGCCATGTGTGTTTTTCTTGTGTTTGTATTGCCAAATATGCAAACAGAATTGTGTGATTCCTAGCGCTGAGGACGAGTAGTCCGAGGCCGGCCTTAAGTGGTGGCTGTACGGGTTGCGGGGCAGTCCAGGGCTGGCCTGGTAAGGGCGGCTTTACGGTTTGCGAATCTGGTGAGTCCAAGGCTTGCCTTGGTAAAGCAGCTGTACGGGTTCCATGGATTATGATGTGTGGTTGTTATATTTCTCTGAATGCATATATGGTATGTTTGGCATGACACTTTTGACTTTTATCTGGCATGGTTACCTGCATACACTTTACACATTTAATATTTGAGTACTGATGGTTACTCTGGGGGCCAATAATGACTCCAGAAGCTTTTGTTGATTCAGCGGGTCGTACTTGAGTGGTGGAAGCTTTTTGGCTAAGGTAGGGCGATGATGCTGATGAAGAATAGGGAATGTCCTATCATATTTTGTATAGTACTTTTTGGGATGACTGTACCTATTATTTTAATATTCTCTACCGGATGACTGTATCTTAACCCTCCGGGGACTTTACTTTTTGTTGACTTTACTTTTACCAGTATGTCAGTTTGTCCAAATCGATCCTGTGCTCTGCTACGGTACTCTGATATACATATAAATGGACTATTAACTAAAGGAAAGGTAATTTATAAAAGGAATCCCTCTAACCCGCCACCCGAAAGGGTGAGGCCGGTGGAGGTGTAACACTTGGGATGAACCAAACTAAATATTAAATCTAATATTTGAACTATTTCCAGAAATCGAATCCGAAAGATGAAAACAGAAATGTGTAAAGTTACCGATTAAGCACAAGCTCTTTGAACGAATCATGGAATCCTCAATGTTGGGTTAATCACAGAAATTTAGCCAAGCATGGCTGGAAAAAAATGAAGAATAGACAAAGAACGCGAATAACATTGTAAAGAAAATGAAACTTCTGTGTTTAATCCAAAAATATGTAAAAACGTAATGATATAAGTGTTTGTGGCTGCTGCCTAACTTAACCTAAAATGGAAAAACAAAATGGGGTTCCAATCCACAATTCATGTCCAAACGGAAAAAAAAAGGTTTTAATTACAAAATTCGAGCCCAAATAAAAATCCAAAAACATATATCTGACTTCGGCTCCAAAATCGACTACCCTCTTGTCTGAATTTGCCCTTCATATCTTCATAACAATTGTAGCCCTTTGAATCATTTGAAATATGAAAGAAGAATGAGGCAAATCCGATGTTTAGTTCAAGAGTTATGGTAAAAATAGTGAAGCAATGTACAACTAGAATTTTATCATTAAAATGACTAAAATCTAATGAAAGGCCCGAAACCCAAATAAGCATAAAAGTCATTATTTATTAACTAAAGAATCCTAAATTATTAGTCAAGAGTACTAAAGAAGTGTATGAAATATTCAATTATCAAGGTCCTTTGTTTTAATTTTCCCTTTATTATTTGTTACTATTTGAGCAAAATAATATCATATAATATGTTCATAATACTATCACACCAAATCCCATTTTCGTTATCCACTATGTACTTGCAAGAACTAATTTTTACTAACAAAATCATAATATATACAACATTAGCATGATACATAAAATATTATCATAAAATATAAGATGCTTTTGGACCATTAAATTCAATATATCTTTGCAAGAAAATTCTCCACAGCAAAAATATGTGATTTTAAAATCATTGATGCATTTGATAACTCAATCTATAAGTCAAGTAATGTAACGTCCTCCATTTTACTTAACATAATCATTGATTAAGGGTTGATGAACAAATAAATAATGCTTCATCACTTGCCAAAATATACAAAATAAATCAGAGTATGCAAAATGAGCCCTAATATGGCAATATACGATCATCCAACATATACCAAAAAGACGGAAGCACTACTTTTGGTAGAAGTAGCCTAAGCTTCTGAGGTCTTCCCTGATGAACCCGCACAGGAACTATCACCTGAAAAATGTTGGTAACCATCAATCCAACTCATTACACATACTAATATGTGCTTGTGAGGTGTCAAGTGGAACAATATATATAACCATGGTATTAAAAGTATAATTCACTAATATACATATTACAAAATTTCATATCATGAATTCTATATCATAAATTATGTATCACAGTTTTCATTAAAATAATTCCCAATATGCCTCCCATCAATCCAACCGAACCACCTTATTTCTGCCGACTAGACCCATGGGCTAAGTTATCAACCATGTTCCTGGCTACTCAAAAGCTCACTAGTCACGTGATGAGGAACGGCCAAAATACCCAGAGCACATGTCCTAGACCGTGGGTCTTTTCCCCTCATTGAACAGGTGGGGTGTCGCAAGCCCTCATTGAACTAGTGGGCAATCCCTCATTGAACAAGTAGGACAATAGAAAGCCAACCATCGTGCACCAATGGAGGCTACACCACATGGTGAAATAAACTACTCCATTTCTTCCCAATTCAACCCTTTCCATAATTATTATAATAAATAACTCAACCGGAATTTTTCCAAGATTTTCACATTTATATCATGTTATTTAAATAATACTCATATACATGCCATAATATCACAATTCTAAATTCTTATACATATATAAGTATATGTATATATTTCACAATTCAAATCATAAGGTTCCACAAGGAAATTTCTATTGAAATATTCATAATTATTTCGCAACATATATATTCACAAACAACATATCAATACACATAACAAGTAGAAAGTGGTTACCTCTCGCCGAAGCTAACTATTATCACATTGCTCCTAATCCAAGAGCTCAAACACACGCCAAAAATCAATCTACCACAACAAATTTACTAACCATTAATAACTCTTCTAAAACTCTACATAATCAAAATTATAACTTATAATATACAAATTTTAATAATACTCCTTCCGGTCCTAATTATAGGAACTATTTAACCAATTTTGGGTGGATTAAGGAGAGGAATTAAATTAGTTAATTTGACTCATTTTCCTAAAATGCTCTTATATAAATTTAAAATGACATAAGTAAAAGTGAATTACAACCCCGTCACATATCTCTACGACCAATTTTCCTTTCCACACGCTTTCTAATTGAAATAATGGTTTTGCTATATAAATATATATGTATACATATAGATCTATCTACATACACCCATATAGACACACACACCCATATATCTACACACACATAGATATATATATATATATATATATATATGTGTGTGTATGTATGTGTGTACATACACAAACACACACACATATAAACATATAGATATGTGCGTGTGTACATATAGATCTATCTACACATATATATAGACACACACACACCCATATATCTACACACACAGATATATATATGTGTGTGTGTGTGTGTGTACATACACAAACACACACACACACACGCATATTAAGTATAAATAGGGGTATTATAGGAAAAAATTAATAAAATTTAAAACTTTCTCTTATAATTAGGACCAAAACCAACTCCAAAATGTGCTCTTATAATTAGGACCGGAGGGAGTAATAAGTTTGGAATGCTTGAAGTGGGTACATTATAACGGGACTGAAAAATCAGTTAGACCATTGTAACTATTAATTCTCCTTTCTATTTATTATTAATAATTCCCTTTATTATTTATTAATATAATTTCCTTTTCTATTTATTATTTATTCCTTATTTAATAATATTATTTATTCCTATTTATTTATTATTATTTCTCTATAAATATTTTAAACCATCAAAGGCTATCCTAATACTTTAAATTAGGAGTTTATAAATACCAATCATTATATAAATTATGCTCTTTAGATATTAATAAAATCATTTATACTCTTTGGATATTCATAATATAGTATCTTGTTATTTCAAATGCATATGATTATATATATCCCTACATAACAGCATAATTCTCTTTTTGTTTCCAAACCATATACACACACATAACAGTAAGATTCCCTCTCTTTTTATATACAGCATCATATATATGACTAAAGGGATCATCAGTGGCTTTGTTTCTATATATATTGTTTGGATCCTTACGTGTTTTGATCACTACTCCTTGGAAGCACATAATTAAGGTGCTTGTCCTTTATGTGCTTCTTATGTGCTTGTCCCTCTAATAAGAGGGACAAGCACATTTTATTATATTTTCTAAATTTTTTTTATATATTTTATTTATTTAGATTAAAATTATATATTTCTTTCTGAATTTTTTTTTTACATCCAATATCTCAAATTAATTAGTTTTCAGTTCTGCACACAGAATTATTTGTCCTGTAACACCCTGGGAACTAATTAATTTGAGATACTGGGTTCAAAAAAAAATTCATAAAACAACATATAATTTTAATCTACATAAATAAAACATATAAAATAATAAAATAAAATAAAATGTGTTTACCCTCTAATTAGAGGGACAAGCACATTAGGACAAGCACCTCATGTGAACCCCTACTCCTTCCTGTCACCACGCAGCATATATATATATATATATATATATATATATATATATATATATATATATATATATATATATATATATATATATATATATATATATATATATATGAATGCAACCACCTCTTTCCATTTTCACTCTTTATCTTGATTTTGCCACATACATACATATACATGTAATACTCTTTTTTTTTTTGCTCGAAAAGGACGCTTGCATTACTAAATAAAACATCCACAACAACAGGTACAAGAAACATGGAAGCCAAACCAGCACCAAGACAATAACCTAAGGCATAAGCACCAAACTAACAGCACAAGAACATACTGCAAACAGATGCAGGATACAAACTTACTCAAAATAAACAAAGCTAACACAACAGCAAAGAACAAAGGCAACAAAACAAGAGTAAATCAGCCAGCCACCAGGTCCGTACTAGAAGTAGGGGAGACATCCATGTCAGCATTAGCCTCCTGAGCATCCAGGGGTTAGAAGAGAAGACAAAGAAGGTGATGGTCGTGAAACCCACCCTATCGGGCCCACCTCCTTATAAGCACTCGCTGCAAGAAAGTCAGCTACTCTATTACCCCGTCGAGGGATAAAAGACAAAGAAAACCCAACCCTGTCAGACAAAAGGCCAATAATATCAAGAAGGATACCTCTGCTCCTCCAATCATACAAATCAGGAGACTTAGCATCAATACTAGAAAGCAAAAAAAGACAATCGGTCTCAAAAACTACTTTATCATGGCCCAAATCCACTGCTAACATAAGGGCCCTTTTTAAAGCCAGAGCTTCAGACATAAAGGCTGATAATGACTTGATTTTATCCACAAAGCCCTAGTGAAAATCTGCCCGATAGTCACGACAGACCACCCCAATAGCGGCCTGATTCCGAATAGAATCAAAAGCACCATCACTGTTGAATTTAAAGAAACCAGGAGGAGGAGGAGCCCATCGATCACAACGAGCAATTGGTACGCCCGCTTTCCTAATTCCAGGTCGCAGATCATCACAATGACTCCAGAATTCCGCATTACTCATCTTGGCATATTCAATAACAGCAAAGGGGTTAGGTTCCAAATGGTTGAAGACTTTAGCATTCCTTTGTTTCCAAATATACCATAGTATCCAGCACAATAATGAAATATCTTTGGAACTAAAAGATTTCATCCCAGATATCCGTAACCACCAGGCATTAAAGTTGGTCACATTGGAACAATCGAACCTAAACCCCAAACTACATCCGAACCAAATACACCGGGTCCAAGGGCAGTGGAAAAAAAGATGTTCAAGGTTTTCCTCAACTTCTTCGCATATAGGGCAAAGGCTAACAGAAGATTTCCTTCTAGCGCATAGAGCAGCATTAGTAGCCACCGCATTATTAAGAATCCGCCACACAAAGTGTTGCACTCGAGGAATGACTTTAAGGTACCAAACCGATTTCCAAGTAGAGGTAGGGACGACGCAAGAAGTACCTGCTTTAGAGGGGGCCTAAAACTTTCGTCTTTCGCATGATACCCCGCCTTTACCGTATATACACCATTATTCGTAGCAGTCCAGAAGAGTTTATCTTTTAAACCATTGGTAGGGATAGGAATATCGCATATAGCTTTCCTAACGTCATCCGATATAAAGGCCTCAATTGGAGCTAGATTCCACACACCCTCCATTATTAAGTCACTAACCCTCCCATGTTTGACAAAGAAATCCTCGCTATCCTGCGGTTTCTCAGGAAAGGTGGCACCAGGGACCCAATTGTCGCCCCAAATTCTGATAGCCTGCCCATCCCCCACATCCCATTGGAGATCATGCCTTAGAAATTCTCGGCCCTCAAGAATGCTAGACCAGCACCATGAGGCCTTGGAACCCTTGACTGCGTCCATAAACACTTTCTTAGGAAAGTAAATGCTCTTAACAACACGGGCCCACAAGTCGTTAGGGCGATTCAAGAGCCGCCACGCAGCCTTGGCCGAGAGCATCATTCATAATAACCAAGTCCCGAAAACCCATGCCACCCCGATGCTCCCCATGGTAAGATAGTTCCACGCCTTCCAATGTGTCTTACTTCCAAACGCATTGCCGTCCCACCAAAAATTGGCTATAAGGCTATGAATGTCCCTGCATGTTTTTAGGGGAAACTTGAAACAATTCATAGGATAGATGGGTATGGCCTGAATGACTGCTTTAATCATGACTTCCCTCCCTGCAAAAGAGAGCGAGTTATGTCCCCACCCTTGGAGCTTGGAGATAACACGTTCCCTGATATAGGCCAATGCTTGTTGCTTAGTCTTGCCCCAAATGCTAGGAATGCCCAGATACCTCCCAGGGTCATCAGAAGCAGGAATGTGAAGAAGATTGCTCACCATTTCCCGAATGACATTTGGGGTATTAGTGGAGAAAAACAAACTAGATTTATCAAGATTCAACATTTGGCCAGAGGCCTCACAATACTGATGAAGGATAGAGGCTAACTGACAACAATTACTCCGACTTGCATTCATGTATACAAGAGCATCATCCGCAAAAAAACTGTGAGAGAGAACTGGGCAAGATACACTCAACTTAATACCCTGAAGCAAACCAGCCTCTTGGCTTTTTGTGATCATAATGGATAGGACTTCGGCCACCAGGATGAAAAGGTATGGAGAGATAGGGTCACCCTGTCGAAGGCCCCTGCCGGGTGAAAAGGAGCGAACCACTTCACCGGATAGGCATAAATTCATCTTGACAGAACTCACACACTTCATAACTAGAGAGACCCAATCCTCACAAAACCCAAACCTTAAAAGTACATTCCGCAGGAAGCCCCATTCAACCCTGTCATAAGCCTTACTCATATCCATTTTGAGGGCAAACTCAAATTTCTTCCCATCCTTTTTCCTTCGCAGATAATGATAAACCTCATGGGCAATGATAATATTATCCTGAATACATCGGCCAGGTACAAAAGCACCTTGATTAGGTGATATACACGTAGAAAGAAGAGGTTTCATACGATTAGCCAGGATCTTGGAGATAATTTTGTAAGAAAAATTACACAGGCCAATGGGGCGAAGGTGAGAGACATGTTCTGGTTTAGCAACTTTAGGAATCAAAGTAATATTGGTCTCATTAATCAAATCAAGAGATGATTTTCCTGCAAAAAAATCAATCACCATAGCACACACTGACTCACCAACCGTAGCCCAGGATTTCTGGTAGAAGGCTCCCGAAAAGCCGTCAGGGCCAGGTGCCTTAGAGCCTCCCAAGCTAAATGCTGCACTCCTGATCTCTTCCTTGGTTACCGGAAGCATCAAGCGCTGATTCATATCCGGCGTAATTTGCATATCAATACATGAGAGAACGGGCTCCAAATTAACCAACCCCGACGAGGAGAACAATTGGTGAAAGAAGTTGGAGATATTTTCTACTACAGCAGTTTTCTCAAATAACCACTGGCCATCATCATTCCTAATGCTTAGGATACTATTCCATTGTCTCCTTTTGATCGTAGACAAATGAAAGAATCGAGAGTTTCTATCACCTACCGTCAACCAATTAACCGGGACCGTTGCCACCAGAATTTCTCTTCCAACTCATACAGACGATCCATAGCCACTTTAATATCACTAATAGCTCTGGTGGATTCAGCATTTAATCTCCCCTGAGAAAGGAAGGCCAACTTAAGCTTCAGTGGCTCCAACAGTCTGGCACTATTTGGAAAGACTTTCCTACTCCATTTTTCAAGAACCCCCGTACACCGCTTCAGGTGCCCAGCAAAAAGACCAATGGCATTATGACACCCTTCAACAACAGAGCCCCAATTATTATTCACAACCTGAGGGAAGTCAGGATGATGGGCCCAGGATTCTTCAAACCGGAAGGTCCTCTTTTTCCTAATAGGATCAGGAAGACACTTGACATAAAGCATATGATGATCAGACGCTCCGGAGTCTACATGAAATACCTGAAGATTGGGAAATTGTTCCCTAAGCAAACAGTTACCCATTGCTCTATCTAGTCGTTCCCGCACTGTAGCCGGTTCTTCTCTATTGTTACACCAAGTAAACCGGTACCCATTAAAACCCAAATCATCCAGTTCACATTCAGCCATAAAGCATTTGAAATTCAGGATTTTCCTCCAAGCTTTCGGGGGACCCCCATTTTTTCAGATTGAGACAAGATATCATTAAAGTCACCAAGGCACAACCAAGACTCCCCAATGTTTCTACTAATTCTAGTTATTTCCTGCCAACACAACCTTCTCTTCTCTTCACAGGGAGGGCCATAAACAAAGGAGATATATGACGGACACTCCAACTCATTAGAATCAATACGAGCATGTATAATATTAGGAGAGGAAACTAAAATACTGACCTGAATGATCTCGTTCCACCATACCGCGAGACCACCACTCCTCCCCACCGGAATTGCCGACGTTCATTAACGGAGGTACGTTCGCGTACTGTAACACTAGCTCTGATGATTATTGAATGAATATATGTGATAATATGTTATGTGAATGGTTTGGTGCCGAAGGCAATGCTAGTCTATGTGGGTGTGCCAATTAGTCGTCGTAAAGTCGGTGAGGCCCCCATGATAGACACTTACCTGGCCATTCTGTTCGGTGCTATTTTCTCCGTGTCTAAGGAATCGTACTTAGATACTCCGTGTCTATGGAACCGTACTTAGATACTCTGTGTCTATGGAACCGTACTTAGATATACCGTGTCTATAGAATCGTACATGGATGCACTATGTCTATGGAACCGTACTTAGACGCACTGTGATTAAGGAATCGTACTTAGATCACTATTACAGTTTTTATGTTGTTATTAAATGATCATGTACCGGCTTGATCAATCTTTGTGAAATTGGAAATACATTTGTACATATACTGTTTATAAGCATGAGGTTAACAGTTACCCGAGATCCAATGCGCTAAATTGGATCTCGGCTATAGCTTTAGGTCCAGGAGGACCGAGGGCCGAGGAGAGAAGCAAGCAGGCCACGTAGATCAAGAACAAGGTAGGGAGCTAGCATGAAGATCAGATGGAGACGTTTTAGCTTTGTTGTACTTACGTTAGATGTAAACACTCGGAGGAATGTATGGCCTTATGAACAGCCAGATACACTGTTATCAATGTTATCCAGTTACTCCTTATTATGAAAAAAATTATGTCGCTCAAAACTCTGATCAAAACGCTATAAAAACAGTTGTGAAAACCGGGGTGTTACACCACTAACTGCATTATTTTGGTAAAATGTTTTCCATCTGCTTTAATTAAGTATAATTTTTAATAAAAGTTGCTACTGTAGTACTTTTCCCGATTTTCTTACGTGTTTTTGTTTTACCGTGTTTAACTGATTTAAGAGTAAATACCCTTTTTGGTCCCTGAAATAACACACGCTACCCATTTTGGTCCCTGAGTAAAAAAAATGTCATTTTTAGTCCTTAAACAGTAAAAAAAGGTCATTTTTAGTCCTTTTAGTCATTTTTTGTGGGCATTTTAATCCCTCACAAATTCCCAAAAATCATTTTTAGTCCCTAAAAGGACCGAAATGACATTTTTTTTACTCAGGGACCAAAATGGGTAGAGCGTATTTTTCCAGGGACCTAAAAGGGTATTTACTCCTGATTTAAATCAAAGGAACGGGTACTGTGCAAAGAAAACAACTTTTCTGTATATTATAAAAGGTAATGAGTTTTGAGCAAAAAAAAAAAAAAAAGGTAATGAGTTGGAATGATATGGGCTGGAGGAGTTTAAATGGATTGGAGTAGTCTGGATGGTTTGCACGTATGGGCTGCAGGAAAAAGAAATAAAGAACAAATATGGGTTTATTTATTTGTGTGGTAAGCCCACTTTTTTTTTTTAAAAAAAAATCATTCTATTTGATCCTCTTCAAGACTCTTATTTGTCATTAGGTCCTGTGTTCATTTATTTGAAATCATTAAGTAAATATTAAAATTTAATCCTTAATTCCATTTAAGGATTTTCTTTCTTAATTAAATTTCTTTTGGCCTTAAAATATTATCTCTAAAATATTTATGGCAAAAATTATTCCCTAATTATTTGTCCTTAATTTATGGAAAAATACGCCTTAAATTAAAATAATTATTCTCATAATTATTTTAAGCCAAAATTTCATAATTAACTTCTCTATATTATTCAAACTTTAAAATCCCCAAAATTTGGGATGTTACAAGTAAAATGTAAAATTATTTATTTTCCAATATAGTTTTTAATCAATTTTAATCTCATTTTGATTGCGTCTTCCCCCTTTTACTTTTCCTTTTTTTTTTGGCCAATCACCATTATGATTACGCGCAACAAAGATTTATGCATATGATCCTCCATTGATCATGTGAAATTATTATCAAGACCATTGTCGATAATTTAATCTTTTTTGTTCTATTTTTCCCATGACATAATTCATTGAGATCTCTTTATTATTTTTAGGTATCTGAAATTCTTTTAAGGCTTTAGCAATTAGTTATGTCTTAGCCTCTTCTAGAGTATTCGTTTAAATGGATTGGAGTAGTCTGGATGGTTTGCACGTATGGGCTGCAGGAAAAAGAAATAAAGAACAAATATGGGTTTATTTATTTGTGTGGTAAGCCCACTTTTTTTTTTTTTTAAAAAAAAAAATCATTCTATTTGATCCTCTTCAAAACTCTTATTTGTCATTAGGTCCTGTGTTCATTTATTTGAAATCATTAAGTAATATTAAAATTTAATCCTTAATTCCATTTAAGGATTTTCTTTCTTAATTAAATTTCTTTTGGCCTTAAAATATTATCTCTAAAATATTTATGACAAAAATTATTCCCTAATTATTTGTCCTTAATTTATGGAAAAATACACCTTAAATTAAAATAATTATTCTCATAATTATTTTAAGCCAAAATTTCATAATTAACTTCTCTATATTATTCAAACTTTAAAATCCCCAAAATTTGGGATGTTACAAGTAAAATGTAAAATTATTTATTTTCCAATATAGTTTTTAATCAATTTTAATCTCATTTTGATTGCGTCTTCCCCCTTTTACTTTTCCTTTTTTTTTGGCCAATCACCATTATGATTACGCGCAACATAGATTTATGCATATGATCCTCCATTGATCATGTGAAATTATTATCAAGACCATTGTCGATAATTTAATCTTTTTTGTTCTATTTTTCCCATGACATAATTCATTGAGATCTCTTTATTATTTTTAGGTATCTGAAATTCTTTTAAGGCTTTAGCAATTAGTTATGTCTTAGCCTCTTCTAGAGTATTAATCTCATTTATATAATCATCTTGATTATTTACTCATTTCTCTTTTCTTTTAAAATCAATTATTCTCTCATGCTTTGGGCACGTCTCACTTTCATTTATGCTAATTAGAGAATTTTAGCTGGAATATGAGATTTAGTAATTTTCATTTAGATCAGTAATTGCATCTAACAGATTTTATTCAATATTTCATGAATGCAAAACCTAATGAACTTCTGGTTCATATTGCTATATTCGATGATCTATACTTTATAGTAATAATGCATTCATTTTGTTCTCTTTTCCAACTCTTCACTTTCTCTCCCTCATGTTAGGAAAACTTTGTCAAATGACAATCGACTAATCATGCAATATAAGTCTTCTAAATCCATTTATTTCCATTAAACATCCTTTTGTTTCATTTAGAGACAAACAAGAAGAATGAGGTTCTTACCCAACATTTATCTCAATTTCCTTTAAATATTCATCTATGTGCATTGTGGTGGATCAATAGAAATGCACATTCAAACCTTTTAAGATGGAATATACTTGGATCTTGCCCAAAAGTCAATTTTATTGGGAGAATTTGATTGGCTAGTATAAGTGTTGCAATATGTAAGATCAATTATATCAACACTAAAATATAAATTTTGTTCTCATAAGTATTAATCTAGTTGTTTATAGGGGCTTCAATGAATGAATCATATAATTTGGAAATTGCACTTGACATAATAATTTATTCAAACATTCCTGCAAACTTCAGGTTGAAAATTAATAGTAACATCACTTGTAACTATCTTATAGATGCATCTATCAAAATTATTGAACATTTATATGGCTAACATGCTATTTGAATGGGCCCACATATAGTTTAGTTATATTTATTTCTAGAAATTTGGAGATTCATTCCAAATCATAAACAAAGGATACTTTCATAATCAATTTTCTTTGAGATTCTGCAGCACATCATAATTCTTGAATTATATAATGTGTTGGTTATTCATGAAAAACCTTCTGGTTCTTCAACAGATGTCAATACATAATATTTTATAATTTCTTGCATCATATATACGACTTGGATGATCAAACAAATCATGCCAAATTTGTTTGGATCAGTCAACTTCTAGTTTAATGTATCATGTTTCTTTACCAACATTAAACTTTACAACTTTCATATCATATTGATATAAAATCTTAATATGACATCTAGTTTTAGAAAATTAATTAGGTCATTAGGTTATCACTTAGACCTTTTAACAGAGTGAAACTTTGATGTAAATCTATGGGGCATAACATTTTATGATCAATTCTTCTTCCACCTATAGAATTAAGAAAAATCTATAGTTAGTTCTCCAAGAACTATATTGATTTTGTTACATGTATGTTCTTCAGAAATTAACATATATTATCCCATTGTTATATAACTTCATTACTCATTAATAATAATACACTTCAATGTGCCTCTTTTGATGCATATTCAAAGTATGAATTGTTTAGAATTTTCCACTACATAAAGAAATAAGAGGAGATCCATTATCCAAATACATAAAGATCTTATTACAATGATTTGTGATGTTTAGGGGCTAAAATTAATTTGAGAGAAATGTAAAGCCAAACGCATTATAATATAAAATAATGAATAATTATGATATTGATAGTCTTCTTTTAAATATTCCCTACTATTTTATCATCAATACTAGGAACCATTTAATTTGAGAATTATAGGGCATAATGCCAATAACCATGAGGCAACTAGAAAAAAGCCATGAAATCATTAATATCCACACACCATAATGTTGAAATTTGTAAATAAACTGACACTATTAAAATTTTAAAATGACCAGTAATTATCTTTTTGTCTATTTGATTTTATATATAACTCATGAATATTTATCAATATCACAATATCAAATAATAATTTCTCTCTCACAAATTAATGACAATAAATTTAAATTTAAACACTAATCAAAATCATATAGCCTTCTGGGTTTACAATTATTTCTTTTGTCTTTACAATTTGGTCATCTTTTTCCATAACTTATTGCTTTAAGCATCAGAACTACTTTTAGTATTTTTCACAATATCTCATAGTCTTTTTGGCTTCACAACCATTTTGATCTTTATTTTCAATAAATTGATACATATTAGTATATATGACTTCTGATCATATTAAACCATTTTTCTATCTATATGACTTCTAGTCATCATATAACATTTTCTCATAATTTTAATCACCATAGAAATGTTATTATTTCTACAACTGTGGTTCAATATCCAAGACATAATATTTTTGGCTTTCAACTATCAATTCCATTAACGCAATGTGATCATGTTCATTTTCAATCTTATAGGTATGTTCTTTGCTTTCAATAGCACATCATTAATTTCTCCAAATATTGATCATGCCATTTAATGACACCAATAGTGTTCTTTCATATAAGAACTATTACAAAAGTGATGTAACTTCTGATCATCTAATCACGAAAATTAATAATATTCTGACTTCTGGCCTTTCGATAAAATTAAAATACTATAAAATAAATTAAGTAAATTCAAATTCATAATCAAATATAAATAATAGATAAGTCCAAGATCATATAGATCACATTATATTCATATACAATACTATTTTATATTGATGTACTAATAAACAAATAAAAATAAAATATTGACATAATGATATAACAACAATATATTAATATAAATAAATGAAATGTAATAAAATAACAATAAAACAATATGAAATAAATAACATAAACAATAAAATGTAAGATAAAATGTAAATAAAATAAAGAAATATAAATGTTAAATAAGTAAATAAACAAATGAAACGTAAATAAAATGAAATAACATAATATAACAACATAAAATGTAAAATATATACACACACCAGAATATAAAATAAATGAATATAAATATTGTATAATAAATGATTCCCAGAAAATGATAAATGAAAGTAAAAAAAAAAAAAAACAAACAAACTTACCATAGATAATAAAGCAAAAATAAACTTGTGAAGGAGAATAAAACAACAATAATATTTAATCTTAGTCATGGAACCCAACGTATAAAATAATTGATTAAAAGGTCTCTTTAATTCCATGTAAGGCTTAAATCATCCCAAATAAATCAAATAGATATATGGTAAAAGAAGGTAGGAGAAATCGTTAAACCAATGTTAAGAAAAATAAACCTTCGTGCTGATAACGTGTTATGAAATCAAGAAAATACAAGAGATTAAGATGAAGAGATATGAAAGAGAGAATTCAACATAAAGATGGAGCAATATCTTATTCATTTGAATGTCACAAAAGTGTAGTACATAGAGCTTTTTTTTTTATGGGTCCAACCAAGAGTTACATAAAGTAAATGACAAACTTTAATCCTCATGAGTGTTCAAATTGTAACATCTGAGTTGAGTTATGCGTATGAAGACTCCTAAAGACTATTCATTAGAGAGGTTATGGAATGTAAAAAATGAAAGGCAAAGAATTGAGAATTTATGGACATCTACCTTCAATTAATATTTTTACAACAATATCACGCTATTGGCTTGGAAATTTTTACACGCCCTATATAGAAAATCATGTACAAGAAAAGAAATATTCATCTGGCTCAACACAAGTCACAATATACCAAACTGATCTATTGTACTACATGGAAGTAGATAGAAGAACAAAGAGAAGGAATGACATTCAGATTCAAATCATCATATTAAGGGACCTCAAAACTGGTCATTCTTATGCTTTAATGCCTTCTCTTAGCCATAACATCGGATTGGATCATTGCACCTTTTAGCAGCAGATTGCTTGTAACCAAATCTCCCACCTTTCTCCAAGTACTGCTGATGGTATTCTTCTGCTCGATAAAACTTCTTGGCCGGAAGTATCTCTGTAACTATCTTCCGGTTCAACCGCTTCTGTTTCTGTTCCAAAGATTCTCTAGCTGCCTTCTCTTGTTCCGCTGTGTAGTAGTAAATTCCAGATCTGTACTGAGTTCCCACATCATTTCCCTGTCACATGAAAAGACAAACTGTTAATAATAAACTATGAAATACAGGCACCTCGATGAAGCAGCTGAGTGAGCAAATGTGTTACACACAACATGATTAAACATTTATTTCCAATTCAACTTGTTTCAACATTTTAAATGCATATGAACACCTCAAATTTTGCCATGTTACCAGGTCTGCTAGGTGGGATACGTGTCAGGAATGCGATCATGTTTTGTGTAGCTACAACCTATGTAAAGATCACAATTGTTGCCAGACGATCAATTTCAATACCCATACATGCCAAGGTTAGAGGAACAGAGGGAGAGGAGCCCACAGAAAGAATAACAGCAAAAGCAGTGATTGAACCTGAAGAGAAAGTAATGATAAGACAAGAATGTAACCGGGCCAATTTTAGCCATGCATGTAATAAGCTCATCATATAGGCCCTAAGCTTGAGCTGAGCCCAAACTCCTATATTAAGCAGAGGTTAAGCCCACAAACTAAAAGCTGATATGCCTTTAGCCCAAACCTGGCCCTTGAATAACTACAAATGCAACAAAAGGAAAATATAATATTCCGTTTCTAACTGGTTGTTATAAGATGCGCTGTGTCATTTTGGACTTGAGAGATCATAACATAAAAGTCCAACTCATGATTTTGAAAGCAGCATAACAAGCTGGGATTTCTTTGTGAGGCAGTGGCATATTTAGAATTCACGAATCGACATGACAGCAATTTATCAGTTATGTATGTGTTTTCGTTGTGTATGTGTTTTTGTACAAGGAAAATTGGGGAAAAGACCCCAACTAAAAATTTTATTGGTGAGACAAAACTGATAAATTTTAGGGAAAATGACATTAAGGTCCCAACTAAGACAAATAATATCAGAAAAGTTCCAAAACTTGTTAATGGTTGCTCTTTCACTTGTATTGACAAGCTATGTGACTTTTCTGATATTATTTCGCCTAATTAGGACCTTGATGTCATTGTCCCTAAATTTATAAATACAGAGTACCGTAAATAAATTTGAGATCCGGTTTTGGCTAGTAAATCACAGCCATAGAAAAACCAAAACATAGGTAAGCAATTGGGATGAACTAAAGAATTGTCAGAAAAAGGCGCCTACATGGAATAAACAGAGAACTAAGAGATGTATAGAAACACAGGGCTAAAGACACCAGGCATCAGCTGAGCTATACAAAAAACTAAAGCTCAAAATAACTAAATGATTCTCTTTCAATCATTTTCTTGTTGCTCAGAAACTCCATATGTTTGATCCACCCTTACTATGATCAACGTAATTGTAACAAATCCAGGCCAAGAGCAATAGAAAGTCAAAGATTCATACTCATCTGACATGTTCAATATTATTTCACTTCAACCCAAAAGAAAATGTTACAGATATGTAGTTATTCAAATGAATTGTTGAATACAATGAAAAAATCAATGCAGTAAGTAGGAGGCAAAGAGCTAGAAAATTAAGTAGTGAAAGAACCAAACACCAAGAAAGTTCCCCCAAAAGTTTCAGACAAAAACTTGAAAGTCAGAAGAGCATAAAGATGAAAGGGTAATTAACTAATTTAAAACAACACAAACAGATATTTATAAACCAATATGAAACCCCAAAAGCTACAAATAGAAACAAGCAATATCACCTAACACAAATCAATTGTAGGGTAAAACATACTAGAAAATTGAACAAAACTTAAGCAGTTCTAAAAAAACATAAGTTACAATTTAGACATTTAAATCAGCAGACAATAGACATGTCAAGACAAAAGATCAACAGAAATATGGATGTCTCACTTGTAACTAAAAAAGAATTTGATTTCTATAATATCTTGTAATTTAAAATTCCAGGCGAATAAAGTATATATGCTACAAAACAAATTTCAGCAAAGATGATTTTCATAACATAAACCAAGAGCTCCATGCATACCTGCCGATTCAACATGGTAGGATCATGCCTAGCCCAAAACACATCAAGCAGAGTGTCATAGCTACATTCTTTAAGATCATATTGGACCCTGACGACCTCTGAGTGGCTTGTGGTCCCAGAACAGACATCCTCATAAGTTGGATTATGTAAGAAGCCCTGGCTGTAACCAACCTCTGTCTTAGTCACACCAGGCACCCTCTGAAAGGCCAACTCAACACCCCAAAAGCAGCCAGCACCAAACTGAGCAAACTGCTGGCCGGGTGCACATTCATCATCATCTGGATATTGAGCCATTGAAGAGTCCAAATTCTCAGGAGCCCTTGTGCTCCCAAACCCAAGTCTGCTCAACAAGTTCATGGAACTCTTGTAGGAAGAAGTGTGTCCGCAAGTCAGGGGGAAGTAGCAGAAACACTTGGAAGAAATTCTAGAAAGTGAGCGAAGGAGCTTGGTTTTGGTCGGATTAAAGATCCAAGAGGAGAGCGACCTACATGTAGTAGAGTAGCTGCGGCTGGTTGCTGCCAATAGTTTGAGAAAAATAAGTATCTTTTGTAGTAAATCCACAATTTAACTAAAATTATCCACGTATAATTTTTTCAAAGAAAAGATAATGAAAAAGTCAATTAAAAAAGAGCCAGAAACATCAAGAGAAGATGCCATAAAAATCATGCGACCACTTTATGAACATAATTTACAGATTAAAAACAAGAAATTCTGCAACTACTAAATATAATTGGCATGCAGCCTAACACACTAGCTTATATTGCTTATTCACAAGGAATTAAAAAATAGTGTCCCTCAGTAGAGATATGAATTATACAACCTAGTCAACATATTTCAATCAAACACAGGCAATGAGGCAAAGCAAAAGGAAATGAGCACTTTTGTATAAACAGGGGGAAAAAATTAAAATATTGGAAACCTAGGGCACAATTGTGGAAGGCTGAATATCTATAGCTTCAACGGCAACCAGAGGTTGAGGACTGCCCGCAGCACCCAATTAATAAGCAGAAAGCATTAAAACCTAGCGGCTGTGCATGCGACCACTTTATGAACATAATTTACAGATTAAAAACAAGAAATTCTGCAACTACTAAATATAATTGGCATGCAGCCTAACACACTAGCTTATATTGCTTATTCACAAGGAATTAAAATATAGTGTCCCTCAGTAGAGATATGAATTATACAACCTAGTCAACATATTTCAATCAAACACAGGCAATGAGGCAAAGCAAAAGGAAATGAGCACTTTTGTATAAGCAGGGGGAAAAAATTAAAATATTGGAAACCTAGGGCACAATTGTGGAAGGCTGAATATCTATAGCTTCAACGGCAACCAGAGGTTGAGGACTGCCCGCAGCACCCAATTAATAAGCAGAAAGCATTAAAACCTAAGGGTTGGAGAAGGGCAATCACTAATTCTTAAAACCAACATCCCTAAAAAGCAAGGAGTTGTTTCTTTTTTCTTTCCTTTTTTTTTTTTGGGGGGGGGGGGGCCTCTTCGTTCCCAGTTTTCCTGTACATTTTGTCTTTATTTCCCTTGCGGCTGTGGACATGTCTAATAGATGTCTCTAGTGGATCGGAAATGGCTTCTCGTTACAACCTGGTTTTCTAAAACCCAGAACAGCTTGCCATTTTCCTAAGAATTCTTTGTGAAGTTCCCATTATATTTTTCCCAAATATACAATCTCCTTCTTGTGCTTCTCGGTATCAAATAATCCCCACAAATCCACAACAGAAAATTGACATAACTCAATAAAAAAAAAACAGGAGAAACGATACAGAAAAGTAGAAGCAAATAGCTCACAGGACTCAGAATTGACAGTAGGAGGTGGCTACACAAGACAACCTAGCGAAAGCAATAGAAGGTAATAATTGAATATCAAGCCGTACCTGATGTACAGATACGCATCTTCAACTCTTCAACGAATAATTCGAATCAGTCACCATACAAGAAGAGAAAACAACGAAAAAAATTGAGCAAAAATGAAAGAATTCCGTAATCCCTTTTCCGTTGGGATTAAAGCCAAACAGGAAAGAGGGAACAGAAATCATCAACAATAACAAGCAGGTAATGAAAAGAGAGATAAGACTTGCATACCTCACAAAATTGACAGTGAGAGGTAGAACTATAGGGAACGGTTGAATACGAGAACTCTAACGAGTGCCCTCAGCTGGCGCTAACTTAAGAACACTCAAACCCACACTCAAACCCCAAACTCAAACCCCTACGCTCACTTTTCGTAACATAGTAACCAAAGAAAAACTCGAGCGAACCAATGACCAAGCAGTTGATTCGTAATTTATTGATTCCATTCCATCCGCTAAAACCGAAAGACCCAAACAATTACGTAGATTCTGTCTGAAAAGAGTTTACATTATATGCATACAGTTTATATGCTTCTGCATACTTTTATTCGAACTATGAGCATTTTTTTTTTAGTTTTTTTATATATTGTATTTATTTATATTTAAATTATATGTTGTTTTTTGACATGTTTTTTTACACTCAATATCTCAAATTAATCATTTTTCCAATTCTGCATCCAGAAATATATGTCTATAACATCAGTATCATGGAAACTAATTAATTTGAGATACTAGGTACAAAAAAATATGTCCGAAAGCAGCATATAATTTAAATTTAAATAAATACAATATATAAAAAAATTAAAAAAATATGCTCATACAGCTAATAGAGGTATGAGCACATAAGAAGCAAATAAACTATATGCATATAATGTGGACTCGTCTGAAAATGGGGTAATTCGAAAATGGGTCAGGATTTGGAGTTATTCTACACAGTAAAGTTTTTAGAGCTGGATCAGACTGAACAGTCCAACCAGTCGACGGTCAGTCAGTTGCAACAATTTTGTCTTTAAGCCGCTTCAATAGTTAGACTGCTTTTGGCCGTTATTTACTCGTTATCGAGCTGGAAACTGCTATTGAGACAGACCCGGAATGGTTTTATAATTAAAATATCTTTTTTATTTCATCTTGTTGGATATATTTTGTGACTTCATTAAATCTTTTTATCAAATTGGATTAAAGCCCCCTATATGCTTAATAATGAAGTTAATTTTTCTTTGTGCTATACTTTTACTAGTACTTTGCAATGTTTTTATTTTAGTATTAATATTGTTTTTCCTTATTATAAAAAAAATATTAAAGTGGATTAAAGATTATTTATATTTTAATCATTACATATTTATATAAATATTATTTTAATTTAATTATTACATCACCATCCCAACCGATTTAACCATTTGAACCATGACCTGTTGATTTTTCCGACTTGATGTTCAGTCGGTTTTTTAAAACTTTTGGGACAAGGCCTATGATGCGTCATGGAGATGTTTTATTTTATTTTCTTCTTTTTATCAATTCTATATAAGATGATGACATTTTGAAATGGGGTGAAATTTGCACTTTTAGATTTTTAATTAATTTATTTTTAAAAAAAAAAACTTTGGGACAAGGCCTATTATGCACTTTTAGTATAGATTTAATTTTTTTTCAAAATATGTTTAATCAATTCATTTTTATTTTAATAAATAATTTTATGATTTTTAATTTTTTAATGGAGAGCATGTTTTTCTCCATTAAATGGATTCTTGCAATGTTCTAATATGAGTAGCTTTTAACTCATTCTCACAATGACATACAAGTCATTAAATATTTCATAAATTGATAAAAAATTCTAAATTTGTCCTTATTACATTTTTTCTGTAACATTTTAGAAATAATTCTCATATTTCCTTTCTCTTTCTTTCTATCAGAAATTAAATAAGAGTAAAATTGAAAAGCAGTCCTTAATAATAGTTTAAATGACTTGCATTGAGACCAATATTTTTTTCAATAAATCACTTATAATAAGAACGGGAGTGATATCCCAAAGTGGTTATGTGAATGTTGTTTTCTTTTAAATCATAATAACATGATAATAATTTAATAAAAGTGATAAAGATTATATGCAATGGCATAAAAAATATATTATCATTTTTATGATTAGAGAGTGAGAAGAAAACTTATTTATTTTTCTAATCTCTCATTAATATCATCTTTATTATTGTATCTATATGCTTTATAATTAATCTGGTCATTAATACTTAACAAAAAAGGTTAGATCCCAAGATATAACAATCTTAACGTATCTAACAAAATTGAGTGACACACACACATATTGGAATAATTATTTCTTTTGTGACCAAAAATAAAAAAGAAACAAAGAAATAAACATTCGATCCGTAATCATTATGGATAAGAATGCCAAGATTTTTGTCGCGCGAGAGTGAAGTGGGAACTATCGGGCCAGTGTTGAATAATTGTGATGAATACATTTGATTCCTTTTACATATCTTTTAATAAAGACAAGTAGCGGGATAAGAATTGGATCGCAACAAAGTGGCAAGTGAAGTTGAGATAAGTAGATACGCAAGGATCCATAAATTATTGGGAAACCGACATTAAAGTCCCAATTAAAATAAATTGTTACGGACCTGTACCAGGCCTAATAGCGGTGAAGCCCAACAACAATAGGTAAGGCATAACCGATCCTATCTATTAGCAAGAAGGATCCTAAGTACTCCCCCAATAATCTAGGAATATCGCTAGATATGATTGAGCAGTTAGGATCCTCGGGCCGGAGATCATGTCAGGCCCATAATATCCTACCTAAGGTACACTCTATAAATACTGATGTCAACCTAAGGTACACACGTTCTAAACCCTGAACTATTTACATACAATCACACTGTGCACACACCCCACCCCCTTGGCGAAGAGCCTGGTTGTGTACAGTGATCCTACCTCCTACTGGGTGCTCTCCTCATAGACATTCAGGAAGAGACCTTAGATCCAATATCAAAGCACCAGCCCATCAGGCTGGACATCTGTGTTCTACACCAGAACAGTGGCGCCGATCGTGGGGACGATAAATTTCGATCCTCGTGACCAATGATGGTTAATACAAGAAGTACAAGCCAAAGGCAGACAGAGACAGGACCTCCGCCTAACCAGCCATCGCAACAACAGCAACATGCAGAGGAGACAATCAACCCCGTCCACAATAATGGACACGCAGGGGAAAACCAGCCCTCACCGCCACGACACGAAGAACCAATAAACTCCGTCCCTAATAATGGGTACCTAGCTGATGACTAGTCAGACATAGAGTCCTCGGCAGCACGAAACCCTAAACGAACTGACGTCCATCAAGGACACCAGGGCGTAATCCCAAAAGCTTTCCCAATCGAACACCCCGAGATCCGAGGTCTACAGGTCACTCTGAGCTCACTGCTGAGGTGCATGGAGACCTCGGAACACCGAACCTCCTTGCATATGCAGCGACTCGAGGAACGACTAAGGCGGAGGGATTCCACGTCGAGGGAGTCCGCAACAAAGGAGTCCGAGACAAAGGAATCCATCACAAGGGAATCCGCGTCTTCCAAAAGCGGCCAGGACGACAGGAACCGAGATAGAGAAACTTCATACGACCGGCAGGGGAAGGCCAGGTCGGAAAACGGTCGAGGCAATAACCAGGGGTACCCTGGCCGGAAGTTGGACGGAGAGGATAAGAACTGAGGAGGCAGACCTCCACGGCATCCACCACTAGGGGTTCCACGAAGAAGGTACGTCGGGGAGGACAATACCAGCCCTTTCTCAGATGATGTTTTCAACGCACCTTACCCAGACGATCTCGACCTGGCCGACCTCACTAAATACGATGGAATGCAAGACCCGACTACCCACGTCGAAGACTTCGAGGTCGTTATGAGTGTAAGAAGACTTAGAGAGCCCGTCATCACCTGAATATTTGTTGCAGCCCTCAAAAGAGCAGCCTTAAAATGGCTCCATACCTTGCCCGAAAGGTCGATACACAGTTTCGACCAGTTGGCAGAGGCATTTTGAGTTGCATTTCGCGACCAGCAAACAACAACTGAAGTCCCAATACACTTTGGACAAAATTAAACAGCGGCATGGGGAGACGCTCCAAAATTATCTGGACCAATTCAGGGACGCCGCTTTACAAGTGCGCGGGTTAAATGAAAAGGTCCATGTACAAAATCCGAGGTGAAGGGTAAGTATGACAAATATACTCCTTTAAACGTCCCCCGCTCCTAGTTATGTAGGGAGGTAGCATCGACCGAGATGCAGAAAATTGAGAAACCTCGGCGTCTCAGAAAGTGAGCCAGTACGGACCACACCCATTTCTGCTCTTTCCACGACAGCCCGGGGCATACCACAGACCAGTGCTATGAACTTCGCAATGCCAGTGAGAAATTCGTTAGAGAGGGGAAATTGCGTCAATATGTGATCAAAACCCAAGGGGGCGAAAAAGAGATAAGCGCAAACAAGACGACTGACAGGACAGCCCGGCCCCCGAGAACAAGAAGGATGAAAAGCGCTGAAGGCTGGCGTCTGAGGAGGATGATTTTCCCGAGGCGAGTTCGATTGTAACGTGATCAGTGGGGCCTTTGGCAGAGGCAGAGACACGACAAGCCAGTAAAGGAAATACCTAAAGGAAGTCCTCTCAGTGAGGGACCGTCCTAAGTTTAAAGAAGACCCGGGTACGACGGATAAGGTGGAATGTCCTCAGCTCCTTTTCACAAAGGAGGACATGAAGGACGTGGTACCCGGCCATCAAGACGGCCTGGTAATCACGGGAACCCTAGTCAATTACCGGGTCAAAAGAATCTTCGTAGACGCCGGAAGCTTGGCTGACATCATCATCTGGGACGCCTTCAAAAGGATGAACCTCGATAGAGAAAACCTGAAGCCATGCAAGACAACCCTTGTCGATTTTAATGGGGAACTCTCCCCTCCCAAGGGATACATCGACCTCAGACTGACTCTGGGAACAAAGGAATGTTTCAAGTCAGACCGGGTAAGGTTTATTGTTGTCGAATTCCCTTCCCCTTATAATGTGATCCTGGGTAGGCCAACTATCCACAGGTAGGATATGCTGGTGTCTACTAAGCATCAAAAGCTGAAAATGATGAGTAACACCAACGAAGTCCTCACCATCAAGGGCGACCAGAAGGAGTCCTGACAATGCTATTTCGAGACCATCCGGGAAGGTGAAGGCGGAGTCCCATCCCCTTCCCGTCCTCGGAAAAGCCAGCTTGGCACGATGGATCGAAGAGGGAGGAAGCCCGGCCAACCAGTCGATATAGTAGAGCTGGACCTTCGAGAAGAGCCAGAGGTCCCACGTCCAAAGCCAGAGGGCGAGTTGGAGGAGTTCGTCGTGGGAAATACCTAGGATCGACCCAGATTTTTGTTGTCACAGGCTAGCCATTCGGCCAGAATCGGCACCAGTAGCCCAGAAGAAGAGAAAAGAGGACCAGAAAGGCAACTGGCCCTTAACAAGCATGTCGACGAATTGTTGGAGGCAGGGTTCATCCGAGAAATACAATATACCACATGGTTATCCAACGTGGTGATGGTTCTGAAACCAAACGGCAAATGGAGGGTATGCACAGACTATACCAATTTGAATAAGGCATGCTCAAAAGACGCCTATCTGATGCCCAACATCGACCAACTAGTAAATAACTCATTCGGGTTCCAGTTGCTATCTTTCATGGATGCCTACTTAGGGTACAACCAGATCGCGATGCGCCCCGACGATCAAGAGGCCACGGCCTTCATCACTGGAAAAGGAAATTATTGTTATAACGTCATGCCATTTGGCTTGAAGAATGTCGGGGCAACATATCAGGGATGATGAACAAGGTTTTCGAGGACTAGCTTGGCCAGAACATTGAGGTTTACATAGACGATATGATCGTCAAATCATACGACCCCGACGACCACATCCGAGATCTGGAGCAAACCTTCAACAAATTGAGGAAATACAGAATCCGGATGAACCCGGCTAAATGCGTCTTCGGCGTCCTGGCAGGTAAATTCCTCGGTTTCCTATTAACCAGTTGCGGAATCGAGGCCAACCCGGACAAATGCAAGGCCGTACTTGACATGCAAGCGCCTAGGAACAAAAAAGAAGTCCAACAGCTAACGGGAAGACTGGCGGCTTTAACCAGGTTTTTGCCGAGATCGGCAGAAAACGCCCTCCCCTTTTTCAAATTATTAAAAAAGGAGACAACGGGTGACTGAAACTCGGAATGCGGCACCGCATTCGAAAAAATCAAGCAATGCTTGGCAACCCCGCCAATTCTATCGAAACCTCAGCCCAGAGAGACTTTGTTCCTCTAGCTGTAGGTCGGGGAAGAGGCAGTGAGCTCGGTATTAGTCCGAGAAACCGAGCACGGTCAAGAACCGATATACTTTGTAAGCAAAGCCCTACAGAGCTCGGAGCTCAGGTATCATAAGCTGGAAAAAGTGGCTTTCACCATACTCACAACGGCAAGAAGACTTCGCCCATATTTCCAAGCACATCAAATCGTGGTTCGGACCAGTCAACCGATCTGACAAGAGCTGCACAAGCCCGACCTGGCCGGCCGGATGATCAGTTGGGCCATAGAACTATCCGAATTCGACATCACCTACGAAGCACGACACACCATCAAGTCACAGGCGTTGGCGGACTTCCTACAGGAACTGACCCCGACGGGGATGGATGTCAATAACTTCGACCTCTGGAAAGTGTATGTGGACGGTTCCTCGAATTCCAAGGAAAGCAAGACCGGAATAATCATAGAAAGCCCTGAAGAAGTTGCAATTGAACATTCCCTACAGATAAACTTTCCGACGTCAAACAATCAGGCCGAGTACGAGTCACTCTTTGCCGGGCTCCAACAGACCAAGGAACTCAGAGCCCAGAGGGTCAGAGTTTTCATCGACTCACAGCTCGTCGCGGCCCAGGTGGACGGGACGTACCAAATCAAGGGCCTGCTAATGGCGAAATACCTAAATAAAGTAAAGGATGCGCTATCGGGCTTTGAGGAAGTAACGATCACGGACATCCCCAGAGGAGAAAACGTCTGGGCCGACATCCTCTCCAAACTTGCCAGTACAAAGGGCCCGGCCAACCACAGGACTGTCATCCAGCAAAAGATAGAGGAACCAAGCTGTGTGATGACCATATCCACCACCACCGATTGGAGAAAGCCACTCGAAGATTATCTCGAGCGGGGAATCCTCCCCCTCAAGACTATCGAGGCTAAGAAGCTCATTCGGGAGGCCGTGATCTACACAATGGTGGAAGATCACCTATACCGGAAAGGCTTACATTCCCCAATGCTAAGATGTTTGAGCACGAGTGAGAGCAAATACGTTCTCGCATAAATCAATTGAGGAATTAACGGGCATCACATGGGGGCGAAAGCATTGGCAAGAAGGGCATTGCGGGCTGGCTACTATTGGCCAACTATGGAGGCGGATTCCAAGGAGTTCGTCAGAACGTGCGATAGCTGCCAAAAGCAAGCAAAAATCATTTGGTCCCCTCCATCTGACATGGAGTACATCTCGGCCCCATGGCCATTTTACAAATGGGGAATGGACCTGCTGGGACCATTTAAAGCCGCCCCCAGACAACTACGGTAGTTAATTGTGGCGGTCGATTACTTCACTAAATAGATCGAAGCCGAGCCCTTAACCACAATCACCTCGGCCAGAGTGCAGCGTTTTGTACAAAAAAACATCTTTTCCTGCTTTGGAATTCCGGCCGAGGTCCTGACCGACAACGGCACCCAATTCACTGACAGGAACTTCCAGGGCATGATGGTTGATCACGACATCACACACCACTTCGCCTCTGTCGAACATCCACAGTCAAATGGCCAAGCCGAGGCGGCAAATAAGGTAATCCTGGACTGGCTAAGAAAGAAGATGGAGGACGCCGACACCAGTTGGGTCGAACAACTCTATAACGTACTATGGGGCTACCGAACCACCATTCAATGGCTACCCAAGAAACCCCATTCCGGATGGCCTACGGATGTGAGGCTATAATTCCCGTTGAGATAGGCCAACCATCGTGGAAAAGGCTGAGAACCCTCGAGGAAGGGGAGGGAATAAACAGCAAGGCACTGGCGACCGAGTTAGATTTGGTGAACGAGGTCAAGGTCACGGCACACTGCCGTGACATGGCGGCTAAACAACTTGTTGCAGCCAAGTATAATCGAAAGGTGAGGCCCTGGTCTTTCGACAGGGGCGACCTAGTTCTCAGAAGAGCCGACATCAGCAACAAAAACGCTAGGGATGGCAAACTGGCCGCAATTTGGGACGACCCCAACCGGGTTAAGGAAAAGCTCGAAATAGGAGCTTATGTTCTCGAAACCCTGGCAAGGAAGCCAATCAAAAGGACGTGGAACGCCGAAAAAACTAAGGGTCTACTACAACTAGACCTAGTCACGACATGTCTCCTATGTCGGACACATTATGTCCGAGTTAGTTGTTTTTATTATTTCCACTTTAATTTTGGTTTACATACTTATGAAAAATTTTGTCTTAAGATTCTTAGCTCTTTGAGCAAGTCATTTCTTGAATTAATGGACGTTTCCTCAATGAAAATTCAATTTTAAGATTACTTAATGACATGCCATATAAGGGATCGGACCAAGACTAGGGTTGCCCGACCCAGTCTTGCTCCAACCATAGGCTCAAGACAAACACTGGGGCGCAGAACCCCCGGTCACCAAGGCCGCTGTCATCAGTCCTTGCAAATATTTTGATGCATCAAAATTGACACCTAGATAAGAAGGTGAATAGTCATGACAGACCCTGATCAAGTCGAAATGTTTAAATGTGTGTCCCTACGACCACAGCTGAGCATGTGACGGTTTGCCCTTATCATGATTAAGATACTGGAAAACGACTCCAGAACCTCGTAGCGTGGTTAATATGAAAACCCCTACCCATGCACCTGGTCTCTTACACCAGAAGAGTACTAGCGGACTCTATCCATTTAAGACCCTGGCCTGATCACGACATTCTGACACGCAATTGACGCGTAAAATAAAGGAAATACACGACGAAATATTTGAAATACTTAAGTGAATTCTCATTAATTTGAAGTGAATTTACAAAAGAAGTTCAAACTATTACATGAGCAAGTAAACTGGTATCAGACACCGTAACAAAAAATGAAACAGCGCTTAGCTTGGAGGGGTCGCTTCCTCCTCAGGTGCTCCATCCCCCTCGGGCGGGACCGCAGACGAGGCCTCTTCGCCGGCCTGGTCTCCTTGACCCTCGTCCGCAAGGGACATCGACTCATCTTCAGGGGTAGGGGGTGTAACATCCCAAATTTTTGGACCAGAAGGTTGGAAATAAAAAATAGAGATGAGAAGGCTTCTAGCCCGTAGAGTCCAAAAGTCTTAAGCTTATTAAGAAGAAAAGCTTAAGATAATTATTATAATTATTTTGGACCTTGAAAATTTGGGAAGATTATGAAATAATATTTAAATAATATAGAAATATTATGGTGGAATTAATTATGGGAAATTTAGCATTGAGTGTGTTAAAATTAATAATTGGAATTTAAGGCATATTTTCCTGTAAATTAAAGACAAATAATTAGGGAATAATTTTTGGTATAAATATTTTAGAGATAATATTTTGAGGTCTATTTTCCTTGAATTATTGGGAAAATAATACATTCAAGGAAAAAATTGTAAAGGATATACTTTGAGAATTTATTTTTTTTTTAAAAAAAATGGGGTAAAATAGTAATTTTACCACCACAAATTGTAAAATGAATTTGGGCCAACGCATAACAGCCTATATATTCTTCAATTGCCATTCTCATGCAAACCAAGCCCATACACACTGGAATTACTCTACAGCCCAACACGTCACACAAAACGCCTTCAATTCATTAATCCACCACTCATATATTCCCTTCAACCAGGTAACTCATGGCCCAACAAATAAAAATAGCCCATTACCTTTATTAAACAAATTCTAGCAGCAAGCCACGTAGATATATGCAGAACCTTTTAACAAAACGCAGCGTAAAGCAAATCATAATCCCCGGTCAATCACGCCATCGAGAAGTGAGAAATCACAGCGCCGTTCTCGTCGGCATATATTGCTTTCGGCGTTAATCGTACACACGACCTCGACCTCCCCATATCCTCGAGCTCCAACCCAAACTGCCTAAACGTCTCAAGCTCAATACCCAGCGTGTTCTTCCTCTCGGACTGGACCTTTGGGTCTCTATAAATATGTGTATTCATGCTTCAGCTTCCTCCATCCGTTCATGAAGTTGAGTTGAGAGAGTGGAAGAGTGAGTCCGAGAGAGGGAAAGCCGAAGGAGAGAGGGAGTGAGTTAACCATTCTTGCAGCTCGCTTTAGGAGAAGAGAAACAGAGGTAAGTTAAGCATTCTTTTCCTTCTTGTTCCAACGCAAGTCCTTGAGTAGTAGTTGTAGGAATGAGCTTTGGGGTTTGTTGCTAAATGAATATTAAAAACAGAGGTGGTTGCTGCAAATATATTTATGTATATCTGACTTTTAGGAGCTGAAACAGAGGAATTTATAGCATCTATCCAACGTATGGAATTTTCAGAATATGTCTTTAAGTTACATGAACCAATAGAGAATAAAAGAAGACGCTTAACGGTGTTGCATGCATGTCAACGTTGGAGTTTTCTTTAGGTTCTATGAAGTCTCCGTTTTTGCAAAACAAAACCTGAATATAACTTTATGGCTCTGCCTTTAGTACAGCTGCACTTAAAGCCTTTATTTAGAAGTGTTGGAGTCAAGTTTAAGAATGAAGAGACATAGGAGGTTCAAGTGAATAGTTAAAACGTAAGCTGCAGTTTTCTGAAAAATTGAGTTTTGCTGCTGGAACAGTTGTTTTGAATAAGGTAAAAACTAGGGCAAATGACCTTGTTTGAACCTGAAATTTTTTGGGTCTTTAGTACACATCTATACCTTTAATATGAGCTTTAGATCACCTAAAAATGAGGTCTATAACTCCAGATATGATTTTTGGAAGTTGAGCTAAAAATTCTGGAAAGTTTCAGTATGATTCTGGAGGAACAAAATGACGTTGCATTTCGGACAAAGTAAACAAATTTAAACAAATGTTAAATTCTCCAGATATATAGTAGACACAGAGAGCTTTAATTTGATAGGTCACAAGCCTCATTTGGAGCTGTATCCAAAGAGATATGAATTTTTGAAATGGACCTATTATCCTGGAACTATTTTCTGGACAGAGAAGGATGAACGAAAATCTGGGAATGATACAGCAACTAATAAGCCTAGTGATTATTTTTCTATGAAACTAGACTTAATTAGTGTCACATAGAAATTTGAATCACCCCAATCGGAGATCTAGTGAATTAATTATGAATTTTCAAAAGTTAATGAAAATTCTGAGAATTTAAAGTTAAGTCTGAAAGTAGGAAATTAAGGGAATGTGGTTAATCCATAATTCGTGTAGTTAGTGACTTTGCGATGCAAAAAGTGACTAATGACAATGGTAAACGTTTATAGGTATATCTTGACACCTCTACCGATCCCATCAATTCCGGTCAAAGTTAAGGATTCAAGTTTGAGGTGGGTAACTGTTATCTCATTAGCTTGTATGTATGTATTCATGTATGACTGATCATGGTTGCTAGATAATTTGCATGTGTGTATCCTAGCTTTGGATTGAGGCTGCGTGTCTCAAGGGCTGCGTGTCCTAAAGGGCTGCGGTCCTTGCCCGTTAGCTGCGGTTAACGGTGCGACTTGTTTTATCTAGATAAATGTATCCGAGCTATGGATTGGAGCTGCGTGTCCCAAAGGGCTGCGGTCCTTGGCTGTTAGCTGCGGTTAACAGTGCGACTTGTTTATTGTGAATTACTCTATGCTTATACATGTGTTATACTGTGATTTATATTTCATACCTGCATATGAGATTAACTGTTACCCCTGGGGTTCATTCATTTGAACTCCAGATCGCATGAAAGAGACAGGTGGTGGATCGGGATCAAGAGGAAAGATGCAAACGTAAGGGTTAGGAACCTTTTGGAAAAATATAGGTAGTTGGATTGTATTTTACGTTTATCATTTGTCTATTTTGGAGTACTGTATTAAGAACCCACTATGGGATAGATTTGAATCGCGAAAAATTCATCCTCATGTTTTCAAGCTAAGTTATTTTGTTAAAGTTTTATTCCGCAATTAAGTCGTCCAAATTATTTCGATGCCTGTGCGCTATAACTCTGATAAATAAGGGCGTCAAAAGGACGGGCGTTACAGGGGGCGGCGGGATCAGGACACCACCCTTGATAAAGGACCGGTAGTCATAACTGTCGATGTTAAGTTGCACCTCCGGGTTCAGAAGGCGAATCTGCACAAGGGCTATCTTGAAGCAGTCCGCGGCAGCCACCCTCACAGTCTCCGCCGCCTTGAGGTGGGCTTTCTTCTCCTCTTCAAGGGCACCCCGAGCCTGTGCAAGCTCCTTAGCAAGACTGCATCGTTGTTCTTGTAAGGACTTCAAAGCCGTCATGCTGTTGGAGTGAGCCAACCGCATATTTGCCAGCTCCGAGGAACTCTGGTCCAGGGCGACCTTGGTGAGCAGAAGCTCCTCGGTCGCCTTACCAGTCGCGGCCTTGGAGCTAGTAAGTTCCTCCTCAAAGCGGCCCTTCTCCTCCTCGACTCGGCTCTTGGCCTCCTCAGCTTGCTGCTTTTCCTTCGCGAGCCTCTTGGCCTTTTCTTCGGCCATTTCCAGGTCCAGCTTCAAGCGTCGGACATCACCCGCAGCTCCGACATATTGACCCCGGAGGTGGAGATAGGTCTGGGACACTCCGAGGGCCTTGCAGAGGTAGTCCTGCATCTTGTGCACCTCGCGTTCATCGACGAGACAAAGAGGCATGGAGCTCATGAATTGACGAGGCGGGAGGAAGGCAAGGCCGAGCTCTTCCGTGACCCCGTTCTACCAGGCCAGACCACGTTTGATCCCACCAGGTCGAGGAGCAGCAGTTGGAACCCTGTACGGAGATGGGGGACGTGGAAAATCAGATGTAAGGACCTCCTTTCCAGTGTCGGCCACGGGAGGGTCGGCCGCTAGAGAAGGTTGGCCAATGGGAGGAGATGGAGGAGCCACTTGCTTCTCCCTGACCTTGGCCTTCTTAGCCAAAGTCGCTTTAGATGCCACGGCTACAGCATCAACGACTTTCTTTTTCTGAGGCTCGGCAGCAGCCCGCTTTCGAGGTGCCTTCTTCGTAGGCGCCCCAGCCTCCAGCCTCACATATGGAGGTATGGCAGGTGCTTCTCCATGCGTGGATCTACAAAATAAACAAGAGGGTCAAAAGTCACGACTACATATATTAAAGAAAGTGGCACAAGATAAAACGCCAAACTAAAACTAAAGAGCTCGTACTGGATGCCGACCCCGACCCAGCACAAGCCTGTTTAATGTAAACGGTCGCGCTCTTTACGCCATGCTCGGCGATGTAGGAGGCCAGCCGAGCTACCGCGACTCCCTCCTCTACAAGAAGGTCGGTAGCACTGACTTGATACGAGGAAGGGCTGAGGCTGTGATGATCGACGGACCAGTATAAAGGAAATCACCACTCCACATCGGGCCCCTCAAGACCCTTCAGAAACCAAGATTGCTCACCAAAATTGGCGACCACCTTGAAAAAGGACGTTTTGAAATGTATCAAGGAGTCGGAGAAGGCGGTGAAGATTTTCTTGTCGGGATCACTCTTGAGAGAAGTCAACCCCTTCAGGGTGGCTGGCTCCCTACCCGAGCAAGGGGTGAAGGGACAGGAAAAGTAAAAGAAAAGGGTGGCGGTGCAAGGAATGGCTGGGTCAAACGAGCCGCACAGGTGCTCGAACGCCACGAGGTAAGCCCACCGTTAGGGTGAAGCTGAGAAGGGGCTAGATGAAGATGATTCAGGGCGGATATTTGGAACTCGGTAAACGGGAAGCGAATACCAAGCCAGGACAGATAGTCCCTATAAAAGAAAAATAAATTCGTACACTCAGGCTCCCGGGTAGAGCAGATCGGCTCGTCCTCATCAAGAGGACTCAGCAGCCATCCGGGCGAGCTCGACGCCCCTAGTCGATCCACGTCCGCAGCAGTCATCAAGGAACGCATCGCCAGCACCTCATGCGTTACCCAATGGTACTTAACCTGAAGAGCCTAGGAAGGACTGCCGGAATCTGACTCCCCAGCGTCAGACCTAGAATGGCGGGGAGAAGACGAGGACTCTATTTACCTATAACAAAAACAAAATAAAAAGCTATAGTCAGTACTAAGAGGGATACCTGATTGAGATAAGCTACTGCGTAAAGGAGGGAGACTGGTGGCACCCGGCAAACGTGGACCCCCAGTAGCCGGGACAAGCTCAGACGATGAGCCATGACGACAGGAACCCAACACACTATTGGCCATGGAGTCGTGCCCACTCGCAATATATGTGGAGCTCAGGGTGATGCACTCCCAGCAGGGACTGAGATACCCATCTGGAAGGGATTCCGACCCTGCGTGGCGAGGCGCCTCATAAAAACTGATGGGATCAGCCGAAATGATGTCGGCCTCACTCTGACTCTCAGGACCAGGCCTATTGAGGTCAGACTCCGGCTGGCTAGACCTAGGAACAGACGGCTGAGATCTTCCAGCACTCCTACCGCCGGACCCACCCTGGAGAACGGAGGCTAGTTTCTCCTCCTTGGACAGAGGAGTGCCTAATAACCATAAACTAAGGCGAGGAAAATGCTCTCGCAAGGCTTCCTCCTCATTTGGGTCTAAAGGTTGATTTGAAGAGGATGGACGTTTTCCCTTATCCATCAAGGCTGGAGGGTCAAACCTATACAGTCATCAAAGGTTTGATAAGAAAAGGGGGGACCAGAAGGAGTAAAGCTAAGAAACAAAACGCTCTCCCAAGCCATTCCTTAGAAAGAAGAGAGAAGAAGCAAGAAGCCAATATCGCAGAAGTACACCCAACGTTAAAATAAAACCATTTAAACGTAAAGAAGAGTGATTTACCTGTGGATTCGAAGATTGGAAGATGGTAAAATGATAGAAAGGGGAAGTTTAGAGAGTTTTCTGGGCAAAAGAGGCGTAGGGATCCTCAGAAGTGCAGAGAAAATTCTTCGCAGAAAGAGTTTTGGTGGGGAGAGCAAAGTTGTGGAGGTGAAATGAAGAGTCCCAACCACGTATAACATAAAGGAAAAAGGAAGGAAGTTCAAAAAACCACTCAACCGTCAGGGGCACAAGCAACTATTCGCCCCAAAAGCAGAGGTGACGTACGACATGCTACTAGAACATTAAATGCGCACGAAAACCGGAGGCGGCTGAGCGTGACGGTTGGAACCCGTCCCCAATCCGCGAAAGCCAGGTGTCAGGAGGCAATGATGGCGAATCCAGAGGGGTTACTCCCCCGGAATCACGCGGGGCCCACAGCAACCACCCCGGATCCTCCAGTCGCGGGGTACCACCCCGGCGCCTTGACTCTCTTGACATCACCTCGCCCCCGGGAAGGTGGGGTGCCGATGCCAAGGCCTATGAAACCTAACCCGGCGGGCCAACGGTATAATTGCTAGGGCGCCAAGGGCTCCTCGGATAACCTATCCAAGAGCACAATACACCCCGGCAGCTCAAAGACTTGAACTATTAGGCTGGGGGCAACTATTACGGACCTATACCAAGCCCAATAGCGGTGAAGCCCAACAACAATAGGTAAGGCATAACCGATCCTATCTATTAGAAAGAAGGATCCTAACTCCCCCAATAATCTAGGAATATCGCCAGATATGGTTGAGCAGTTAGGATCCTCGGGCCGGAGATCACGTCAGGCCCAGAATATCCTACCTAAGGTACACTCTATAAATACTGAGGTCAAACCCTAAGGTACACACGTTATAAACCTTGAAATATTTACATACAGTCACACTGTGCACACACCCCACCCCCTTGGCAAAGAGCCTGGTTGTGTACAATGATCCTACCTCCTACTGGGTGCTCTCCTCATAGACATTCAGGAAGAGACCTTAGATCCAATATCAAAGCACCAGCCCATCAGGCTGGACATCTGTGTTCTACACCAAGAACAGAAATAATATTAGAAAAGTCTCATAGCTTGTTAATAACAAATAAAAGAATAATAATTGATAAGTGGATGAGTTTCCATTAACAAATTTTGGAACTTTATTGATATTATTTATCTTAGTTGGGACCTTAATGTCATTTTCCCTTAAGAAAATGGCATCAAGGTCTTAATTAAGGAAATTAATACCAGAAAAAGTCTCATAGCTTGTCAATAATAAGTAAAAAAGCAATCATTAATAAGTGGAGAAGCTACCATTAATTAGTTTTAAGACTTTTCTGATATTATTTGTCTTAGTTGAAACCTTAATATCATTTTTCCTAAATTATTTGTTGGTATCGTACTCGTTCGGAACCTTGGCAATTAGTGAATGAAAAGTACTTCATCTATTCAACCATGAGAGTTGGGGTTATTTTCATGTTAAAAATGGTCTTGTATTTATTATAAACAAAGAAACATTTCATGAAAAACTTCTATCACTGCTACAAAACCACGCATATATAATGCTAAATAAATAATGGTTATAGTGAATAATCATTATATATATCGAGGTGGATGTTATGCAAGAATATATATGCAAGAATATATAACGTTAAAATATAAATGTTAAGTTTGCGCATTATCATGTATTAAGAGACAAAATTCGTGAAAACAAAAATACAACGGTTGTAATTATTAACCGCCATATATTTACTAACAAAAATGACGGTTCTTACGAAACAACAATTATATAATACTTTCAAATGATTTGTCTTCCAACCTTATATCTACCAAAAAAAAATTATAACGGTTATAACAAGTAATCGTAAAGTATGATTTCCAAATACTTAACGATTAAAAATAATAATTGTTATATATATATAAGAAAATTAGATTTTTTTTAAGAAAAATTATTTGACAATACTTGATGATTCTTCACAAAGAACGTTATGTATTCTTTATATATAGATACTTAATGGTTAAAAATGATAACAATCATATATCAAAATGCGGGATTTTGGAAAATATCAAATATAAAGAAACTCAAAAGGTGATTCAACAACGCTAGGATCAAGCTCAAAGAGGTTTGGATGAAAGAGAGGTGAATTTCAGAAGTTGACACTCGAAACTCAAACACTGTTCATACCAGCAGTCACTCTTGAAGATGAAATATCACTTAAGAGGGGGGTAAAATAGGTGATTTCAAAAACTTTGCAACTAGCCCCAAAAATCAAAATGACAAGGTGAGGATAGAAGAATAATGGACACAAAGAATTTATACTGGTTTGGTCCAATATCTTGACCTACATCCAGTCTGTAGACACTCTGGGATTTCCACTATCACTTTCACGATTACATACTCTGTTTCTCGAAGTAATCCTCTCACTATGATTCATTCCCCCTTACAAGTTGTAATCGATACACCAATACTCAAGGTCCCTCTACCTTAATATTTAATAGATAATCAATCAAAGAAATAACTCTGTTACATAGTGAATTTATAATCATTGAAGTACAATAAATATCCGAAGATATCTCACTAAGTTAAACTGAGCATAGAGTAATAAATGAATATTCGTGTTGGTAGTTTCGATAGGTTACTCTGCATTGAATGCTCTTCATATTTATAGTCGTCGTCATTAATGACCGTTGATGAACCTCCAAGATAGCCATTAAGAGACTTCATCGTTCTGTTAGACACAAAAGGCTTCTATTAGACATAGACCATCGTTGTTTGAAAATTTGAGGATACGTCGCTTTCGGATTGTTGTCGAAAATCTTCATATGACATGACTTTGGTCAGTAGTTGACTTAGGAGGTGTCGCTATCGCTTTCGCCAGAATGGGTCTTTGAGGCAATGATAATTTGGCTTGATCTGAATTCCATTCCGTGTGCATGCTCTGTTTTCTGCAATGTATTTAATGCTTTGACACATTCATTGCTTTTCAACAATTTGCACGAAAACCTTTTGTTAATGATATGAAATTCACTCAGTAAGATGATTTATAGCATTGTAGATGATAATGAGTAGTATTCAAATGAAATCAAATGTTAATCATGTATATTTGAATTTACGTATACGAAGAAGACAAAGTCTCTATAGGAACTGTGCTTGAGTGCTATTCTTGTATGCTCAAGCAACCTTCAAATACTTACAGAGAGAAGAGTCAATCCTTAGGCTTGCTCGAGTAAGAATTTGGACCTGCTCAAGTACCATGCTCGAGTAAGTCCCATAAGGTGCTCGAGTAACCTCTGAGAACAGCAACAAACAAGGTGTTAGAATGACTGTGCTTGAGTACCATGCTCGAGTAAGAGGTCTATCCTGCTTGAGTAATGTCTATGAAACATATTGAGCAACATGTTAGAACACATATGCTCGAGTACAAGAATGCTCATGCTCGAGTACCCTCTTTATTGTGCTCGAGTAATGTTTGTGAAAGTCATATAACAATAAGCTTAAGATCATGTGCTCAAGTAAGAAGCTTGGTATGCTCGAGTAAACTCCTAAAAAACAAAGGAATTAGTTCACAATATTAATTATGCTCAAGTATGCTTTCACTTGTGCTTAAGCAACTTGCTCGAGTAGGACTTTTCTTGTGCTCGAGCAATATGCTCGAGTAAACTTCAAAGTCTGCTCGAGTAAAAACCTATAACTCTTTGAACAAAGGAATTAGTATGAATTTGCTCGAGTAAGACTCTCAACATGCTCGAGTAAGAAGTTTACTCAAGCAAGCTCTTGTTTGACTAAGTTATCACTTGCTCGAATAAGCTTCTGACCTTTTCACTTTTCATTGATTTAAAACCTTATTCATTTATAAGTCTTGTTATCATCAAAACATATAAATAGAGAACTAACAACTTTTTGCATCATAATTATTAGAATAGAATGAATTTGGAGCTTTTTTTATTGCATCGAAAAGTAGACTTGAAAAGATTTCTGAGAATGTGTCATTTGCCAAATTTGGAGCCAAAATGATTTCATCACTGGTAAGGATTACTCCAGTAATATGAAAGTGATGCACATCACTTCCAGTGCCACTTCTAGTAATACACTATTCACATTGAAGATCACTTGAGTGAGGTTCCAAATTGGTATCACTGTCACATCACCACTGTGATCCTAGAGAGTGATGCACTATTCCCTTTGCATATTCTAAGAGATCACTCTAGTGACCAATTAAATTGACATCACTACCACGTCACCACGGTGATCCAAGAGTGTGATGCACTGTTACCTTTGGAAATTTTAAGAGATCACTTGTGTGATGAATCTTTACAATTTTAGTCACCTTCTCGGATTTCACAATTTTATTTTAAACTCTTATAAACCCCGATTATATCATTCTTACTCATTACTAATCAATTTATATGAAGATTACATGTGATTAAACTTGGATTAGAGCTTCAACAGGTAAAAAGCACTTTATGTCAGAAAAGCTAAAAAGCTCTAGTGGTCATATTTTACAACGGGAAGAATATGCTCAACTGAAAATTCTCTTCATCAAGTATAAAATGATATGCATTCAAGATGGGCATGAGAGAGAGCAAGTGCATGTAAGATAAAATGTCGAAACCTTGAATCCATATCCAACTCATATATTCTTTGTTTCTCTATAATCATATAATTTACTTTAGAGAGAGAAGATTATTTGTATTATGCTTCAGTGTTCATCTTAATTTACTTTCGGGAAAGAAGATCATTGTAATCTTTTATAACCAAGAGAGGTTGCATCCTTATGGTGTAAGAGTAACTTGGTGTGAGAATTATAAAGGGATAAGTATCTTTTCTGCCCCAGAAGTTTTGACTAAGGAGCACTAGGTGGACGAAAGTTTTTTTTGGAGCAAAATTGCCACAGAAGTTAACAAAACATAACAATTTTTCCCCTTCGTTAATTTTGATCGTTAAGTTTAACTGATGTGCACACGTGACATGCCTCCTCATCAATCAAATAGAGTTAAGTATCATTTTTGTCTCAGAAGTTTTCGCTAAGGAGCAATTTTGCCCCAGAAGTTTACAAAATGTAGCAATTTTGCCCTTCTGTCCCCCAATATTAAATTTGACTATTAGATCAGTCAAAAAACACACATCATGCCTTGAAAAGGTTGAACTTGGAGTTAGAGAGGGAGATCCTTGAGACGTTCAGCTCAAGGCAGCTGAATTTGTGAAGCTGAACTGGTCAAAGGGACTGAAAGGTCTGTCGTAAAACCCAGAGGAACCATCACTTATGATCTAAGCAAATTAAATGCAAAATAAGAAATGAATTGTCCCAAAAATTGGTTCAGTAAGACAAATCAATAGTGATAGTATTTACCTTTGTATAGATTAATCTAGGCCACCCACCCTATCCCACAAGGTAAATCTATACTGCTTCTTAAAATTCTAGTGATTTTAAGTGATGCTTACTGAACCAATTTTTGGGACAATTCTGAATTGTCCCAAAAATTGGTTTGATCTAGACAAATCAATTTTTAGGAGCAGTATAAATTTACTTTGTGGATAGATCTAGACAAACCAATTTGTACTATCCAAATTTGATTGGATGGTTAAGTTTATATTTTTTAAAATGTTTTAATGAGTATATAATCTAAAATAAAAATAATTTTTTCGTAAAATTTTTATATTTAAAAAATTATCATATAAAAAAAAACTTAAATCTGAAACCTTCAAAATCATATCTAAACAATACAGATCTAATTAACTCTCCTTGCTAAGCAAAGTGTTTGGCAGAGAAACTGGTTCCAGTCAGTAATGGGTGGTATAGGATTTGGATTATCACAAATATAGCATTTAGTTAATTGTTACTACTCCCCCCGATCCTAATTATAGGACCTATTTATCAGAATTTAGAGAGACCAAGGAGAGAAGCTAAATTAGTTAATTATATTTATTTTTTTAAAATACCCTTACTTAAAATTTAAGGATAGTTATAGAGAGGAATCACATCTTTAACCTGTCTCTCTCTCCCCATGCACTTCGCTCTCCCTTACGAGCCCAAAATCTATGGGTTGTCAAAACAAATCGTCAATTTAAAATGCTACCAACTAATTCCTAAGAAATCAATCACTTTGGATAGGAAAATATTTTTAAAGAAATATTAAAATTATTTTATTTAAAAATAAAAAATAAATTAGAATCTTTCACTTGATAGAATATAAACGTGTTGTTAAATTAATTATTGTGGGGGAAGTATTTGTAGGGGTAATATAGGAAAAATATAACAAAAATTGCTCAAAATTATTTTATTAAAAAAAAATAGTATAATTGAGGTGTATGAGACATTAATGAGTTGCAAGCATGGCTTACTTTATAGAATATATAAATGTATTATTGTGTCTAATTATTACTGAGAAAGTATCGATAAAGGTATTTTAAGAAGAAATTGATAAAAATTAAAACTTGGTCCTATAATTAGGATCAAGACCAACTCTAAAATGTGTTCCTATAATTAGAACTGAATGAAGTATTATTTTCTTATTCTAAATATACGGACTATGGAACACGCAATTACTAACAGGGCAAGGACCAATGGAAAGGCGAGAATGTAGCTTTGGAGTGTGATCAAAGGAACGTTGATAAAGGCTGAACAATCGATTCAATTGCGTGTTTGACAAAGTTGCAATGTAAAATTACCTTACGTGAAGAATAGATATTTTCATATTTTCATTTGATGTAGGATATTGTTACTATCATTTTTTGTCACTATCACTTTTTCACCGTTAGATTAGAATCTCATATACTTTTATCATTTCTCTCTCTTATTGAAATTATGATCTAACGGTAAAAAAGTGGTAGTGACATTAATAGTAACAAAAAATGGTAGTGACAATATCCTATCCCTTTTCATTTATGGAAAAATATCTTATCCAAACTTAATTAGCTTACATCAACGTAATTAGGACTGGATTATTCATATTATTTAAGCAAAATAATTTAATTTCTTTGGTTATCATTGTATGACTTCATTTTAGGTCAAGTCTGGTGGGCAAACAGTATACCCCCATAAGAACGGGGTGATGTTTCTCTCATTATCTTTTTCTCATCATCTAGAGGTGGAGTTAAGAATTGTAATTAGGGGGCGAAAATTACAGAATAGAACCCAAGCGTCTATGAAATTACATTTCAGTCCTATAAACATTCCAATATTTTCATGTTAGTCCCTCCACAAAAATTTTAATGGGGACTAAAGTGAAAGTATTGAAATTTTTATGAGGATGAAATATAATTTCCTGAACATCTAAGTTTTATTTTGTAATTTAAGAGGGGCGGGGGCCACCCCTAGCCCCTCCCTAGTTCCACCCTTGTCATCATTCCTTATAATCTGTAAATCATGTTCGTCCAATTAATTTGAAAGGTCGCAATACTACTTTAATTTTTTTCTCTTCTTCCCAATCAATGACCCAGATTGGCTCATGAGGAATAATAATAATAATAATAATAAAAAGATTATGAGAACATCTTATTCCCACAAAAACATTATCAATTGGTTATCAATAAGCTTACTTGAGAAAGCATATACCCCTGCTCGAGTACTATGCTCGAGTAAGTGCTTCAACGTGCTCAAGCAACCTCTGCGAAGAACAAAGGATGAGTTGTTAGGACGCATGTGCTCAAGTAAAAATTTATCTTTGATCGAGTACCATGCTTGAGTAAAGGTTCAATTTGCTCAAGCTACCACTGCAAAAGCTAGAAAATTAGTCAACAAAATATATGTGCTCGAGTACAAAATACCCTTGCTTGAGTATTGTGCTCGAGTAAGTCTTATTACTTGCTCAAGTAATAACCTAAAATAGAGAGGTTAATGTCACAGGATACTCATGCTCAAGCAAGCTCAAAACCTTGATCGAGTATTTCCATGCTCAAGTAAACAACACTGTAGGAAGAGGTTAGTATGCATGCTTGAGTAGACCCAAGGTTGTGCTCGAGTATAGTGCTTGAGTAGAGCATTTTCATGCTTGAGTAAAGATGGAAGTGTGCTAGAGTATCATTTGACAAGCAAGTTCAGTGGCGTGAATGAAGAACCTTGCTCGAGCAAACTCGTGCTCGAGTAAGTTTACATTTGCTAGATTATACTTCTGCCATTTTCATATTTCATTGAATCAAAACCTTATTATTTTACAAGTTTTTGTTATCATCAAAACATAAAAATGAGAACTAACAAAAGACAATTAAAGAGGAAAGGTAGATGAATAGTAAGAGTTTTTGAGCTCTGGAGGTGATTTCACCTTGGTTAAGCCTTTCTAGCTTATGAGGTCTCCTCTAATGTTGTTTGTCTTAGTGAGAGCAATATTTCTATGGCTTCATATTCTTGATCAGAGGTGTTTGGTGCCAACTACAAGGTAGAGGTGCTGCCAAAATAAGATCTGGTTATGGAATTGAGTAGAGGAATGTATAAGCTCTTATTTGAGCCAAATATTCTAAGATTTCGTTGAGTTCTAATGAACCCCTGATTTTTGGCTAGATCTAGAATTTGGAGAAAGAATATAATTTTGTTATTTTTGAGGTTAGAAATGAATTCTGCACACGAAATTGTGTGGAAATAGGTTGGGAATATCATTTTAGAAGGGTTGGATACTTGGATTGAACACCCAAATATTAAAGATAAAGTAGTAGTGTTGTCAAATTTTGTTTTCAAGAGATAGTCTACTTGTGATGATTTTTTAATAATAAAATACTGTCCAATGGCCATGAAAATTTCCATAATGGTAGTAGACATCCCAAGCTATAATTTGATATATAATATGTGCCATTTGGGTTAGTATATTGTAAGATATGAATTTAGGCAATTTAGACTCGAACTATTTTGTGGCAGTATGAATTTAATGGGAATTATAGTTTTTTGTTAGTACAAGTGGCGGTGGGAAGAATTGTTCCTTAAAATTTTACTTAATAAAGGTCACATAGCATTTGGAATAACTACAATTGGATATTTGTACATAAAGATATGAATTTTTAAAGTTAGAATAAAATTCTGGCAACATAGGCTTGACATGTGAAAATAAGAAAGTAAGGGCAATTGGTAATAAAGTTAACTTCAAAGGGTTAAGATAAGCACTTGGAGTTTGTGTAGGTCTATTAGCTACACATTGGGCTTAGAACATTGACATTAAAGATAACCAACCCTAGTATCTTATGATATTAAAGAACTTGACTAAGTAATAACTCATCCGTCTGTGAATATTAATTTATAGGATTTGATATCTTCCCATGACACCCAAGAGACTGGGAACAAGATCAAGAGTTGGAAAGGCTTCAAGGTAGTAACTTTTCTCACATAATATGTTTGTCATTATATGCATATGTGAACCATAGCGTAGTATGTGCTGTGAACCAAAGTATGATTTGTGTTGTGAACACGAGATATGTAGTAGGGCCTAGTGGACTAGTAGGTCCTAGGGTCGCGAACCCTATTAAACATTCAGATAAGAAGGGCAGAGGCGCAGTTGAATACCCAGCGCTGTGGGAATGGACCGTTGGGTCCTATGATTTTAGTCGATGTTGTATATCATGTTGGTATCTGAATGTTGAATGTGTTGTATATACATGGTTGACTACCATATTTAGTGCATGTAACATCCTAAATTATGGGATTTAGAAATTGAAATAATATTTGGAAATTAATTAATAAATAAAACAATTCTTATATAGAATTAAGGATTTAATTTTTATCACGTTGCAATTAGTTGAGCTAAGTACCTCAATTACAAATAAAAGTGTTGAAGAGCATCAAATGGGTCCCACAACACAACCCTCATTCCCCAAATTCTTACGTACCTATTTCCATTCAGCTACCATTTTATCTTAGCCCATTATCCGTTTGGCCCATGGATCACTCCAACTGATTAACTTTCATATATACAAACCCAATATCTCCAATTTATGCAAATCAGTTTCTTCCTAACTGAACACTCCAACCCAATTCGTGACTAAGAAAAACAAGGCATATGAATACCCTTCATTCAGCCCAACCCGTGACTATTAAATGAATATGTTAACACTAATATAGACTAACTCCTAACTAACTCTAACTAATATAGACTAACTACCTATATATTCTAACAGAATAGACGTTAAGAAAAAAAAACAGATAAGCTGCATAGAAAGATCACAACAGGAAAGGCGCACGTTAATGACTGAAATACGTAAGAGAAGAAGAGATCACAGCGACGCCACACTCCATCTCGTCAGCGTATCTCCTAGATCGCCTAAAGTTCACGCAAGACCAGCCTCTCCCATGCTTCTTGAGCAACACACCACCACCCCACTCCTTCTTATGTCTTCAGACCAAATCAAAACCGAGAGAAATAAGGAAGGCCGAGAGGTGAGACGGACAGAGATGAGAGACCGAGAATTTGCAGGAAGTGAGAGGGAATTTCCAGGGAAGGGAACCGGAAGTTGGTCACCATCTTCATCCTCCACCTGTTCGATCAGCATTCACAGAACAAGTAGAAAAGAGTTGAGACTGAGAGCAAGAATGTAAGAATAAGAGAAGGAACAGCGACGAAGAAGCTGAGGAACCACGCATGCAAGCTTGAGGAACGACCAAGGTGAGTTCCTTAAGCCTTCCCCTTCTTGTTTCCATGGTTTCTACACGTTGGGTTGGTTGGTTAAGGGAAGAAAACGCTGGAAAATCGAAGCACCCCTGTTTTCGAAATCAAAAACAGAGCCATAGTGTGTGCTTCTGTTTCATAGGAAAATGTCCGTGTTTTTCCACGAAATTATTACAGTAAATAGTAGACATCTCAACCTTTCCAATGAGTCAAAGAACATCCAAAACAGACGGGTAGAATGAGAGATATGATTTTCCAAAGTTTAGCTAAAATCTAGAACGTTTTCTGCACTTCCGGTGAATAGTAATTTTCGGGCTTGATTTTTAAATGGAAAACATGAGTTTTTCCTTGAAAATTTTTAAAGTAAATAGTAGAAGTATATAACTCGAGATATAATTTTTCGAAGTTGAACTAAAATCTGGACAAATTCTGAAATGCTTCTGGAGCAACAAAATGATGTTGGATTTCGGACCTAGTAAACAAAATCATAAAAATGTGAAATTTTTCAGATAAATAGTAGACAAATAGAGGTTTAATTTGATAGGTAATTTGTCGAATTCCGATAAGTACTGAAGGAGTTATGGTTCCTCAAAGAAGATTGGTCAAGAAATCTGGGAAATTCTAGACATTGTTTATGTTTTTCGAAAGTAGGAAATTTTATCAGTCATAAATCAACTTGATGACTTTAATTTATGAAAATGGGTTAAGGTGCAAAAATAGACATATACTTTTGTCAAAAGAGCGCCCAGTAGCAAATATTTTTTTTAGGTGCAAAAGTGACTATGTGGTTACAAAATAGGAGCAAAAGTCACATTGACCGTTAAGAGGGTGGATGTTGACCGTTAAGTTGGATGGTTTGACTTATATTAGTGACGTGGACGCTGATTTGGACCCTAAATGACTAACTAATTGATGACTATTATTAAAAAAATAATAATAATCGCTGAACCCCCCAACCCAGATCGATGAACCCCCCTAACTCAGATCGATGAACCCAGATCGATGAACTCCAACCCAGATCGATCGATGAAAACCCCCCAACCCAGATCGATGAACCCCCGCCCCCCAACCCAGATCGATGAACCCCAACCCAGATTGATCGATGAAAACCCCCCAACCCAGATCGATGAACCCCCGCCCCCCCAAGCCAGATCGATGAACCCCAACCCAGATCGATCGATGAAACCCCCCCAACCCAGATCGATGAAGCACACCGTCTTCAACCTCTACCTTCACTTCCTCCTTTTCAGCCCTGGAAGATGTAGAGAAAACCTAGGGTTTAGGACGAAGAGTATAAGCAGACGAAGAGTATTTGCAAATCCAGACCATGTAAATTGACACAAACCCGCAAGCCTTACAAAATAACACCTAAGAGCAGAACACACGATTTTACAAGCACAGACAATTCAAGACTTAAACTCAAAGACATACATACATACATACATATATTCTCCAAAACAAACCCAGAAAACCCAGAATGTCAATTTAACCAGAAATCTCGATGGCTTTGACATCAGGCTTCTTCACCTCTGCCTTAGGAACAGTGATAGTGAGAACACCATTCTCCATTCATCTTGATTGAGAAATCAAATTCGCGAACATCGGAAAGAAGGAAAACCCCCAATTTCCCACCGCTATCGCCACCTTCACCCGACCTCTCAGAGGAATCTGACGGCTAGAATCTCTCCGACCAAAGCTGTTCTTGCCGCCGTTGATCAAGCTTCTTCTTCCACCTTCCATCTTTATCACCTCCTTCTACTTTCTTTTCTTGATCCGCTTCGGTGAGTAAAACAGATCTGGAGATGTCGATGCTTGCTAGGGTTGGAGAAGAGATTTTGGGGAAGATATGTCGATGCTTGCTAGAATAATCTAATCTAATTACATTTAAAAAAGAAACTATCGCTGTTATTTTATTTTAAAAAAAATACAAATCTTCAATATAAAATAAATTATATTTTGGGTAGATAAATAAATTTTATTTTTTCAGATAAATAAATGATATTTTTCCTAGTCATCAATTACTCAGCTGCCACTTGTCTCGACACACCCTAGTCGAGATACACATTATCAATTTTGGTCAAACGTTTCAACTTAACAGTCAACGTCCTTCCCTCTAACGGTTACTGTGACTTTTGCTCCACTTTTGTAACCACATAGTCACTTTTGCACCTAAAAAAAGTATTTGCTACTGGGCGCTCTTTTGACAAAAGTATATGTCTATTTTTGCACCTTAACCCTATGAAAATAGACTTATCACGGTTTAAGTGGTGGTCATAGGGCCTATTTAAGGAGCATAAGTCATAAGTTAACATATTACATATATGAGCCCTAATCATTTTGCAATTTGGCCCAAAAGCATTCTTAAGGGCTTTTTCTTATGAAAATTTCCACCTTCTTTTCCATGGTTGATTGTCTTTTAACTTTAGTTCCTCAATTTTCCTACAACAAACAAAACAAAAAATTCCTTCATGCAAATCAGTTTAATTTAGAGAAATAAAAATATGACAATTTCACCATTTTTAACATTTCATTTGTGCAACACCTTCTAATCCAAAATAATCATAATAATTACATTTAAGCACAACAACAATAATAATAAAATCTCATAAATAAATATAAAAATATGTAATGAAATAGGTACATATTAGTTACATTTCGAGCATTGAAACAAAGCATCAAATGTAACAAACACATAATACTTGCTAACTTTAAAATCATCATACATGAATTATGTAATATCCTAAAAACACATATATCAAACATATAAATACCAACAAAACATATTAATATTTATCCAATCAAGCAAGGAATTTTACGTATGACATGAACCCGATTCCTTAGTTTCTTCATCATTTTTCTTCTTTACTAGCTTTGTCTTAAGAAGGGTTGTTGTATCAACAACAATATTGTCTCCAAGAGCCCTATTAGCATCGAGTACAAAAATAATATTTCATTTCTTCAGTACCCATAGTGTAACATCCCAACTTTTCAAAAGCAGTATAATTTTTTTTTTCATCAAACATCAGAGTAGAGCAACAGAGCGATTGAGTAACTGATATGTATATATAAAACGCCGTAAGTCTGGCTGGTTACAACAGCGGTACAGTAACCGAGTATTTCAAAAGTGATATACAATAGCAAAAGGAAAGCTTCCGCCGGAACAACAAAAGGAAAGCTTCCGCCGGAACAATGAAAGGAAGTCTTCAGCCGGGTCTTCTACTCGGGCTGCTTGCCTCTCTCCTCGGTCCTCGGTCCTCCGGAACCTGACGCTATGTTAAGGGCTGAGATCCGCACCGGATCTCAGGTAACGGTTAATATCATATTTACATACACAACATATGAACTACAGACAATCATTTCAACAACAGTATATGTGCACTCATTGCCCAAGAGCATGCATACATATATCGCCCAATAGCATGTATTCATATATCGCCCAATAGCATGCAGATATATCGCCCATAGCAAACGTAAATATATCAGCAGTACATAAACATATTACAGAGCTATCAACTACCACATACAATACACCTAGCACATACATGCATACCATAAACATCAGATTAGTGTTACAGTACGCGGACGTACATACAATACCACATATACACATATCACATATATGCATACAATAAACATCAGCGTTAGTGTTACAGTACGCGAACGTACGTACACCAATAGTACAATACATACAGCAGAGTTATCATTCGTTACACATAGGCATACCATAACATATCACATACACGCATACGATAAACATCAGAGTTAGTGTTACAGTACGCGAACGTACATACAATACCACATATACACATATCACATATATGCATACAATAAACATCAGATTAGTGTTACAGTATGCGAACGTACATACCCCAACAGTATATAAACATACCACAGACATAAAGTCATCATCTATCACATACAATACACATATCACATATACACATACAGTAAACATCAGAGTTAGTGTTACAGTACGCGAACGTACCTTCGTTGACGGAATTTCGGTACTGCTGTCGGTATACGGCACGACAGTAGGTCAAAACGAAATCAAGGATATCCTATCAATATAACAACGTACTTGTTAAGGATCTATCATTACGACGGACATTTTTAGTCAAAATGACCATTTTACCCCTGACCCCCTAATTGGCGAAATTTCGCCAGCACTTCGTTACTTTGACCCTAATCTTCCAAAATTTCAACATAACTCCTACCCCAACATAATTTCGAAATATAAATCATATTAATTAATGATTTACATCATAACAGGCATTTTAGGTAAAAATTATCATTTTGCCCCTGATGCCCCTAATCGGCAGAATTTCGCCAGAGCTTCGCTACTTTAACTCTAATCTTCCAAAATTTTGCCCGAACTCTGACCCCATCATGATTTTCGAAATAATGACTAAAATACCCCTATCATATGATATCTAATCATACTTGGAAGATTAAAGACTAAACTAGCATTTCTACTCTAACTACCGAAAGAACTACGAACGCTTAAGTACTGAAAAACTTACCCAGAGCTTCGCTGCAAATTTTCCTCCAGAGCTCCTCTCTCTAACTTCTCTCTAGAATTCGAAATAGGCAAGAAGGAATGGGGTGAGATTTGTGAAGGGAAGAGGGTCCTATTTATAGAAGAAATTTTGGGTCAAACTTGGTAATTTTCCCTTTCCAAACTTGTAATTTTTCCCTTTATTTGAAAACTTCTCAAACAAGTTTTTCTCTCTCTTATTTCTCTCTTGGTCGACATGCAGCCCCTAGGTGGCACAAAATTGCATCATCAATGATGATGTCATCAACTTGTTCAAGAAGGTTTTATACCGATAAAACCCCGATCGGTACCCGAATCGCGTAATCTCAAAATTCTGGATTCACAACTTTGAAGAACTTCTCTTTCTCTTCAAAAGTATCTAGGTTAACTTAATTTTTGATTCCATTCAGGGTTCCAACGGTTCAGCCGAAGTTTCTCGAAAAACGTGCCAGTTATGGAATCAATTTCCGGAAACGTCAACCTCTGGACAAAAATCCACTGATTCCAAATATGTCCAGGAAATTCTCAACTCATTCCCAGAGGTTGAATTATGATTTATTTTCTTCGAATTCTAAATCTGTGACTATCTGCCTATTTCTCATATTTCCCCTATTTCGTCTTATTACTAACTTCTTCTACCGATCTCGGAATTAACTTCCGGAAAAGACCACTTCAAGATAAAAATCCACTGATCAATATTATACCCTGACTTTAGAAATCCTGTTCCTGGTTCTCTAGATAGGATCCGATTCCTATAAGTATTTATTTACTTTTCACCTTTTTACTTTAATTATTATTTAATTCAAGAGTTCCAAAATTATACTCCACCATTATTTATTTTTGTTTTCTTCTTCTTTCTCCCCCAAGGGATGTCGGCACACACATATACATTTTATATATATTTTTATTTTATTCTTTAATTAATTATTTAATTATTATTTTAATTATTTTTACATAATTTTTCACAAAATTTCCTATTGGTCCATTCATGCATTTAGGCTTAAAATTACCTAATCTCATTTATTTTTCTTCATATTTTCCAATTAATTAGCAAACATATTTATGCTAATTTTCTAGCCATAAATCACTAATTATAGAGTTCTACATAATTTATCACAATTATTCCATTGTTCAAGCTTAAATAATTAACCAACAATTATTTAATCAATCACTTATTATTTGTTGATAATTTTCTTATCTAGAACTAATTAGTTCCTCTCAGAATCTGAACTAACATTGCTATTTTATCTCCCATGTAAAATATCAATAATTATGGAGTTAGTTATAATCTCCAAATACTTTATAATTGTTATTTTACAATTCTTCCAAGCTTATAATTTATTAAATTACCAAAATTAGAGACAATATATTCTCTCAATTTTAATAATTATTTTACAACCTCTAAGGATTTTTCATAATTTTCCTAAGTTATTTATGTCCTACAAGGGCATTTTTGTCATTTTGGCACTCTAATTTTCAAGAGATTTTCCCCCTTTAAATTTGATATCACATATTCACCTATTTAATAGGTATTATTTCTTAATTTATGATATTTTTCCTAAGTCAAATTTTAGGGTATTACACATAGAGTAATGCAAAACATTTAGTCTAGCACAAGCATCACATTTGGAGCAATAAATTTGGAGGTGGTTTTAATGTGAGCTTCCCTTCATCACATTTAGTCAAGGGCAACTTGAGGCATGAAAATGTAAAACATAGCATTTCTAGATAATGAGATGGTGTGAAAGTTATTCCAAGACACATCAGAGCATAGTAATGAAAGAAACTTTATATTCGGACCTAGCAAATTCCTATATAATGGTTGGATTGCCTTGACTGAAGTGTTGTACCTGAAGTTAACAGCATAAGTGTCTTGGTCTGTTTGGAATAGCAGTGGTAGAAGTGACATTTTTTTTTTGCTAGACTTTTTTTTTAGGCTTTTTTTTTTTTTCCTTCTAAAAGTTAGATTGTTGATGAGATTTGTATTTGGGATAGCGGTGACAGACGTGATTTTTTTTCCAGATGAGCTCTTGTTTGGCATAGCGTTTGAAAATTCAGTTGAGATGGAAAATGACATGAATTGATATTTGATTTTTATTCTAAATTTCTCTAAAAACTCTTGAAAAATATTTTTTATATTTAATTTTTTTATTAAAAGTTTGTAGTACAATTTGCATTACAAATTTTGTCCTATATTTAGGACTGAATGTAGTGTGTGTGTGTATATATATATATAAAATTGTATTTTACCAAAACAAATAATATACCAAAATCGTTTCGAGAAACTCTCTGATCGGCTATAAATTCCCCACCCCACCTAGGATTCAACTCACAGATCCTTCGTGATAGTTTTTGGGCCTGTTAAAAATGAAAAGAAACCTGTTGAAAAACGAAATTATAGTAACTTGCATGTCAACTGTTTCCATTTATAATCTTCACAACAACTCAGAAAAAAAAGCCAAATGAAATAGGCATTGTTTTTTTCTTTGGTTAAAAAAATATTGCTGAGTTGTCCAGCCGTCCAGGCCGGTCTTCAAGTAAGATAGGCATTGTTTTTTGCTTTGGTTGAAATATTGTTAAGTTGTCCAGGTCTTCAAAATTTGGAAGTTGGCGGAAATCATTTGTCCTGCACGTACGGTCATTTTCCAGAAAAATGTGAAGCCACTGTGATGGTGATGGACTAGAAGCTCGACGAAGAAGTGACTTCAGATCCAAAAGTCCATCAAATATTGAAGCTTTCTCAAATTTATGACCGATCTAAATGTGTCAGTCTTAAAGTCTTTTTTTATACCAGTGAAAGGAGCACTCGAGTACTGCAGTATTGTTCTCAAATATTTTAAAACAACTTCAGGAAGGAGGGGAGTGTCGTTCGAGTTTTTTGAAACTAATAAGAACATAAATGAAGGGCTTTCAGCAGGTTCATGTACAGTATATATATACCGAGAAGGAAATGCTTGTGATTATGCTCTTGCAAATCTGAGTTTTGTACAGGAAAAATATTGTTTAAATGGCCGCCGCATAAGGATTAAGAGATGGTTGTACAATAATTGAGTGGGTTTTGCATTCCCATCATAGAGTTCATTCAATAATATTGGGCCATGGGACCCATTTTTAACCAAAAAAAATCTACCCTTATCACTTTATTATTATACTCCCTGGTCCTAATTATAAGACAACATTTAAGAGTTAGTTTTGATCCTAGTTATAAGACAACATTCTAATTTTTGTCAATTTCTTTCTAAAATACCCCTATTTTATTTTCTCAAGTGTGTTTGGTTTTTAGTAAGTATATGTATATGAGTGCGTAAACTCTTACAATTAATTAAACTTTTATATATGTGTGTGTGTATCTATATATGTATATATGCGTGTCTACACACAAATATATATAGACACACACACAAGCACATATATATGTTTGTTTGTGTGTGTGTGTCTACACACAAAAATATATAAACACACACACAAGCACATATATATGTTTGTGTATGTATGTACATGTCTCTACACACAAATATATATAGACACACAGTGTGTGTGTGTGTGTATAGACACACAGTGTGTGTACATATATAAATACACACACACACACATCTTTGTGAGTGTGTTTGTGTGTTTGTGCGCGCGCGCATATATATATGTGTGTGTGTTTGTGTGTGTGTGTATGATATATGTACACACACATATGTATCGATCTATACATATATACACATACATATACGTATATATAGTAAGATCATTATTTCAATTAGATAGCGTATGGAAAAAAAAAAATTTAGGTTGGAGAGATATGTGACAAAAACAATTGATTCACTTTTACTTATGTCATTTTAAATTTATGTAATGGCATTTTAGAAAACTGAATAAAATTAACTAATTTAACTTCTTTCCTTAATCTTCCCAAAATCGATTAAATATGTCTTATAATTAGGACCGGAGGGAGTAACTATGTTTCTGTTAAAATTTCTGTTAATAAACTTGATTCAGTTCAAATAAATTAAGTCAAAGGCCTCCATTCACACATCTAACTAGAAAGCTCCCCCCGCTATTATACAATTACTTAAATGTTTGATTATCAATAATCGCCTTCACTAATCAACAGCTGCAGGCTCCCTTTAATTATATTAAAATTTTAGAAAGTAGTCTCCGTCTGCATAGCATCCTTTATAAAATATCATCATATCATCATCATATTCTAACTTCAACTCTTGTGCTCATCAGGGAAATTAAACTCTAACTTAATCATGAATACATCCGGTAGAAGAACATCGGTAGATTATAAATATAAAAATGAGATTTGGCAGAGTTGTGAAAGATTGTGTGATACGAAAAGAGAAAATAAAAGAGAAATGGCAGATTCCATCAAAATCTTGGAATTCCTTAGGGAGTGTGAGAGAGGCAGAGCATTGGAATTTTTTATATTCCTAATAATCTCTTGGACCAAATTACCCTTGCACACAAAGCAAAATTTCAAGGTCTGCCTCACCATATATTATTTTTTGTATTCACTGGTGCAAAAAAAACTTTTAATTTTTACACTAGTAAAAAAAGGCTTTCTACAATGATTCTCCAGTTGTTGTAAAGTCTTTTCTACGCCGGTTGTTCTACCAGTGTAGAAAATGACATTTTCACATTGATTATTGTCACAATTGGTGTAGATAGCATAAAAAAATTATTTTGTTTCTTTCACATTCCCGGTTTACAATAGAGAACACAAAATAAGCAATTAATATATAGTACAACCAGCTAGCAATTAATGATGAGTTTGGGTTGAGGGAAGGGGATGAGAGGAGGTTACCTTTTGTTTGGTTTAGTTGGTGGGGAAGGGATGGGAGGGATCCCTTATTTGGTTCAAAAAGGGAGGGGAGGAATATAAATAATCAATTTACCATTCTACCCTATCATATTAGGCAGTATTTATAGTTATATTTTATATAAATTAATTTACACCTTAATTTATTTCTCATGGGCATTAATGGATTATCACAAAACATTACAAGGGTAAAATAGTAAAAAAATATTTTTAATATTTTTAGTTAACTTATCATCCGTGTCTAAAAGAACTGAGGAGTTTGTTTATATTTTCTCTCATGAGCAATAATAGAATATGACAAAAACTATGAGGGAAAAATAGTAAATAAATTTTATTTTTATTTTAAATTAATTTCACCTCCATGTCTAGAATGAGTGAGAAGTTTATTTTTAGTTTTTTTATCATTGGAATTAATGAAATATCAAAAAAATTACAAAGGCAAAATAGTCAAAATTATTATTATTATTTTTTAATTAATTTATCATCCATATATATATGAAACGAGTGAGGGTTTTTTTTTTTTTTTCCTCATAAGAATTAATCGAAGATCACAAAGTTCATGAGTGTAAAATGGTCCAAGGTTTTGGCTACCCTACAAAAAATCCCCAATTTGAAGGGGAGCCAAAATAGGCATTATCAGCACATACAAAAAATATGTCTTTAAGACTAGTTGAAATTGGTTTTTTAGACAAGGTTTAGGTCTGGTCTTGTACCAAACGATTTTAAATGTCTTTCCTTATTAATTAAGACAGGTCCTAACCCTGGTCTAAAAGATTACTAACAATATAAATAATTATAACAAAAAGTCCTACAATCCGAAGGTTATGTTATGCAATATAAATTCAATAGACAGTCCTAAAAATAAAAATGCAATCAATATAAGAAAAAATATAACTAACCACGAACCTTACCAATATTATTAGATAATTGAATCTTAATTCTGGCCTTTTTTTTTCAAGGTTTACTTTTTTTGCTTGCATTTCCCCACCTCCAAAGGAATCAAATTATTTTTGGGTGTTGGATATCATGGGTGCAATTTTACACCCGACATCTGCATATCGTTAACACATGATTCATATTGTGAGCACCCATAATATCGTGGATTGCGTGTTAGGTTATCATACTTATACATTTTGATTCTTATTTACCTCAAAGATGAAACACGTACGGCTCTGCCCTACCCCTGTCTTAGGTGATAAAGGAAAATATTCTTATTTAATGAACCTGAGTATAACAATGTTTTGTCTTTACGTCGTGAGACCGTATTCCAATTGTTCCAATAATTTCATGCAGTTGAACTTCTATTAATTTTTTTTCTAAGAAAAAGTAAAACAGAAGATTATGATGAATCTCAAAATATGAACAAATTTCCTCCTTTAAAAGCAGAGCCAACACCATCATTCTCCTCAGATTCCAAACCAGAAGTCCCAGCATAATAACAATGGACAATATCCTCCTAGCTGCTCTTCTTTTTCTCATCCCAATCCTTGCTTTTCTCAAAAGAACCAAAAAAACATCAAATTCCTTATCATCAACAACAGTCCCTCCAGGTTCAATGGGAATCCCCATAATAGGCCAAAGCTTAGGCCTTCTTCGAGCGATGCGAGCAAACACCGCAGAACAATGGATCCAAGAGAGAGTCAACAAGTATGGCCCCATATCGAAGCTGAACCTGTTTGGCAAACCCACGGTGTTCATGTACGGCCCGGCGGCTAACAAGTTCATCTTCACGAGCCACATGGTGACGAACGAGCAGTCGAAGTCGACGAGGATGATACTGGGAGATCGAAACCTGCTAATGCTGAATGGAGAAGAACATAAGAGACTGAGAGGAGCGATTTTGCCGTTCTTGAAGAGAGAATCATTAAAGCGTTATGTGGGGAAGATGGATGAAGAAGTCAAGATGCACCTTGACATGTATTGGCATGGCAAACAAGAAGTCAAGGTACGTTTTGTGCTCTGTTATAGGCATAACAAATTTCTTGATACTTCAAACCATAAACTTGATCTAAAAAATAGAATTAAAAAAAAAGTATATATAGTCCACAGAAGTTGGGTTCAGAGTCACACCTTCCAGCTAGCTGTATGGCAGATCCATTTTGCTTCAGGCGTTGTCTGTATTATTTTCGGTCGATTTCTTTGAAATTTTCAGAAAACTAGGAAAATTTGCCGAAGGATATTTTAACCCAAATGTTTGGTTAATAAAGAAAAATTAAAAAAGTTTATAACTAATTGGAAATTAGCTTGCAAATTATGATTGAAAATTTGGAATTCTGAGTTTATTAAAAAACTAGAAAAAAAACCTCATGCAGAAAAAGTTTAAGAAAATAAATTGTATAGTAATTTTGAAATAAAATAATTGGTTGTATTTTATTATAATATATTATATTTGATTATAAAAGTTTATTCTAGTTATTATACTATTATTTCTTTTAGAACTTTATCTCAAAGTAACGCTTTTAGTGTTTTTAATAAATTATAATTTTCAAGAAATACTAATGGACGTAATTTTCAATATATTTATGATAATATATAATTTTTGTCTTTTATGAATCATTACATGATATAAAATTAAAATCTTGTGTTGAATACTCCATTTATTTAACATTCTATTACTAATAATTTTTCTTCCGAGTTGTGTTCGCTGTCTATAAAATATTTATGATAAGCATATATATATATATAGCTTTTGTCATATATGACTCACTCCCCTATATTATATAATATTAAAATCTTGTGTTGAATGCTTCACTTATTTATCATTAAGTTACTAATAATTTATCTTTCGAGATGCAATTGGCTGTTTGTAAAATATTCTATGCCGTGCATTTGCAACAACTGAATATTAAAGTTTAATTTAGATTTTTTCAGAAAAAATAAAAAACTCATCAAGCAATCATTTTCAATCCTAATCTTAATCCATCCCATTTCTACTCTCCTAACACCCCACTGATTAAAATAATGCGATAATTATCAGAAATCAAATTTGAGCTAGGAGAGAAACTAGTATCAAATTGTACGTGATGAACATGATGAACACGTTAAGTTCTTTTATATGCTTGAAGGTGATGCCACTGATGAAGACCCTAACATTCCACATAATATGCTCTCTTCTCCTTGGTGTGGAGAGAGGAAAACTAAGAGACGAACTACTGGAATGTTTTGAACCCATGATAGAGGGAGTGTGGTCAATCCCCATTAACTTGCCCTTCACACGCTATAATCGGAGCCTCAAAGAGAGCTCAAAAATTCAGAAACTGTTGAAGCAAATTGTGCAGAAGAAACAGAATGAACTCATCAAGAATCAAAATAACACTTCTTTTGAACAAGATCTCATCACTAGTTTGCTTGGCATGAAAGATGAAGAAGGAAAACAAGTGATGAATGAGAAGGAAATCATCCAAAATATAATGCTTCTTATGGTTGCTGGCCACGACACTTCGGCTATTCTTCTGACTTTCCTTGTCCGTCTCTTGGCTAATGAACCAGATATTTATGCATCACTACTTCAAGGTATGCCTAATTATATAAAATTAAGACTCTATAGGTTAAAGATTGTGTGTGTGTCAGTATATATATATCTATATATATATTCTTCTATTTAAGTACAAGCAATAGTAGGATTGAAATTATCTTTGGTATGACATCAATTGTTTTTACAACCCAAGTGATACGCATTAACAACTTCTCACAACCGGCCAGTTTATGGTTTTCTTCACATTTAAGGCCAAAAATATCAGCTTTCCAGCTATGTGGGAAAATAGCGAGTCAATTTGAAGAATATAATAAGTGAGGTGGTCATGACTTTATTTGGAATGTCATCAATATATCTCATGGATATTTTGATCTTCTGGATTACTTTTAGGGGAAAAACTACATCTTTTTAGATTTTTTGAGGGAAAAAGTCTAGTTTAAGAAAGAGTGTTCCATCAAGCTAAAAGATATATGAAACTAATGCAATTTGATCTCTTAAGCTGAGTAATCCCATTTCCAAATAACATTTTTTTTTATCTTTTCTAATGTAGGGTCTTCCATTAATTAAGTTGCATTTATTAATTAACATCACAAATTAAATAATATATATATATATCAGTAGACCAAAATTTTGATGATAGACTCTTCTTTAAAATCAAATGACACTAATTAAAACATGTTGGGGATTTTGTGGTTGCAGAACAAGAAGAAATAGCAGAAAGCAAGCTGCCAGGAGAATCTCTAACATGGGAGGACCTGACAAAAATGAAGTACACTTGGAGAGTAGCATATGAAACTCTTAGGATGTTTCCTCCTGTCTTTGGTAACTTGAGGATGGCTGCAAGAGACATTGAGTATGAAGGATACCTCATACCTAAAGGATGGCAAGTAAGTGAAAGCATCCTCCATCAGTAATAAAATATAGAAATAGGTCCTAAAATAAAAGTGAAGTAAATATTCAAATATTTGTTCCACTGTTTCATTTTCATGAATACAAATCTATAATCAAAGGGGCCTCCAATGCACCTATACTCTCCCTAATGCCCCTTTTAATACCCCAACTTCCTAAATGTTTTCCCCTTTTCTTTAGATTATGATATTCTAAAAAAAATGAGTCACATTTTGATATGGTACATTACGGGAATGAAAAGGTGCAGTTTAAAAAAAAAATCAATTTTTTAAAAACAAAGATATTTTAAAATTGTGCAGTTTTGATTTTAAGGAGAAAAAAATCATACAGAAATTCAAAACCACACCATTTCATACCCATAAGATATCAAATATCACTGAATTTATATAGAATGTAATAAAATAAAGAAAAGAGAACAAATATTTGGGAGCTTTGAGCGTTACAAGGGGCATTATTAGAGACTGAGGCATTACCGCATTAGAAACCCCATTGTCTGATGTAACCTGATCACCTAATAATAGTCTGCTCATATAGAATTAATAATCTGCCACCAAATTAAATAACATCAAAATCAGACAATATACAGTTTAATGTTAAGCGTTAGATGACAGTGGATTAGATGTCCAATGTTTTAAGTATTTTAAAAATAGACAGACCGAATTAAACATTTACCTACATGTGTTAGGGTCCAAATTAGGGTATTTAATTCCCTTTATTATGACATTGTATCGTAAAGCTCAAAGTCTTTTAATGTTTTGGTTTATATATAGATCTTCTGGGTTTCAGCAATGACCCACATGGACAATAATATATTCCCAGAAGCATCAAATTTTGATCCAAATAGGTTTGAGAACCAATCATCCTTACCCCCCTACAGTTTCATCGCATTTGGAGGAGGACAAAGATTGTGTCCTGGCATTGAGTTCGCCAAGATTGAAACTCTGGTAGCAATTCATTATCTGGTGACTCGCTTCACTTGGAAGTTATTATGTGCAGATAATTTTTTTAAGAGAGATCCACTGCCAGTACCAACCCAAGGCCTGCCCATCCAAATTTCGCCAAGGAAAGTGTATTAGCAATCAATGTAAGAAAAAGAAATGCCCACTCTCTTTTTATTCTGGTTATGTAATTAAGAATATATAGTTGGAATTGCAACTTTCTAGTATATGCCTACACCCTATTACTAGATATTCGAACCAAGTCTTTGAATGTAACCAGTGACAGAGTTGGATATGAGGGGATGTGTTATAGTGACACTGTTAATGCAAAATAGGACATTATACTATTGTGTTTGTATTTGCTCGTGAATGTTGTACCGTACTAGACATTTAAAATAGTAGTAGTAGAATTGCTAGTTTATATCATTTTCATGAAATATATCTAATTAATTATCATGTTGACATGTGACAACTTGAGGTACTAGGCTTGGCTGGATTGCTTGTCATCCTCCTTAGGTAGTGCCATATGATAGCTTGTAGGAGAAGAAACCATGCAAAATGAGCATCAGGTCCTTTATTAATGAGGTGTCGCCTTCTTATGGCTTGGAGAGTAAGTAACCTTAGGAAATAACCTTTCTACCCTTCAATAATTGTAATTAGCTAGCCACATTTTCGCTCTTCATGGGTTATGGAAGACATGCACTTGGGCGTAAGTGGTGGTCATAGGGCCTATTTAAGGACCATAAGTCATAAGTTAACAAATATGCCCTAATCATTTTGTAATTTGGCCCAAAAGCATTCTTAAGGGCTTGTTTTCCATGGATCATTTTTCTTATGAAAATTTCCACCTTCTTTTCCATGGTTGATTGTCTTTTTAACTTTAGTTCCTCAATTTTCCTACAATAAATAAAACAAAAAATTCCTTCGTGCAAATCAGTTTAGTCTAGAGAAATAAAAATATGACAATTTCACCATTTTTAGCATTTCATTTGTGCAGCACCTTCTAATCCAAAATAATCATAATAATTACATTATATTTAAGCACAACAACAATAACAATAAAATCCCATAAATAGATATAAAAATATGTAATAAAATAGATACATATTAGTCATATTTCTAGCATTGAATCAAAGCATCAAATGTAATAAACACATATACTTGGTAACTTTTAAAATCATCATACATGAATTGTGTAATATCCTGAAAACACATATATCAAACATATAAATACCAACAAAACATATTAATAGTCAGCCAATCAAGCAAGGAATTTTACATATGACACGAACCCAATTCCTCAGTTTCTTCATCATTTTTCTTCTTTACTTGCCTTAAGAAGGGTTGTAGTATCAACAATAATATTGTCTCCAAGAGCCCCATTAGCATTGAGTACAAAAATAATATTTCATTTCTTCAGCACCCATAGAATAATGCAGAACATTTAGTCTAGCACGAGCATCACATTTGGAGTAATAAATTTGGAGGTGGTTTTAAAGTGAGCTTCCCTTTATCACATTTAGTCAAGGGCAACTTGAGGAATGAAAATGTAAAACATAGAATTTGCTTGATAATGAGATGGTACGAAAGTTATTCCAAGACACATCAGAGCATAGTAATGAAAGAAACTTTATATTCGGACCTAACAAATTCCTATATAATGGTTGGATTGCATTAATTGAAGTACGGTACCTGAAGTTAATAGATAAGTGCGTCGCGGGCCTGTTTGAGATAGTAGTGGTAGAAATGAATTTTTTTCTTTTTGCTGGACTTTTTTTATGAGTTTTTTTTTTTTTTTCTAAAAGCCATATTGTTGGTGAGATTTGTGTTTGAGATAGTGGTGACAGAAGTGACTTTTTTCCGCCAAAGAGAGTTGGCATAGATGGTAAGGGATTTGGTCAAGTCCCAAAGGGATGTGTGTTCGATCCTCGCTGCCGTTGCTGGGACTCCTTTGGTAGGCGATCTCGTAAGTCCCCATTAAGTGCTCAAAGAGCCCGGGGCCGTGCTCTGGCCTTGGTAGGGGACTGATGCCGAACCTCTCCAAAACCTTTTTTCTTATCAAAAAAAAAAAAAGTGACTTTTTTCCATATAGGCTCTTGTTTAGCATAGCATTTGAAAATTCAGTTGAGATGGAAAATAATTGAAAATGACATGAATGGATATTTTATTTTTTCTTCTAAATTTCTCTAAAAACTCTTGAAAAATATTTTTTATATTTAATTTTTTTATTAAAAGTTTGTAGTATAATTTGCACTACAAATTTTGTCCCATATTTAAGACTGGATGGAGTATTATATATATATATAGACACATACACACATCACCCACATTTTAAATCATTGTGCATTGCTTTTAAGATATATCAAATGTATGTATGTATGTGTGTATATCATATTTTACCAAAAAAAATTAATATACCAAAATCGTATCGAGAAACTCCCTGATCGCCTATAAATTCCCCACCCCACCCAGGATTCAACTCACAGATCCTTCGTGATAGTTTTTGGGCCGGTAAAAATGAAAACGTAATTAAAAATGAAAAGAAACCTGTTGAAAAATGAAATTATAGTAACTTGCATGTCAACTGTTTCCATTTATAATCTTCACAACAACTCAGAAAAAAAAGCAAATGAAATAGGCATTGTTTTTTTCTTTGGTTGAAAAATATTGCTGAGTTGTCCACCCGTCCAGGCCGGTCTTCAAGTAAGATAGGCATTGTTTTTTGCTTTGGTTGAAATATTGTTAAGTTGTCCAGGTCTTCATAATTTGGAAGTTGGCGGAAATCATTTGTCCTGCACGGTCATTTTCCAGAAAAAGGTGAAGCCACTGTGATGGTGATGGACTAGAAGCTCCAAGAAGTATCTTCAAACCCAAAAGTCCATGAAATGTTGAAGCTTTCCCAAATTATGACCGATCTAAATGTGGCAGTCTTAAAACCCTTTTTTATACCAGTGAAAGGAGCACTCCGAGTAATGCAGTACTGTTCTTAAATATTTTAAAACAACTGCAGGAAGGAGGGGAGTGTCGTTCGAGTTTTTTGAAACTAATAAGAACATATATGAAGGGCTCTCAGCAGGTTCATGCAGTGGCGGACCTACAATGGGGGCAATGTGGGCAAGTGCAGACATAAAATATATATAATTTAAAAGAAATTTTGTAACAACATGTATAGGTGGTCTGATGGTAAATCCTCTAATCTCTCCCCTTACTCACAGGTTGACGGTTCGAGGCCACCCAAAGTTCCCTCTACTCTTTTTTTTCCCCATTTCCAATTCCCCCCTCTCGTCATTTTCCCCCAAATTTTTCCCCCAAATTTCCATTGCCCGACGCTCTCCCTCATCCATCGTTCCATTGGCCGACGCTCTCCCTCGTCCGCCGTTCTTGGCCGACGCTCTCCTTCGTCCGCCGTCGCTCAGGCTTGATTCTCGCTTTCAGCTTTGGAATTTGATTTTCCGTAAGATTTGTTTTTTTGCCCTTCGATCTACTATCGTTTCACCTTTCCCGGGTTTCCTGTTCGAGATCGATTGGTTGTTTTGTTGTTCTTCATACCTTTAGTGATATTGCTTCCGGCACGCCTTTAGTCTATACACTATAAATGAGTTGATGTTCTTGTTACATCATTTATGATTTGAAATCCTCTGTCTAACCAGAATCTGTAAATGCCTTGATTCTTTCCTGAAACTCAAGTAAGTTTTCTTGTTATTATTTGAGAAAGATTATCTGCAATGTATTGCTGGCAAAACAATCAACTAATCATTAATTTTTTATTATGCTTAAAAGTTAAAATTGCTCTAGAATCTAGATTGAGCCAATATGGAGCCTTATAGATCTTATAAAGTTCTTACACTTATGAACATTATTGTTCTGAAGAATTTTAGCTGAAAGTGTGTGCTGAAGAAGCTATGGCATGACCCATCGGCTTAGTATAATGGGAAAGGCATATTTAAGTAGTAAGTATGAACAATTTTATAAGTTACTGCAGAGCTGGTATTCTTTCAAAACCACATAGCTTCCGGTGCTGCCAGATAACATTTTACATTTGAAAGAATTTGGTTGATTGGTCTTCTTGCTGAGTTATTTATATTGAAGTGTTTTCCCATATGATAAATAGCCTGTTTGCTTTACAAACTTGTTTCACCATGGTGGTCATCTAATTTTGTTTTGATAGAACACCATTTATTGTAATCACCATTTCTATGAGGTTATTAATGATCTTCGGTTCTCTCTATCCCAGTGCAGCAGCAGCACCTATCTGCCTTATACTCAATTCTGTGGAATTGTGAGCCATTGTACTATTCACTTCTGCAACTACGTGTCCTTGGGCAACATGATTAAACCAGCATATGTAGAGAGTTGAGAGTATTTTAGTGTAATTCATTTTCGGTCTCTACTTGATATTTATAGGATAGCTTTCTTTCATAACCTTGTTTTTTGTAGGACATATTTTACCATACCCGTTGATACCTGAAAGCACAATATCTAAACTTGATTCCCAACGAGTGAGTCAAGTCATTCCTTGTTTATGACAAATAATTAATTTAACGAATGTTCTTAATTTAGCTAAATTAGTTATTTTGATCCTTATTTTATAATTTGTAGGTAAGAAGTTCTGGAACATGTTCCACTTATTGAATAACTTTTATTGCTTTGGAAGTATTATTTAGTTCTATTTGTTGTTTAATCTCCCGGAATTCTCCATTGTTTGGAACTTTACCAACTGATCAATGTATTTTGCAGCTTTGCAACTACAATTCTTTTAAGGGAGTTCTTTATTGCAAGCCACACTTTGACCAACTTTTCAAAAGAACTGGTAGTCTTGACAAAAGCTTCGAAGGTAACAAAGCTTTCATTGATTAGCTTTCTTTAAATTTCATTGCTCTACATTAGCTTCATTGATTTGCTTTATCTAAATTGCTTTGGAGTTGGGAAATCATAGCTTCAGTTGCTTAGTGTCCCTGTATAAAAAAAAATTTCGGGGGCAGTCCCCGTATCCCACCACTAATTGTGCACCCACAAACCTAAAATCCTGGGTCCGCCACTGGGTTCATGTACAGCATATATATACCGAGAAGGAAATGCTTGTGATTATGCTCTTGCAAATCTGAGTTTTGTACAGGAAAAAGATAGTGTATTGTTTAAATGGCCGCCACATAGGATTAAGCGATGGTTGTACAATGATTGAGTGGGTGAATGTTGCATTTCCATTATAGAGTTCATTCAATAATATTGGGCCATGGGACCCATTTTTAACCAAAAAAATCTACCCTTATCACTTTATTATTATAACTATGTTTCTGTTAAAATTTCTGTTAATAAACTTGATTCAGTTCAAATAAATTAAGTCAAAGGCCTCCATTCACACATCTAACTAGAAAGCTCCCCCCGCTATTATACAATTACTTAAATGTTTGTTTATCAATAATCGCCTTCACTAATCAACAGCTGGCTCCCTTTAATTATATTAAAATATTAGAAAGTCTCCGACTGCATATCATCCTTTATAAAATATCATCATATCATCATCATATTCTAACTTTAACTATTGTGTTCATCAGGGAAATTAAACTCTAACTTAATCATGCATACATCAGAGATAGAAGATCATCGGTAGATTATAAATATAAAAATGGTATAAAAATGAGATTTGGCAGATTTGTGAAAGATTGTGTGATACGAAAAGAGAAAATAAAAGGGAAATGGCAGATTCCATCAAAATCTTGGAATTCCTTAGGGAGTGTGAGAGAGGCAGAGCATTGGAATTTTTTATAGGGAAAATTACGCGTAGGTCCCAAGAACCGAAAATTTTTACAAAAAAGTCCCTTGAAATCACAAAATTACATAGAATTGAAGTCCCAAAGGACTTTTTTGATATTATTTGTATGGAATTAAAATCCAGGTTTTTAAATGTTGTTATAAATATATGCAATTCCTGTTGTAAATACATGCATTTCCTGTTATAAATGGTCAGATTTTAAATTTTGTTGTAAATACAGCACTTCTTGTTGTAAATATAACATTTTTCTGTTGTAAATGATCTCTCTACGTTCAAAATTCAGGTGTTTAAATGTTGTTGTAAATATATGCATTTCCTGTTGTAAATACATACATTTCCTATTGTAAATGGTCAGGTTTTAAATTTTGTTGTAAACACAGCACTTCCTGTTGTAAATCTAGCATTTTTCTGTTGTAAATGATCTCTTTACGTTCAAAATCCAGGTGTTTAAATGTTGTTGTAAATATAGGCATTTCCTGTTGTAAATATGGCTTTTTCTGTTGTAAATGGTCAGGTGTTTAGATGTTGTTGTAAATATACACTACTACAAAATTTGGATATTACTACCCAAAAAAACGTCCATATTTAGAAAAAGGACGTCCAAAATGAAGGCGGTGGCATTCTTGTAATTATTTTTAAAGAAGTTGAGCCTTCAGCGTCCTAAATAAGACATCACGACTCCTTAAATTGATTTTTGGTGTCCTTAAATTTTTTAAGGACGTCTAAAATTGTTTCGCGCCATAAAAAATATGAGAAATTTTTTGTCAATAAAATTAATTTATGGCGTCCTAAATAAATTTCAGGACGCTTTTAATTTGGCAATTTACTTTACGCCATGAATTTTTTTTTTGGCGCCGAGGATGTTTCTTAAAGAGAAATTAGAAATTTCATAATATTGGCGACCTAAATTGTAATCAGGTCGCCTATATTTTTAATAGTAGCGACCTGAATCACAATCAGGTCGCCAATATTTTAATATTGGCGACATGATTAGGATTCAGGTCGCCAATATTAAAATATTGGCGACCTGAATGTGATTCAGGTCGCCACTATTAAAAATATAGGCGACCTGAATGTATTTCAGAACGCCAAAAGTAGAATATAGGCGTCCTGAAATCTGATTCAGGTCGCCAATATTCATTTTTTTAGGTTAATATATACACGCGCCTCTTCAATTTCCCTCACACTCACATACTCCGACAGTGCGCGAAATCCTCTCGTATTTTCTCCTCACTCACACTCTCGTCTCGCTCCTTCTCCAAGGCCATCCCTTTCGTTGCCGTATGTCTCCGCCGTCCCCTCCTCCGTCTCCGCCATCGTCACTGATCACAATTCTCTCTCGCTCACTCCGCCTTTTTCGCCGATCGAAGAAACCCACCAAACCCAAGTAAACCCAAGTAAGCTTGTTCGTTATTCTTAAGTTCTTTGATTCCTAATAACCCATTTTATTCGTTAATGCTTCTTGCTTATGGATTGGATTTTTGCTTCTGATTAGGATTCCTGCCTCTCTCTCGCTCACTCCGCCTCCTTCCCGATCGAAACCCGCGAAACCAAGTAAGCTTGTTCGTTCCTCTTGTTCTTTGATTCCAAAACCCATTTAATCGGTAATGTGCTTCTTGCTAGTTGGTCACTGTAAGGATTTTGTGCCAGATAATGGCTTAGCACAAGTTTTTAAAGTAAGGCCCAGATCCTGACTTCTTCTTTTTTATGCATGAATGAACTAAAAATGCTAAGGTTCAGGTAAAAAATGTTAAGATTAAGGTGTAAATCTACTCATGAAGTATTTGTGAACATTTTCCGATATTATAGTGTTTTCTTGGCTTCAAAAATGGAAATGAAAGTTCCAAAATGATACAAAAATGTCACGATCTTTAATTTAATGTCTATTGATCGTTTTCTGTGTGAGACTCACATTGTTGTCCAAGCGTGAAAAAGGTTTATAAAGAGAGGTAATGAACGTTAGTTAAAGTAATGGACTTTAGGTCATATTAATTGTCATGATATTTTACACAAATTTAGAATCTTGATTAGCATTTTTACAGTTAAGAAAACTTCACACAGTGCCAAGTTCACAAATACTTTATTAATAGAGTTACCCCTTAACTTGTATTAAATTATCCTCATTGTGCATTCGCTCTGTTTCCCCCAATTTTTTAAGCAAAATGTAGATTAATTACCTTATAATATAAGCATGTCATTAGATCCATATTTATTTAATCTTTTTCAAATAGCTTAATTTTGGGTTTCGTACATATCTACCAAAAATATTTCCCTTAGGCTTTTAGTAAGAGTTAGAATCTCTCTCATTAGAAATTGTTGTCCTTCTTGGTTGAGAGAGAGAGAGATGTCATTCTTGTGTAATCTTCAATTCTTAGGTGCTTAACCAATGGTCTATAAGACCATAAATATTTATTCTCCCACATAGGACTATAATTATCAAACAGTGATCCACTACTCCACACCTTTAAAGCTCCAAGGGAGTACAATTTGTCAAACACTCATTATCCATTGTTTCTTTTACTCTTGAGGTATGTTGCTTTAATTTCTTCCAATCCTTGATTTTTTTTTTTTTGTCTTTCCTTTATTATTTGCTTGTTTATTACTTAATAACCTATCTAACATTGATTTGTCCTTGATGAACAGGAATATGTCGAGCTCAGAGGAGTCATCGGGTGATAGGGTTGATCAACCCGTTAAAAGAAAGGGTAGAGGTAGCACACATATGGGTGCGCTGATTGCACGCCGTGGTAATCAAAAGAAGCGGCTGCATGTGGAGTTTGATTCCAATATGAATCCAATTGGTCAAGAGGACGACAATTTCATTAGCTATTTAGGTTATCTGGCTCGAAGCAAAGTCTCCATTGTCTACTCTCATTGGAGATTGGTTACTCAGAAAACGAAGGACTTGATCTAGGCACAAATTCTTGTATATCACTTTCCAAATAATGCATTTGTTGATTTAGTCTTATTACTTTATATGTAATTAATGATCTTCTCTTTTACCTTGCAGCAAACGTTCGATGTCCCCAACAATAAGGTGATGAACAAGCATTGGATGGGCGAAGTTCGTCTACGATGGAAGGACTTTAAGAACAAGCTGACAAAAAAGTACATTCGAGGGCCAAAGAGGAACGAGGATCCGTGCAAGATGTATGATTTCATTTCTCCAGAGGACTGGTAGGAGTTTGTGGCATCTCGACAAAATCCTGAGTTTCTTGTAAAATTTCTTATCGTATCTTATCTCTTAGTTGAATGTACTTGACATCGTATACTAATTTTTATTTGTTTTCGTTTCACAGGAAAAGGCTCAAGCCAATAGAGAGAGGCAGGCGAGAAATAAGTATCCACATCGCATGTCCAGAGCTGGATATAAAAAGCTGGAACGAAAGATGATGGAAGAAGAGTTGGAGCGAATGAAGGAAGCTTCCCAGGCCGATCCTTCCATTGTTGTCCAGCCCCCTGCCCGTCCTCCTTGTCACCAAAAATGGAAAGTTGCGATGAATCCCGATTGATTTTCATTGCTAACACACTCACACTGAATGTTTTGTATGTTTTCATAGGATGAAGAAGTTGCCCCCAGATTTCCGTACTTAGCACAGCTGTGAGAGCTGTACAGGGACATCCCCTTTATATCCTTGGAGATGCGTACGGGCATTTTCGGTGCAGAGAAGGCATATCCCATTACCATTGACAAAAAAGATTTGGGGGAGTTTATGAATCTGGAGTGCCTGGATATAGAGTTTCTTCAAGTTGCAATCCTGTAAGTTTTTTTCCGCTTATACATTATTGCAATGTTTTTTTTGGTTTTATATATTTAACAATAGTTATCATTTTATTTTGATCATAGTGTCTGCCACGACATTTGCGTCCAGAAGAACCGAACGGATTCGTATGGCTTCTTATGTCCTGCAAACACCACGAGTGAGAGGAATAAGTTAGCCAGAAGGTCACTTTATGTCGGTTTAGCAATGGGCGACGGAGAATTGCCTTGTTATCTAGCTCCAATAATTGAAGGGTACGTATTTTAGTTTTGTCTATATTACATTTTTTAGAATAAATTTCTTTCTTGTCATAATTTAATATTAATATGTATATTTTGTAGTGGTCATTGGACCCTGGTTGTTGCCTGTCCCGCCAAGAATGCATGTTATCGGTTGGATTCCTTAGGTGGCAAGCCAAACGAAGACATCAAAGCCATGTTTGCTGGGTAAGTAAATTTTTGTCTAAATCATCGATTCTTCTTTTAAATGAATTGTTTTCATGTCTGTTAATTTCCATTTTAATGATAGTGGTCTGAAGACGTATAGACGACTTCTTGGAGCAAAAGAGCAAGGTGGACCGAAGTGGTATTATCCGAAGGTAAGTAGTTTCAATTCAAATTCTTTCATTGACACAGTAACTTTCGATATGCCTTTATTCGTTTTAACAAGTTGCTTTTGATTTATAGTGCCCTCAACAACCAGGGAAAACCGAGTGCGGATACTACGTTATCCACCACATGCATGCCATCGTTTCCACCGGACGTCTTACAGGTTTTCTTAATGTACGTGATCGCTCCATGATTCTCAAATTATGATTAGAATGTGATTGCACACTTGTTGAGTTTTTAATTATTTCATTCACACTAGTGAAGTACTTCATTGGTTTATCTTATGGCTTGTTTTCCAATTTACAGTTTTTTGATAGTAGTGTTGCTTCGTTCTCGGATGAAGAAGTCGATACGATTCGAGACGTTATGGCTAGACATCTTCTGCAATACGTACAGGTATATATGTGAATTTGACATTGTTGTTGGTATAGTGCACTAGTTCAAATTATGTGAATTTGACATTGTTGTTGTTGGTAGTGCCCTAGCTAGTTCAATTGAATTTTAGTTTTCAATGCTCTTGTATGCATTTCATTTTGACATAATTGTTGTTGATGCTCATGTATTTCAAATGTTAGTTTATATAGTGCACTATAGTTAGTTTATATATGTCTCACTTGTGGCTAATCACCGATAATTTGTTGGGAATTATTTGAGCACCGTGGCTTGGCTTGTAAATATTGTTTTCTGTTTTGCGAGCAATTTTGGAATAGTGTACATTTATTGTAGTCATTTAAAAAAAACTAAAATAAGGCGTCCTGAAATTAAATTCGGGACGCCAAAAAATAATTTAAGGAGTCCTTAAATAAAATAAGGACGCCTCATATGACATTTAAAAAAAATAAATAAATAAGGCGTCCTGATATATAATTTCAGGACGCCTAATATGAGGCGTCCTGAAACTAATTCAGGACGCCTCAGAAACTAATTCAGGACGCCTCATATGAGGCGTCCTTAATTATATTCAGGACGCCTAATATGAGGCGTCCTGAAATTAATTCAAGACGCCAAACTATAGGAAAAACAACTACCCTGCCCGAGACGTCCCTCTGAATAAGGACGTTAATTGGGTCTTATTTAGGTCATTTTTTCGTTTTTTTGTAGTAGTGATATGCATTGCATGTTGTAAATATATACATTTCCTGTTGTTAATACAAATAATATTAAAAAAGTCCCTTGGGACTTCTGTGTAATTTTGTGATTTCAAGGGACTTTTTTATAATTTTTTCCGTCCTTGGGACCTGCGCGTAATTTTCCCTTTTTTATATTCCTAATCTAATTAAGAAGTAAAATCTACCCTTGCACACAAAGCAAAATTTCAAGGTCTGCCTCACCATATATTATTTTTGTATTCACTGGTGCAATTTTTTTTATTTTTTATTTTATAATTTTTACACTAGATAAAAAAAGGCTTTCTACAATGATTCTCCCGTTGTTGTAAAGTCTTTTCTACGCCGGTTGTTCTACCAGTGTAGAAAATGACATTTTCAAATTGATTATTGTCACAACTGGTGTAGAATAGCATAAAAAATTATTTTGTTTCTTTCACATTCCCGGTTTACAATAGAGAAGACAAAATAAACAATATATAGTACAACAAGCTAGCAGTTAATGGTGGATTTGGTTTGAGTGGAGGGGATAAGAGGAGGTCACCTTTTGTTTGGTTTAGTTGGAGGGGAAAGAATGGGAGGGATCCCTTATTTGGTTCAGAAAGGGAGAGGAGGAGTAGAGATAATCAATTTACTATTCTACCCTATCATATTAGCCTATATTTTTATTTTTATTTTATATAAATTAATTTACACCTTAATCTATTTCTCATGGGCATTAATGAATTATCACAAAAAAGTACAAGGGTAAATAGTAAAAAAAATATTTTGAATTCTTTTAGTTAACTTATCATCCGTGTCTAAAAGAACTGAGGAGTTTGTTTATATTTTCTCTCATGAGCAATAATAGAATATGACAACAACTACGGGGGAAATAGTAAATAAATTTTATTTTTATTTTAAATTAATTTCACCTCCATGTCTAGAATGAGTGAGAAGTTTATTTTTAGTTTTTTGGGTTAAGGTGCAAAAATGTACATGCAATGAGCGTGAGTCCACATAAGGTGCTTAGACCTTATGTGCTTATTACATGCTTATACCTCAAATTGAGGTATGGGCATGTAATTTTTTATTTTTTTAATATATTGTATTTATTTATATTTAAATTATGTGCTGCTTTCTGAAATTTTTTTTTGCACCCAGTATCTCAAATTAATTAGTTTCCATGATACTGGTGTTACAGACAAATATTTCTGAATGCAAGATTGGAAACTAATTAATTTGAGATACTGGATGCAAAAATCATTGTAGAAAGCATCACATAATTTAAATACAAATAAATACAATATATAAAAAAATTAAAAATTACATGCTATAAGCATGTAATAAGCACATGAGGTCTAAGCACTTTATGTGGACTTGATGAACGTCTAACACCAAATGTTTTTTTAGGTGTAATAGTAACTAGATGGTTACCAAATTAGTGCAAATGCCACATATGCCTCTAATGGAGAAACGGTGGCCATGAACTTTGGAAGGATTGAATAAAAGTGCTAGTGGAGTGGGAAGATGTAACATCCCATTTTTAAAAGCCGAATAAATATTTTTTTTTCATTTAAAATCATCAGAGTAGAGCATCGGAGCATAAGAGTAACTGATATATATTCAAAATATCAACCGTAGTGTAATATCATAACAGTACATTCCTCCGAGTTCTCAAAAGTAAATACATAGTCAAACGGAGATTCTCCAGCTGGGTCTCTCAAGTGTGCTGCTTTCCCTTCTCTTCCGCCCTTTGGTCTCCTGACCCTGACGCTATGTTAAGAGCTGAGGTCCAATGCACCGGACCTCAGGTAACGGTTAACCTCATGTTTACATATACAATATATGGATTACGGACAATCACAACAACAGATATATCACACACAACCAATGCAGATGTAACGCTCCCAGCATACAGACGTTTTGCTCCCAGCATGCAGATATATCGCTCCCAACATTACAGATGTATCGCTCCCAGCATGCATACAGTTATCCTCTAAGATCAATATGTATTCAAACAACATACCACCAATACGCATACAATACACACAACGCATATATGCATACAATAACTGTAACACCCCAAATTCCACACGTCAAATGGTGTCGGATGACACCTAGTTTTAGAAATTTCAACAGAATTTGAGGTGCTACATCAGAGTACTGCGGAAACGGAGAGCAATGTACTAACAATTGGACAATATATGAGTAAATGATATAAAAATACCCCGACATATGATGATGCCAGGCGTATGCTGGTATATTAAAAATTTCCCGAAGGAATATTCTTGTGATACAATATACAGAGCTTTGTACAATTATATTACTCAAAAAGGTAACTATACAACCTAGTCCAAGCCTTGACTAGACGTAGGGCAACGAACCTAACTCCGTTAACTGAACAGAATGGTCAGGTAAGTGTCTATCATGGGGGCCTCACCGAGTTCACGGTGACTGATTGGCTGACCCACATAGACTAGCCTTGCCTTCGGCACCAAACTATTCGAAATAACTTTATTAGATCCATGCCTGACAATGGGCTCTGATAACTTCTTCTGGCTCTTGCCTCGACCCTCGGTGCAATATTACGACTTTGCCCCTTGGCTCCTTTTTAAGACTCCGTCTACCAGTGCCTTCTCTGTTCCTAATATCTCTGATATTCCTGCTTGAACCTTTCCTGTACTATTAGTTAAGACTGAGGTCTAACGGCCATCAGAACTCAGGTAACGGTTAACCTCATGCTTACATACACAGTATATAACCTTTTAACAATCACAACATTAACAACAAATTCATCAGACACAACCAATACAGATGTATCGCTCCCAGCATGCAGATATATCGCTCCCAGCATGCAGATGTATCGCTCCCAGCATCGCATATGTATCGTTCCCAGCATGCATACAGTTATCTTCTAACACCCATACGCATTCCACAGACATACCATACATTCAATACACACAACACATATACGCATACAATAAACATCAGAGTTAGTGTTACAGTACGCGAACGTACCTTCGTTGACGATATACGGTACGCCTGATGATTGGAACGTGATCACAGTTATCCTATAAGGACAATAGCGTATTTGTTACTAATCAATCATCATAACAATCATTTTAGTCAAAAATGACCATTTTACCCCTGACTCCCCTAATCGGCGGAATTTCGCCAGAACTTCATTACTTTGACTCTAATCTTCCAAAATTTTGACATATCTCTATCCCCAGCATATTTTTGAAATATATATCATCTATTTTTTTTAACCTTTTCTAATTAATTAGCAAGTATACTTTATGCTAATCTAGGCCATAAACACTTAATTAAGGGATTTTACACAATTATCTTTGGATATTCCCTTGATTCATGCTTAAACAATTAGCCAATAATTATTTATTTAATCACTTACTAATTGTTGATAATTTTATTAATTAGGATCAATCATTATCTCACAACTATTTTACTGACATTGGTAATTTATGCCCCATGTATTATATTAAAAATCATTGGGCAACTTATGCCCCCCAAAATAATATTTAATTTCGCCTTATTATTTTTTAAGGAAAATAATCCCATAAATTATCTAAATTAGAGACAACATACTATCTGATTTTTAATAAATATTTACTTGCCTCTCAGGATTTATCATAATATTTCCAAGGTATTTTATGACCCAAAAGTTTACTTAGGGATTTTTAGTTTTTTATTCACTCCAATTTCAATAGAAATTGCCCTAAAAATAAGGTAATTATAACTCAAGATTTGAGACCACATATTCACCTATTCCCAATAGGTATTTTTACTAATTTATGATATTTATCATAAATACTATTTTTAGGGTTTTACAGAAGAAGCTTAGCGTAAGAAGTTATAAAATTTAACTATAAACTTAGTCCCTTTTCAAGACAAAAATGATACTAAATTAAATTAAGAAGTTATCAAAACAAGTTCTGAGATTTTTTACCTCTGGAGTTGAACGATCTCTTGTAGTGAAGAATGGCTCTTTTGAATCCCATTGTATTGCAGCTGCAGAGTATCATCGCTCTTTCTAGCCGGAGATCTGATCCCGGTGACCATGGACACTATTTGCTCTTCCCCAGATGCTCACACGCACCACGAAACCCCGTTGGAATATTCCATTGTTTCTCTCTTTTTAAAGAAACAAAGGCGACAGAAGGAGACGATGTAGTTGAAGCAGAGGATGATAAATCTCCAGAGAGCTTCACCTTCTCATCGTTCTTCCCTGAAATATTCACATACAGAGGCTTTATCAGCTTCAAGTACTTTTGCAACACCTCCTTCGAGAACTTCTACGATCTGCGTCCATGGCTTCTCGAGGAACTAGCACTTCTGCTAAGCGAAGGAGAAATCAGAGAATCTTCCACTTCCTTCTCTTAAAACCTCCCGCTCCTTGGATGCTTGCTAGGCGAAAACAAGCGGTTGATGTTTAGTTTCCTTGGGTTTTTCTCTTTTCAAGAAGGTGATGATTTCTTGGAATTAGGTTATGGATAGGATGAACAAGGTTGGAACCTTACCCTTTTATGGATGATGCCTTTTCCTCTCTAAATCTTTGGTAAAGACTGAAATTTAGAGAGTATAAGGATGTTTAAAAACGTCCAACCCTCTCTAAATCTTTAGGCACCCATTGATAATTACCTACGGGTTTATTTTTCCTATCTTTCCTATGAAAACAAGATGAAGTTGCATGCCCCTTTCGGTTACAATAATTGCAGTGAGCAAATGGATTTGAAGAATGGACAGTTTTTCAAAAATAATTTAAGTATGACTTTCCACCATTCTTCTTCTTTCATTTCTTTTTATCAAAGATGGGATTATATCCAATCCCAGAGCGATCGTTTGTAAATCTTTGTGCTTTTAAAATTACATTTAGCATTTCACTGCCTTTAGTAAACTTTTCAAGAGTTCTCGTAAGATGAGAATTCTTTTTCTTTAACTCAATGCAATCATCACAAATAAAATTTTCAGGAAAAGAAAAGTTTTCTACTTGCTGTTCAAGAGAGGTATTTTTCCTTTTTAAAGCAATGTATTTATCAGCAAGTTTTTCAAATTCGTCTTGAACAGTATTGTATTCAAGCAATAACTCATTATAAGAGGGTTGAGAGTTATATACCTCTTTATCATCCTCATGTTGCTCTTCTTGAGCAACCAGACATATATTTGATGTTTCTTCCTCTTCAACTTCATCTTCATCCGATGAGCTATCTCCCAAAATTCCTGAGACATAGGCTTTCTTCTTGTACTTATTGAACTTCTTCTTTTCTTTGTCCTTGTTCTTCAGTTGGGGACATTCCGACTTGATGTGACCGGGCTTTTGGCATTCATATCAGATAATAGGTTTCTTCTCTTCATTCTTTGGTTTGCCTCTGTTGAATCTTTTATGCCCATGGTCCTTCCGAAAGAACTTTCTGAATCTTCGGACCATCATGCCTAGCTCTTCTTCTTCATCTTCTTCACCATCATCAGATTCCTTAGCTTCTTTGTCTGCCTTGAGAGCAATGCCTTTATTTTTGACATTCGTCTCATCAAGTCCCTTTTTGAACTTGAGTTTACCTTCATACTCGGATAGGCTACCAAATAATGCTGCTACAGAGCTCATTGATTCACCACGGGATTCTTCAATGGCTGTAACCTTAGCTTCCCACTCTTTGCTCAGAATATTCAGAATCTTTCTTACTTGAGCGGATTGTTCGTATGTCTTGCCCAAGGCAGCAAGCTGGTTGATCAGGTGAGTGAATCTTAGCTGGAAGTCAATGATGGATTCACCAGGCTTCATTCGAAGAAGATCATATTCGGTCATTAGAGTATTGACTCTATTTTCTTTGACTCCGGTTGTTCCTTCATGGGCAATCTCCAAGGCATCCCACATAGCTTTTGCAGTTGGTAGAGTGCAGATGCGGAAGTACTCTTGTTGACTTAGAGTACTCTGGAGCATGAGAATGGCTTTGCTATTGAGAGTGACATTTCTTCTGTCATTCTCATCATATGTATCTTCTGGCTTAGGAACTCAAAGTCCATTCTCCAATATGGTTGGTGCGTAATTGCCTATTTCGAACACCCTCCATAGACCGTAGTCATTGGCCATGACAAACACTTTAAATTTTGCTTTCCAGAAAGAGTAATGTTCGCCACTGAAACCGGGAGGACGGTTGATCGAAGCTCCATCAGGTAGAATACCTTCCATTGGATCCTTCTCGAGATGTTAAGCTTTTATGAGAAGACCTTGCTCTGATACCAAATGAAGGTGGAGCTTGAATCACCAAGAGGGGGGTGAATTGGGGATTCTCAAAAATCTTTTCGATAGGCTCTGTTTTCGGATAGAAAATGAAAGTAAAACAGAGTATAAGGAGAAGAAGCAAGACACAAGAATTTATACTGGTTCGGTCCAACAACTTGACCTACGTCCGGTACCCAGACTCTCTGGGATTTCTCACTATCAAGATTGATTACACACTCTGCACTCAAGAGTAATTCTCTCTCTAGAACTTACTCACCCTTACAAGTTGTAATCAATGAACCCAATCTCCAAGTCCCCTTGACTTGAGATAACTTACAGGAATGATTTACAATCAAGAAAAACTCTCTCTAAGAGTAGATATGATAATCACTGAAGAATAAATGTATCAACAGATACTTTCACAAGAAATCTCAAAGAGTAAATGAAACTATCTTAATTTTCGTTCTTGCACGGTTGGTTGTTGAGAAGACTTGAGTGCATCTCTATTTATAGATAGAGATCATTAATTGACCGTTGTAATCCCTCAGATAACCGTTGGAGTGATTAGAAGAGGATTAGTGAAGGTTTGGGTCTTCTTCTCTTTCTACTCTTTGATTAATTCAGCTTTGAAGAAATTCAGAGTTGACTCTCTGATTATTAATCCGTTGGAAGAGCAGTTTGTTGAATGTAGAAGGCAAGCATTAACTTCTCCAAAACGTGTGGAGAATGTTTTCCCAAAAGCATGTAAGTTTCTGCACTTTTGCATTTAATGTGCTGACATGCTTTATGCTTTTTGCCTAATCTCCATTTAAACCTGTCTTTAACCATCTGAAACTCACTAACAAACTGATTAAACATAGTTAAGAATAGTTATAAGTGATGGTAAAGAGTATTGAGATTAAACAGAAACATTTCATGAAATCGTTCAAATCAAAATTCAAATTTTGCGATGGAAACTCGAGTTGGTTCTTCGAAACTCGAGTTTTCATGTTTCAGAGAATTTTTAACGAAAGACCGAAACTCGAGTTTTCAAACTAAACTCGAGTTTTCTCTTCACAGACACAAACATCGCGATTTGGCATTTTGGACATGTTGGTGAATAGTGCAAAACTCGAGTCAATTAATGACTAACTCGAGTTTTGGATTCTTGAATGAAAAAACATGTTTTAGTCCAAAAGCTTAAAACTGGAGTTTCCAAAACATAACTTGAGTTTTGAAAGGCTCAAAATTGGCAGAGCTCTCTGCCTGGCCAAAACTCGAGTTTTCAAAACATAACTCGAGTTTTTACATTTGTTGAAAACTTTGGAAACTTTTCTTTAGTGACGAAACTCGAGTTTCAAAACAGAAACTCGAGTTTTCTCTTTTATGAGAAAACGTTGAAAACTTTGGTCGATTCAATCATGGAATTTTTCACAAGGTCAGAGACGAGCATTGTTCTCAGATAAGGAAAACTCGAGTTTTCAAACAGAACTCGAGTTTCCAGAAGACGTTGGAAACTTAGAGAACTCTCTGTATAACCCAAACTCGAGTTTCCAAATGGAAACTGGAGTTTTGGTTTCTTTGAAAAAACTTGGTTGCTCTCTGTCTTGTCAAAACTCGAGTTTTCAAAATCAAACTCGAGTTTGCTTTGTCTGTGGAAAAACTCGAATGCTCTCTGTATGGCCAAAACTCGAGTTTTCAATCCCAAACTCGAGTTTGTCAATTTTTACAAAATTTCGAGCATTTCTCTGTCAGGCCAAAACTCGAGTTTCCAAACTGAAACTCGAGTTTTCCTTAGACAATAAGTTTTTCAACTTACAAAGACAAACTTCTTCTGTGTTTACAATTGTCCGTTATCATCAAAACCAATTGAGAACTAACATTCTTGGCATGTCCATTTATACTCATGTATTCAAGTTACACCCAAGAGTACATTGTTCTCCCCATTTTCAGGTGGATAGAGTTGTGCAGTTAAAGTATAACCTTAGGACATAGTGTTCGATGACATCCTTAAGTCCAGGACGATCTGTACTACCAAACGATGAGAGACTTTATATATCCAACGATACTCTCTACAATGAATCTTTGTGGAGTCTCTTGGCAAATCTGTTCCGTACTATCTGTTCTCTAACATATCTACCCACGACATCAGCTAAGGCGTCTCCATGTCTGTATTCCATGAGCTCCCTACCTTGTACCTCTGTACAAGTAGATGATGTCATACTAGTCTTATTGAGATCATCAATGCCCTTTCTTGGTGATTCAAGACTACGAACAAGTTTTAAATAATAGATATACAATGTTCTCGAGTCCTCATGATCATGATCTCTATCATTGATCCTCGAGATTAACACATATTCTATTCATAGGGCTTTTATCTTCAAATACATATTTACTTTAAAATAAAGGCGAGACATAAATATGATAAAGATAAAATATGCTCATTTATTAATAATGAAATACTATAACGTAGAAAAAGGTGTTGATCTGTCCTTACAGATTGTCTCTAGGACACCTAAATACTAACACATCTTTGCACCTTAACCCTAGTTTTTTTTTTTAATCATTGGAATTAATGAAATAACACAAAAATTACAAAGGAAAAATATTTAAAATTATTTTTTTCATTTTTAATAAATTTATCATCCATATATGAAATGAGTGAGGGGTATTTTTATTTTTTTCATAAGAATTAATCGAATATCACAAAGTTCATGAGTGTAAAATGGTCCAAAATTTTGGCTACCCTATAAAAATTCCCCAATTTGAAGGGGAGCCAAAATAGGCACTACTAGCAAAAACAAAAAATGTCTTTAAGACTAGTTGAATTGGCTTTTTAAACAGGGTTTTTAAGTGTAGTTTTATACCGAACGGCTTTAAAATTCTTTCCTTATTAAGACAAGTCCTACATCCAGTCTAAAAAGTTACTAACAATATAAATAATTATAACAAAAAGTAGTCCTACAATTCAAAACCTAAGTTATGCAATATAAATTCAATAGACTTCCCTAAAAAAACAAATGCAATTGATATAAAAAACTTATAACTAACCATGAATCTTACCAATATTATTAGATACTTGAAGAGTGTGTTCGAGTTATTTTGTCTCTTGAATAATTAGGTTATACATAACAATTTATACTTAAGAAATGGTTATTATTGGACCGACATTCACTTATAGCTATTTATACTCAAAATTAACAAAATTGACATTAAAGCTAATTAAATTATTAAAATCAAGGTTTACGAAGTTAATAAGGGATTAGTAACTATGAGTTGTTTGTTTGATAATTGTTGAAGTTTAATTTGTTTTAATTTGATTTTAATTTTCTTTTGACTTATTTGAATTCAATTTGATTTACTTAAATTAAACAAAAGTGTAAAATCAATGCTCAACCGGATTTAAGTACCAAGTCTTCATAGAAATGATAATCTACTCACTTTTTTATTACTTGATCCAGACATGCACTTATGGAGTTATTGGCTATAATTTTTCCCGTCAATTACTTTGACTTTTGAATATATATTCAAAGTTGTGCGGATTTGAATATGGTGGTTTGACTTTAAGTCGTGCGACCGTATTCCAGTTGTTCCAATTCAACGCACTTGAACTTTTATTAATTTTTTTTAAGGAAAAAAAAAACAAAAAAAACAAAGAAAATTATGATGAATCTCAAAATATGGACAAATTTCCTCCTTTAAAAGCAGAGCCAACACCATCATTCTCCTCAGATTACAAACCAGAAGTCCCAGCATAATAACAATGGACAATATCCTCCTAGCTGCTCTTCTTTTTCTCATCCCAATCCTTATTTTTCTCAAAAGAACCAAAAAATCATCATATTCCTCATCATCAACAACAGTCCCTCCAGGTTCAATGGGAATCCCCATAATAGGCCAAAGCTTAGGCCTTCTTCGAGCGATGCGAGCAAACAACGCAGAACAATGGATCCAAGAGAGAGTCTACAAGTACGGCCCCATATCGAAGCTGAACCTGTTTGGCAAACCCACGGTGTTCATGTACGGCCCGGCGGCTAACAAGTTCATCTTCACGAGCAACATGGTGACGAACGAGAACTCGAAGTCGACAAGGATGATACTGGGAGATCGAAACCTGCTGATGCTGAAAGGAGAAGAACATAAGAGACTGAGAGGAGCGATCTTGCCGTTCTTGAAGACAGAATCATTAAAGCGTTATGTGGGGAAGATGGATGAAGAAGTTAAGATGCACCTTGACATGTATTGGCATGGCAAACAAGAAGTCAAGGTACGTTTTGTGCTCTGTTATATTCATAACAAATTTCTTGATACTACAAACCATGAACTTGATCTAAGAAATAGAATTAAAAAAACAAAATAGTCCATAGATGTTGGGTTCAGAGTCACACCTACCAGTTAGCTGTATCGTAGATCCATTTTGCTTCAGGCGTTGACTGTATTATTTTCGGTCGATTTCTTTGCGGATTTAATTTCAGAAAATTATTAACCAAATATTTGGGCTAAAATTTCCTTCGGCAATTTTAACCCAAACATTTGGTTAATAATTATTTTTTAAAAAAAATTTCATAACTAATTGGAAATTAGCTTGGAAATTATGATTGAAAATTTGGAATTCTGAGAGAGTTTATTAAAAAACTAGAGAAAAAAAACCTCATGCATAAAAAGTTTAAGAAAATAAATTGTATAGTAATTTTGAAATAAAATAATTGGTTTTATTTTATTATAATACATTTGATTATAAAAAATTATTCTAGTTAGAATACTATTATTTCTTTTAGAACTTTATCTCAAAGTAACGCTTTTCGTTTTTTTTAATAAATTATAATTTTCAAGAAATACTAATGGATGTAATTTTCAATATAGTTATGATAATATATAATTTTTGTCTTTTATGAATCATTACATGATATAAAATTAAAATCTTGTGTTGAATACTTCATTTACTTATCATTCTATTACAAATAATTTATCTTTCGAAGTGTTCGCTGTCTATAAAATATTCTATTTATGATAAGCATATATAGCTTTTGTCATATATGACTCACTCCCTTATATTACATAATATTAAAATCTTGTTTTGAAATCGTTCAAAAAAAAAAAAATCTTGTTTTGAATGCTTCACTTATTTATCATTAAATTACTAATAATTTATCTTGCGAGATACTTGGCTGTTTGAAAAATATTGTATGTCGTGCATTTGCAACAACTGAATATTGAAATTTAATTTAGATATTTTCAGGGGGAAAAAAAAATCATCAAACAGTCATTTTCAATCCTAATCTTAATCCATCCCATTTCTACTCTCCTAACACCCCACTGATTAAAAGAATGTGTTAATTATCAGAAATCAAATTTGAGGTAGGAGAGAAACTAATATCAAATTGTGATGAACACGTTAAATTCTTTTATGTGCTTGAAGGTGATGCCACTGATGAAGACCTTAACATTCAATATAATAAGCTCTCTTCTCCTTGGTGTGGAGCGAGGAAAACTAAGAGACGAACTACTGGAATGTTTTGAACCCATGATGGAGGGAATGTGGTCAATCCCCATTAACTTGCCCTTCACACGCTATAATCGGAGCCTCAAAGAGAGCTCAAAAATTCAGAAACTGTTGAAGCAACTTGTGCAGAAGAAAGAGAATGAACTCATCAAGAATCAAAACAACACTTCTTTTGAACAAGACCTCATCACTAGTTTGCTTGGCATGAAAGATGAAGAGGGAAAACAAGTGATGAATGAGAAGGAAATCATCCAAAATATAATGCTTCTTATGGTTGCTGGACACGACACTTCGGCTGTTCTTATGACTTTCCTTGTCCGTCTCTTGGCTAATGAACCAGATATTTATGCATCACTACTTCATGGTATGCTTAATCATATAAAAGACTCTATAGGTTAAAGATTGTGTGTGTGTCAGTATATATATATATTCTTCTATTTTTTTTCACCAGTAATATATTCTTTGGCATGACATCATTTTTTTTTACAACCCAAGTGATACGCATTAACAACTTCCCACAACCGGCCAGTATATGATTTTCTTCACATTTAAGGCCAAAAATATCAGCTTTCCAGCCATGTGGGAAAATAGTGACTCTATTTGAAGGATATAATAAGTGAGGTGGTCATGACTTTATTTGTAATGTCATCAATATATCTCATGGATATTTTGATCTTCTGGATCATTTTTAGGGGAAAAACTTCATCTTTTAGATTTTTTGGGGGAAAAAGTCTAGTTTAAGAAAGAGTGTTCATCAAGCTAAAAGATATACAAAACTAATGCAATTTGATCTCTTAAGCTGAGTAATCCCATTTCCGAATAACATTTTTTTTTTTTAATCATTTCTAATGTAGGGTCTTCCATTAATTAAGTTCCGTTTATTAATTAGCTAGCATCAACAAATTAAATAATATATATATATATCAGTAGACCAAAATTTTGATGATAGACTCTTCTTTGAAATCAAAGACACTAATTAAAACATGTTGGGGATTTTGTGGTTGCAGAACAAGAAGAAATAGCAGAAAGCAAGCTGCCAGGAGAATCTCTAACATGGGAGGACCTGACAAAAATGAAGTACACTTGGAGAGTAGCATATGAAACTCTTAGGCTGTTTCCTCCTGTCTTTGGTAACTTCAGGATGGCAGTAAGAGACATTGAGTATGAAGGATACCTCATACCTAAAGGATGGCAAGTAAGTGAAAACATCCTCCATCACTAATAAAATATAGAAATAGGTCCTAAAACAAAAGTGAAGTAAATGCACCTATACTCTCCCTAATGCCCCTTTTAATACCCCAACTTCCTAAATGTTTTTCCCTTTTCTTTAGATTATGACATTCTAAAAAAAATGAGTCACATTTTGATATGGTACATTACGGGAATGAAAAGGTGCAGTTAAAAAAAAATCAATTTTTTAAAAAGAAAGATATTTTAAAATTGTGCAGTAGTTTTGATTTTAAGAAAAAAAAAATCATACAGAAATTCAAAACCACACCATTTCATACCCATAAGATATCAAACATCACTGAATTTATATAGAATGTAATAAAATAAAGAAAAGAGAACAAATATTTGGGAACTTTGAGCATTACAAGGGGCATTATTAGAGACTGAGGCATTCCCGCATTAGAAACCCCATTGTCTGATTTAACCTCACCTAATAATAGTCTGCTCATATAGAATCAATAATCTGCCACCAAGTTAAATTTTAAGCGTTAGATGACAGTGGATTAGAGGTCCAGTGTTTCAAGTATTTTAGAAATGGACAGACCGAATTAAACATTTACCTACATGTGTTAGGGTCCAAATTAGGGTATTTAATTCTCTTTATTATGACATTGTATCGTAAAGCTCAAAGTCTGATAATGTTTTGGTTTATATATAGATCTTCTGGGTTTCAGCAATGACCCACATGGACAATAATATATTCCCAGAAGCATCAAATTTTGATCCAAGTAGGTTTGAGAACCAATCATCCATACCCCCCTACAGTTTCATCGCATTTGGAGGAGGACAAAGATTGTGTCCTGGCATTGAGTTCGCCAAGATTGAAACTCTGGTAGCAATTCATTATCTGGTGACTCGCTTCACTTGGAAGTTATCATGTGCAGATAATTTTTTTAAGAGAGATCCAATGCCAGTACCAAGCCAAGGCCTGCCCATCCAAATTTCGCCAAGGAAAGTGTATTAGCAATCAATGTAAGAAAAAGAAATGCCCACTTTCTTTTATTCTGGTTATGTAATTAAGAATATATAGTTGGAATTGCAACTTTCTAGTATATGCCTACACCCTATTATATTACTACATATTCGAACCAAGTCTTTGAATGTAATAACCAGGGACAGAGTTGGAGATGAGGGGATGTGTTATAGTGACACTGTTAATGCAAAATAGGATATTATACTATTGTGTTTGTATTTGCTCGTGATTGTTGTACCGTACTAGACATTTAAAATAGTAGTAGTAGAATTGCTAGTTTATATAAGTATATCAACAATAATTGATAGTACCGAAAAGGGAATAGAGAGGAAACAAGGATAATTCATTCACGAAAAACAGCATATCGCAGGGTACAGCATATATATTCAGTTGTCTATCTCTCTCTCTCATCTAACAAACTGTGCTACTATTTACTATAAAGCCCCTTACTATATAATATTCATATATCAATACTCCCCCTTAAAAAGGATCCTTGTCCACAAGGATTTCATGAGCAGGAGCTGCAACAGTGGAGAAGTGAGGGAATTGAGCCTGGATGGCTGAGAGGTCCTCCCAAGTAGCGTCTTCAGGCTGAGTGAGTTTCCATTGGATCAGGACTTGAGTGATAGGAAGATTGTGATGACGAATAATCTTGCGACTCAAAATCTGTTCTGGTTCAAGTGTAAACTGGCCATGGTCATCTATGGGGGGCAGCAATGGAACCGTGGGAGCAGAAGAGCCCACATGCTTCTTAAGAAGAGATACATGGAATACCGGGTGCACCCGAGTCATAGAAGGAAGTTCCAATTCATAAGCTACAGCTCCAACCTTCTTTAAGACTTGAAATGGGCCAAAATACCGGGCAGCAAGCTTGGGAAGGAAAGAGTTATTCAAGAGATTTTTCCGGAAGGGATGCAGCTTGAGAAAAACCATGTCACCTACAGCAAAGTGACATTCAGACCGATGCTTATTAGCTTGCTGTACCATTCGGTGTTGTGCCTTCAGCAAGTGTCCTTTAATAAGCTGCAGAATAGATTCACGAGACAGAAAAGTGCGATCGACCAAGTCATTAGAAGAGTCCCCGGCAATATAAGGAAGATGTACCGGTGGATTTACACCATAAACAGCCTCAAAAGGAGTCATGCCAAAAGCAGAATGATATGTAGTATTGTACCACAATTCAGCGAGTGATAACCATTTGACCCATTGTTTTGGAAAATCCCCAGTCATACAACGAAGGTAGCATTCCAAACAACGATTAAGAACTTCCGTTTGCCCATCCGTGGGTGATAAGCAGAAGAACAATGCAGATTGACACCATACAAGCAAAATAGCTCCTTCCAAAATTTCCCACAAAAAATAGGATCCCTATCGGTAACGATTGACTTAGGGAAGCCATGTAATTTAACAACATTATCCATGAAAATAGTGGCCACATCCACAGCTGTAAAAGGATGTTTAAGTGTCATAAAATGAGAAGCTTTAGATAACCGATCAACCACAACCAAGATGGTAGTTTTAGCATAAGATTTCGGAAGTTCGCTAATAAAATCCATTGATAATTCAGACCATACATGATCTGGAATGGGCAGGGGCTGAAGAAGGCCTGGAGATGCTACCAATTCAGGTTTAAAACGTTGGCAAATAGTGCATTCGCGCACAAAATTCCAGACATCTTTTTCCATACCCTTCCAATAGAAAAAAGAAGATAGGCATTTAAAAGTAGGGTGGATACCTGAATGCCCTCCAATTCCATCAGTATGAAAGAAAGTGACCAAGTCATTACGAAGGCCGCGATCAGCTGCAACTACAAGCTTGCCTTTGTATTTCAATAAATGATGTTGCCAAGTATACTTAGGATGAGAAGTAGGATCCAGTTCCAGTGATTTAATGAGAGATTGGAGTGTATCATCAGTCAACCAAGAGTCTCTAACTCGATCATAGAGAGGCGAAATAGGAGCAGAAAGAGCTAAGCAAGACCCCTCAGCCCGTCTAGAGAGAGCATCAACTACAATATTATCACTACCCTTTCGGTACACAATTTCATAATGCAAGCCCCATAATTTATGCAGCCATTTAAATTGCTCTTGACTAAGATCCCGCTGTTCTAGTAAGTGCTTCAAGGGCAAATGATCAGTCCGGATAATAAATTTTCAACCCCAAAGATAAGAGCGCCACTGTTTTACAGCAAAAAGTATAGCGAGGACTTCTCTTTCATAAGTAGATAAATGACGCTTAGAGGTAGCAATGCCTTTACTAGTATAGGCCAAAGGGTGGCCGTTTTGGGACAAAACAGCCCCCAAACCAGACCCGGAAGCATCTGTCTCAACAACAAAGGTGTCATTAAAATTTGGCAAAGCAAGGACCGGAGGGGACATCATAACCTCTTTGAGAGTGTGGAAAGCTGAGGTAGCCTCCGGAGTCCAAAGGAACTTCTCATTCTTTTTCAACAAGTCAGTCAAGGGCCTACTAATAGAGCCAAAATTCTTAATGAATTGATGATAGTAACCGGTAAGTCTGAGGAAGCCACGTAATTCACGAAGAGAAGAAGGTGTTGGCCATGAAGAGATGGCTACAAGCTCTGAGGGTCAGCTCTAACTCCCTGGGCAGAAATGAGATGGCCTAAGTAATTAATTTTTGTGGCAGCGAATGTACACTTAGAAGCCTTAGCGAAGAGTTGGTGTTGTCGTAGAATAGACAAGGTAGTCTCTAAGAGTTGCAAGTGAGAATGCCAATCTTTGCTATAGACCAATATATCATCAAAGAATACTCAGATGAATTTGCGCAAGAACGGTTTAAAAACAGAATTCATGAGTCCTTGGAAGGTGGCCGGGGCATTAGTAAGGCCAAAGGGCATAACTAGGAACTCATATAAGCCTTCGTGAGTGCAGAAGGCGATCTTAGCAATATCATCGTCTTTCATCCGGATCTGATGGTATCCGGCCCTTAAATCCAGTTTAGAGAAAAAAGTATCCCCGGTTAATTCATCTAGCAATTCATCAATGACAGGAATTGGGAACTTGTTCTTGATAGTGGCTTCATTTAACCGACGATAATCGACACAAAATATCCAAGTGCCTTCTTTTTTCTGTACCAAAACTACAGGGGTAGAAAAATCACTAGAGCTCTCACGAATGATACCATTATTGAGCATCTGGTGAATCTGATTCTTGATTTCTATTTTCTGGACAGGGCCATATCGATAAGGTCTGCAGCTGATCGGTCTGTCCTGTTGAAGAGGAATGGAATGATCGAACTTCCGATAAGGGGGAAACCCTACAGGTTCAGCAAAAACATCACTGAAATTATGTAAGAGTGCTTGTAACGCTGATTGTTGTTCCGGAGACTGATCACAAGCAGATTCCAAACTCATGAGTAATTGAGAAGGGTTATGGATTAAGTACAATTCATTTGCCACCACAAAATCACGCGTAGTGAATACCTCCTCAGATTGAATGTCAGTGGCAGCCCCAAGTCCTTTCAGTTCAACTAATTGACCATGGAATTGAAACTCAAAGGTTTTTAATTCCATATTCATGGCAAAACAACACAGCGTCTTCAGCCATTGGACCCCCAAAATGGCATCATATCCACTAATTTTCATAATCAAAAAGTCTGAAGAAAAATATGAACCTCCCATTTCCCAGTTTAAGATAGGACAATGTTTAGAAACGCACACCTGACGGTGAGGTGATTTGGTTGTCGTTCTTGCGTTTTTAGCCCGAGTCGTTTGGCAACCGAGGCATCCAGAATATTATGCGTACTCCCAGTGTTGATAAGAATAATTAACTTCTGATTCTTTATACGGCCCACTAGCTTTAGTGTGGATGTATTCGCGGAGCCCTCCACAATGTTTATGTTGCCGTCAGCCGCGCCCTAGGCATCTCCAATGGCATACACAAACTCATCGTCATCCTCTTCGATGATTAGGGTGAAGAGGTGGGATTCCCTGCAACGGTGACCTGGATTGAACTTCTCTGGACACCAATAACAGAGTCCCTTACGGCGACACTCATCCATCTCCTTCTTGGAAAGTTGGCAAGTAGGCTTCGACGATGTTGAACCAGCTGATGAGAGTGTCAATGGACAAGGAGCATTTGGAAGGGTATTGGATGGAAACAAGCTGACTGGAGATGTCTTAGTGGGTTGTGGGTTGGATTTAAGGCCCATGTCCGTGTTGACCCAAGATCCGGATCCAAGGGAACGACCCACAAAATCAGAACCCGAAACCTGCCCCTTGCGATAACGAGATGGAAGATTTTCGTGCAGAGCCTGAATGGTGGCTGCCTGCAATCGAGACAAACTCATCGCCTTGGCCAATGTAACTGGTGCCGAATTGAGAACCAGTTGCTGGATGTCAGCTCTTAGTCCTCCGACAAAGAGATTGATGGCCACGTTTTCTGCAATATCAACTTCCGAAAGGAGTTCATCGAATTTGTTCTCGTAATCAGCGACATTTTCATCATCTTGTTGCAACTTCTTAAGCGCAATCAATGGATTTTCATCTCTGACCTCGGTAAACTTTGTCTCTAGTCTCTAGTTGTCAGAAGTAGTCGTCCCATTTGACCTCAGAGAAAGAACGATGGCGCATAAAGGTCTGATGCCACTGAAGGGCATGGCCTTCCAGATGAATGCTAATCAATCAGATTCGGTGTTCCGGTGGAGTGCCATCTACCTCGAAGAACTGACGACAACGGTACGCCCATCTACGGAAATCAGAGCCATCAAAACGTGGGAACTCCACACGACTCTGCTTAGTCGGAATGAAGTAAGTGGACGATGGGGGAGTTTGCAGCTCGTGAAAAGATCCAAAGGGAGGGATGCGAGAGACGGTGGTTGAACCTGAGGAGCCGTCTTGGCCTCCGTTACCAGTAACCGGTTGTTTTCCGGCAACCAAACTGAAAGAGGTGAAACGAGCCTCCATCGACTTCATTCCATCCTCAAGGTGAAGCGCCATTTGCTTAAGGTCACCCATATCCTAGGAACTCTATTCTAATCGAGTATGCACAGCAGCTTAAAGCATCTCCAGATGTTGTTCTAAATCACCAAGATGCTCGTGGGAACGTGTGTCCGGCGGCGGCGCCATTGGCCGGACAGAGGCTCTGATACCTTTGATAGTACCGAAAAGGGAATAGAGAGGGAACAAGGATAATTCATTCACGAAAAAACAACATATCGCAGGGTACAACATATATATTCAGTTGTCTATCTCTCTCTCTCTCATCTAACAAACTCTGCTATTATTTACTATAAAGCCCCTTACTATATAATATTCATTTACTATATAATATTCATATATCAATAATGGTATACTAGTAATCTAAAGTAGCTTTACCATATAAAACTTTCCGTAATGCAAGGCATACTTTATTTTAAGACATCAAGTTCAAGTAGTTTTAAACACAAACTCCATGGTCAACGAAAAAAAAAAAAAAGATCCTCTTCAAGTTTAGGGCCTCTAATGTGAAATTTTAATGGCCTTTGTAATGTCCCAACCTTCCAAATGTTTTTCCCCCTTTTGATCAATATAGTTTACTAAAATAAGTGACAATTTGATATTTTATGGATATAAAATGGTGTGGTTTTGAACTTTTTATGATTTTTCAAAGAAAAAAACCAATACTTGCTTTGTTTGGTTCAACAAAGGGGATAGGAGGAGAGTGAAGGTTATGTGCTTTGTTTTGTTGGAGGGGAAGGGAGTTTTCTTGTTTGGATCAAGAGGGGACTAATTATTTGTTGACAAATTTACCTTTCCTAATTTCTGAATCTCAAAATCTGATTGTTTTTACCAGTAAAAAAATATGCTATCTCAGTTTTATATATATATATATATATATATATATATATATATATATATATATATATATATATATATATATATGATAAAAAAAATTATATGCATTTATTAATTTTAATTTTTAAACATCGTAAAAAAAAAAATCAAAACTACATCAATTCATCACGTCTATAAAATATCAAAATGATACTCATATTATGTTGGATCTAGTAATCATCAAAAGGAAAAAAAATTGGAAACTTGGGTTATTATAAAGGGTATTGGAGAGAGAGTTTAGGCTTAGCTATATATAATTCATGCAACATGTAACTGGGGACGGATGAAAACATTCAAAGATTTCGCTATCAAACGAAAACAAAGTCCACCATCGTGCCTATCTCTCTTCAATAGTGTAGACTATATATACTACTCGTATTAGAAAAAACTCTTCTATGCATCTTAATTAACTCGTTAGGTCACAGAGAGCGCAATAAAATGGCATTAATTAGTATCATGCTTGTACTTGCTCCCTCGTTTCTACCGCAGCTATTTATTCATTTTGTTTGTTGGTCCATGTTGCCCTTTATTTTTACCCAAATGTGTTTTCCCTTATTGTTTTCTTAAATCATGTGATTCTACATAAAATGAACGATATTTTAACAATTTATAGGCAAAAAATAGTGTTATTTTCAACTTTCTATGGTTTTTCAAAAATTTTACATAAAAATCTTTGTAGTTTCTTTATAATTTTAAATGTTAAAATTTGAAAAGTTGTAGAAAATATCATTTAAAATATGTGGAATCTAATGATCCATAGAAATAAGGAGAAAAGCATTAAACATTTAGGAAGTTGAGTAACGAGGGCATTAGGGAATTAACACAATATACATAATATCGTCACTTTCATCCACGTGATATATTGATACTCCCTCCCTCCGGTCCTTAATATAAAATTTAGTTGGTTTTTTAAGAGAGATTAATTAAGATAAATAAGTTAGTTAATTATAGTATATGTCATGTATCATTTGATTATATATCCATTCATAAATTAGAAAAATTACTTTGGTATAAAAATAAATAAAAGTCATTACTTTAAAGTAATTTATTTAGCTTCCTTAATCTCTCCAGAAAAGACAATTGATTTTTATATTAAGGACTAGAAGTAGTAGATTACTATATGCATGACAGATTATGAGCATATGGTTCATGGCAAAAATCATGTTTGTTCTGTATGAGAACACAAATGTCTAGCCTGGTGGGCTAGTGCGTTGTTATTGGATCAAGAAGTTCAATCTAGGTATCTATGAGGCAGATAGCTAGAAGAATGTGAGATCATTGTACATAACAAGGCTTTCACTAAAGGGGGGGGGGGGGTGATGTGTGTACACAGTGATGACAATATATTAAAGGTAAAGAGTAAGTAGTCGTACATTAGGGTTTTACCTCCTATTTATAGAGTGTACCTCAGGTTGAGATTTACGGGCCTTGTGCGTCGGATAGTCCAAGTACCGTAACTGCCTGATCTATCCAAATCCCTTGGTTGTGATCTTCCTGGATTATAGGTGGATTGTATGATCTTGCAGTGTATTGATCCCTATTGGGCCGCTCCATCTGTGGGCTTTATATAGGTCGGTAACTGTTGCCCCCCAGCCTGGTAGTTCAGGTTTCTGGACTGCTAGGATATGGTGCCTACATGACTTGGCCCTTATGCCCAAGTTGCTTCATTAACATTCCTTCGGAAGTAAAACTCGGATCACATGCTTGAACTCCATTCTTGCTCCTGAATGTTTGTATTTCTGGTGTGTCAACATCTGGTATTCTGGCTTCCCACGCCATTGCACCGAGTTTGTCCCATACTGACCACCAGGAATAGGACCCAGAGTTCTTTGTTTGTCTCTTAGATGCCATTGCAGTATTCATGCGCATTTAATGCACCTATCACTTCATGTACGTTACCATCGGTTTCTGGGTGAAAAGTCTAGTTTTCCCTTGACCCTTCGGATGTGTAACGTTTTACATTCATATTTCCCTCCATTCTCCATGCTTCTCACATTCACTATTTCCTCTTTCTTTCCAGAAAACTCTCGATTTCTTACGATTACTGTCTCTTTGCAATCATCGGGCCTTGCTCTTTCATAATCCTTCGACCTTCGTTCTGTTAGGTATTTTCAGCATTTCTTTCCGCTCTTTTGGTTTACACTTTGGAGTCCTCCGATTTTGTGGAATTTGTTGGGATCCATGCTCGCAAATAAGCTAGATTTCTAAGTTTTCTAGGTAGGTTTTGATAGGAGTCTCTAGATGGCTTTTAATTTTTTGTCTCGTCCGCACGAATGCATGCCCCTGTTCTTGAGCGTATTTGCCTTCACCATCTTGCTATGATTTTGCTTCTGCGTTCAGTTGTATCAATCGGACGATAGTGTGGTTGTCTAGTTGCATTCTCTTTTCCACCTTCTTCATCGAGCATTTTGTTCCTCTTTAGGTTTGTAATCCCTGGTGCCAATGGATAGGATTAACCTTCTGCCAATACCGAGTTAGAATACCATGAATTTTGAGGAAGAGGAGTCACTTCGTATGATTCCTCTTAGGGCCCGTTACGGGTTACTGGGCGCCACCCTTCCTGAAGAGTGAAAACAGGCAATTTTGCCTCGTGAAGGGCCTAATAGGAGAAGTTCGAAGATATTTCAGCCTGCCATAACTAGGTTCCAACGTAGAGGCTCGAGGGGCCAGGGCGTGCCTGATGCAACGAGGGCCCTTCTCACATAAGACTGGAATCCCTGCCAGAAGGTTATGCCCGCCTGTGCTGGGATTGTATTGCCTTGAGCTCCCAATATATTGCAATTTTTCCTTCTTCATACAATAGCTCTCTATTTCAGGTATGCCACCTACTTTTTTATCCTTATTTCTTTGTTATAGGTATAAATGGATTCGCCTTGTTCATCTGATAGCGCGCAATTCGATGTCAGGGAGTCGGGCTCCTCAAGCACCCTGAAAGTCTTGACGGACAAGTATCCATGGGTGACTCATGACGTGCTGAGGAGAAGTTCGCTTATGGCTCAAGCTGACATCACCAAGCTCGATGTAGGAGATTTAAGCGGCTGCACCCTTTGTCCCCCTGATAATGATGAGCTGGTTTGTTTCGCGAGGGAAGGGAACAACCTGTCTTTTTTCTTTTTCTACTGAGATTATATATCTCGTCTCAGTATTCGTTACCTTTTATTAAGTTTCAAATGGTTGTCTTGAATTATCTATGTCTGGCTCCTTCTCAACTTCACCCCAATGGTTGGGCCTTTTTGGTAGCTTTTGATCGTTTGTGTAAGTCCTTTCATGAACCCATACTTTGCACAGTCCCTCTCTTCTTCTACTTCTTTTCTCCCCATACGGCTCGCTCTGGAAAAGAGCCGATAGATAGGAAGGGTTAGACTTCCCTCCATGGTACTCCCCACAAAAAACTCTTTTACGCCTTCTCTGAATCTTTTAAGCGCTTTAAGGCCAGCTTCTTCAAAGTTGTGGCAAAGACTGGGCAGCAGTCGTGGTTTATCTAGGGCGCTGAGTCCAAGGATGTTGAATGGAAGTTCCCATTGTATTGGACTTTCGCTCACCACAAAATCCAACCTCTTCCCTATCGTGTTGAGGATGACGACCTTTCAGCCGAAGAGGTTGCATCCGTTACCCGCTTGATGTCGTACATTAAGGAGCATGGTGCTACTACCACGGCTTCGCTTATATCGTCTCCTCATATGAAGTTAAAAACTTCAGTGAGTATGATTCGTCTTTGTCGCTTGCTGTGTAACACCCCTACAGATGTAAATGATGTGTTTGTAATTAATGTTGAGTAAATGAGAAGATGTATTTTTTGATTATTAGTATTGAAGATGGAATATCACCTAGAGGGGGGGGTGAATAGGTGATTATAAAATTCTTTCGCTAATTGCTCAAGAACCTTTCGCTGATTGCTCAAGAACACATTCACCCACACAACAGATGTAAATCAAGACAGAGTAGAGATAGAGAAGAGGAGATTGACACAAAGAATTTATATTGGTTCGGTCCAAATCTTGACCTACGTCCAGTCCCCAAAAACACTCCTGGATTTCACTATCTTACCCAGAAACACTCCGGGATTTAACTCACCCAGAAACACTCCGGGATTTTACACCTGCCCAGAAACACTCCGGGACTTTACACTTACCCAGAAACACTCCGGGACTTTACAACCACAATTACACACTCTGCAAGATGATCCTCCACTCGGACTCACTCCCCCTTACAAGTTGTAATTGTACTCCCTTACTTAAGGTTCCACAACCTTAAGATTTACAGATAATCAGATAATCGAATAGTGTTTAAACTCCTCACTGAGTAGATAAATGATAAACACTGAAGCTTTATGTATCTAAGATACTATACAGCAAGGAAACAGAAGGAATGAAGAACAGCAGAGTGATTTTCGTTTCTGTTGTTTTGTGTCTTTTTTGGAGTAGTCAAATCTTCATGTATTTATACTGTCTGAGATTAGATGACCGTTGAAAATGCACTAGGATTTAAACATCATGGAACCCATAGCTGTTAGGAGCTTTTCTGCACAATTACATCAGTTGAGAACATTTCCGTTGGCAGCGTCTGAGTATGTCGAGAATAATGCCCATGATGCTGTGATCAGAAGATAGCTTAAACAAATCATCTATAGTTGCTGGTAGATGTCTTCTGTCTGTTAAATGACTTTCCAGGTTGTCAATCAACTCCTTCCTTTTCCTTTTTCAAAGATATGTTAAAATAATGCGTTGCCCATGACGTTCTGTAAATGATCCAACAATGTAACTTGAACTTCTGGAAACTATGAGCAAACTGATTAGAAACAAGTTATTTTTGATCACAATCAATAATAGGAAGTACCCAAGAAGTAATCTGAAGTATAGAGATTTCCATAAAGTTGCGTTTCGGCGTCTTTCACAGAGCTGTCGAACATGACTCGAGGTATCATGCTCTGACTCGAGTCATTTTCTTCAAGAAATCATTCGAAGCTCTCTGTAAGTCATTTGACTCGAGTTATCCGTGTATGACTCGAGTTATATCAGTTTCCAGCGTTTTTGCAAATATTGAACTGACAGATAATTTTTGAGGGACATATCTTCCTGGTCTGAACTCCGTTTTGGCTGATTCAAGTCTTGATGGAAAACCATTTGAGTCTATTTTCACATGCCACCTATTTCAGCTCAATTGAATTTGTAGTTTGTGAGATACACTCCAAACATTGAAGCTTGGTCTGCTAAGTGGTGGAAATCATACTGTCAACTTCAATAATTCATAGCTCCTTCATATGAACTCATTTGGACTTGAAATTTAAATTAAAATGACTCATGTTGAGCCTAGTTTCATAAAAAATTGGTTTAACCTCAATCGGACTTCTGGTTTGTAACTTATTAAATTACCTAAATTAGGGACAATATCCTTCCCTATTTCAAATAGATTTTTACTTGCTTCTTTTATAGCTTTCACAATTTTCCTAAGTATTTATGTCCCTTAGGGGCATTTCCGTCATTTGGCACTTTGGCCCTTAGATTCTCTAATTTCCAAGAGATTTTCCTTTAGAAAATAAAATAATTATAACTTAATATTTGATATCCCATATTCACCTACTTTCTATAGGTATAATTTTACCAAATTATGATACGTATTTTTGGGGTATTACATTTCTTCCCCTCTTAAACAAAATTTCGTCCTCAAAATTTGTACTAACCCAACTAAACTTGGTACTAACTAAAACCCATCTCACAGGGATTTTGGACTATACGCGACGGATCTTCATTTTATCTGCCAGCTGCTCCTTCTGGTGATTGAGAACTCGTTATAGCTTGATTATAAAGTTTTTATCATGTTTTAAGTTGATATATAGTGTTTCCGTGGTGTCACAATACCGCGTACTTTATATATATTGCTTCCGTGGCGCCCATAACACCGCGTACTTTAGTGTTTTAGCGTTTCCGTGGCGCCCATAACACCGCGTACATAAGTGTTTCCGTGGCACCCATAATACCGCGTACTACACATTCATCATGTCGTATTTCGATATACTGTATCCCCGTGGTTCCCATACACCGCGATAATACCATATATCTCGTACTCATGGATATCACGTCGTACTTCGATATATTATGTTCCCATGGTTCCCATATACCGTGGCAACATAAGATACCTAATACTTAACAATACAATCGTGGTCTGTTTTATAATCACTATGACAATTACTATCTCTAGGTCATGTGTAGATTAGTTCTGAATTGGGAGGCTTGAGAGTGGTAAGTCATCACATTGTCATGCTGCAGCTAGACATATCCCGATCCATTCCTATTGGTACCATATTACAATTTACTTGGATTTGGGATAACCAATTTCTTGGTGTTGTGACCAACTCCTCTTTCAATTTATGAATTCTCGTCTCACAGTCTTTGTTCAACATTAATGATTTGGTTTCCTACTTGTGAAATTCATTTAAGTTGTGAAGAATTCCTCATGAATCTGCGGTACTATCCCGCTAGATCCAAAAACTACGCCTCCATATTACCATTTCTGGCTATTTCTTCAAGTTGCCTTCTCATCACTTTAATTCCGTTTGATGTTGTTTGATATGGCGCTAGTTTAACACAATCGAGAATGTTGTTGACATTATGAAGTAGTAACAAGATTTATATTATACTTGCAACTTGGTTCAAAACACGCTTTACAAACTAAAAGCTCACACCTAATGGTGCAACTACTATTACATTGTAAGGAAATATATATGTATGCATCCCAAAAGGATCCGTACAAACATCAAAAGTGATTGATTTGTTTAACACTCGGATCAGACTATAACGACAATAGCTTTCTACAGAGCTCTAGTATCGTGGACCACCCCTGAAGGTTCTCCGGTCTCTTCACAGGTTAGAGCAAAAACTCGGCCTGGGTTTTGCGGCCTCATCCCAGCAGCTCTTTGTGGACAGTCCCTGCTGATGTGTCCAGGCCTTTGACACTTGTAGCATATTTGTTTTCCATCGCGATCGCACTTTATGGTACCTTCCGCATTTTGGACACGGTCGAGGTCCTTGTGTTTCTGGAAAGTTTGGTTGGCCAGGTTGAAATGGTCTCTTGTTACCATCACCGGGGTTGTTCCAGGGTGCTCTCTTCTTTGTCGGGAATTTCCACTACTAATTCCACCACGTCCCGCATTCTTTGTTGTTGTTGTTGGAGTTCCGGAATTTCCTCGGATCGTTTAGATTACGCTCGATCGGTCGGCGGGATTCAACCTGCTGAGCCAAATTAGGGAACCGATGTGATACTAGTCTTTCCTTGATTTCGTACTTTAACCCGTAGACCAGCCTATCAGCCTTCCAGCTCTCGTTGTTCTCACGCTTCAGATATGACGAATATCGGGACAGGTTGGTGAAACGAGCAAAGTAATCGTCAAATGACTCCTCCTGCCCCTGTTGGATGTGCAAAAACTCATACTCCTTTATCACCTGAGTTGACGGAGGGAAGTACTGGTCATTGAATTTCTTTATGAATTTTTCCCAGGTGACAGGGAAGTATTGGGTTTGCAGCGTCATAGCAACACTTCTCCACCATCTATCAGTGTCTCCATCCAGCTTGAAAATTGCTAGCTGAGATTTCTGATTCTCCGGGCATTCCATCACGTTAAAGACCTTCTCCAAACTCATCAGCCATTCTTCAGCTAGTTCTTTCTTCCCGCAGAATGCAGGTGGCTTGAGTTTACAGAATTGATTAACCCAGCTTTGTGTGGTCTTCTCTACTCGCCTTCGTCGAGGTGGTGATCGGGATCTATCAGACCCCTCTGATTCCTCAGCGTGCTCGTTGTTGTGCTCGTCTTCCTCTTCCTCTTCTGTATGTTCTTCCTCCTCAGCATTTCGTCTTTCTTCCTCAGCATTTCGTTCTGCTACTTGTCGTTCAGCTTGTTGATCTTGTCTATTCTGCCTCTCTTGGAGTTCATTTATAAGAGCCCTCTGCTCTTGCAGAGTCCTCCTCAGCTCTTGTATTTCATTTTGGTCCGGCTGGTCTGGTACTTGATTCATCCGAGGTTGTCTACCTCGTCCTCCGCCTCGGCCTCTGGGAGCTCCGGCTCCTCTCAAATTCGCCATGTCTCGTTCTTTTTCCTTCGTTAAGGAAAACGTCTGATATACAAAGAAAACTTCAATTAGTATATCACGGATTTTATCGCGCTAATATCTACTCGGCATATAGACTTATCATAATTAGTATTCGTACTACGAACAGGCACCCGAAATATTTCCCTCGTCCAGGGTTCCGTTGATTTGGTCTACTCAGACATGGGTATGGAATTTCGTATCAGAAGTTCCTCTACATGAGTCAAATACTACATGTACTTATCCTTATTGGTCCCGGAGTTTCATCCGACGTGACCCCGCTTCACATCTAAGCTCGGTCTAGAGTGGTGCACCCACGAAAGTGATACACCGATTCGGGATGGTACACCAATTCAATGCGGTATACCGACATAGGGTAGTACATTTACTCGGGGCTATATCAGTACTCATTTTCAAAACATGCTCAAAGTTTAAAAAACTTTTGAACATAACTCCGTTATCCGAACAGAATGGCCAGGTAAGTGTCTACCATGGGGGCCTCACCGACTTATACGGCGACTCAATGGCATACCCACGTAGACTAGACTTTCCTTCGGCACCAAACTGTTCGTAGTAACATAGTCAAGCTCATGCCAGGACTACTGCTCTGATACCATAAGTGTAACAACCCAATTTCCAAAAGCAGTATAATTTTTTTTTTCCATCAAAACATCATTTTAAATAATCAGAGTAGAGCATCGGAGCATTGAGTAACCGATATGTACATATAAAATGCCGTAAGTCCATTTGGATACAACAATGGTACAAAACCCATGTGGTTCAAAGGTAATATACAACAGAAGAAATATTCAACCGGATCTTCTACGTGACCTGCTTGCTCCTCTTCTCGGCTCTCTGGTCCTCCGAACCCTGAAGCTATAGCTGAGATCCAATTTAGCGCATTGGATCTCAGGTAACGGTTAACCTCATGCTTATAAACAGTATATGTCCAACAGGTATTGCAAATTTTACAACATCGATCAAGCCGGTACATGATCATTTAATAACAACATAAAAACTGTAATAGTGATCTAAGTACGATACCTTAATCACAGTGTGTCTAAGTACGGTTCCATAGACATGGTGCATCTAAGTTCGGTTCCATAGACACGATGCATCTAAGTACGGTTCCATAGACACGGTGCGTATAGCACTGAATAGCATGACCAGGTAAGTGTCTATCATGGGGGCCACAACGACTTTACGGCGACTATTTGGCTTACCCACATAGACTAGCCTTGCCTTCGGCATCAAACTATTTACACAACATATCAACACATATATACATTCAATAATCATCAGCGTTAGTGTTACAGTACGCGAACGTACCTCCGTTGACGAATGTCGGCAATTCTGGCGGAAACGACACGTTTTACGAAAAACAGCGAGACGTCCAACAGCGGCACGTCGGACAACGAAACGGCAGCGAGATCAAAGTTTCGATGTCCTATAAGAGTAATATCACTTTCGTTAGTGATTTGACATCATAAGCGGCATTTTAGGTAAAAATTACCATTTTGCCCCTATACCCCTAATTGGCGGAATTTCGCCAAGACTTTGTTACTTTGACTACTTTTCTTCCCAAAATTTCGCGAACTTCGACGCCATTTTGATTTTCAAAATAAAGACTAAAATAGCCCTCCCATATGATATCCAATCATACTTGAAAAATTAAAGGCTATTCTAGCATTACAACCCCTATTTTTGAAAAACTTCAAAAGCTTCAACTTTTCGGAGACTCGATCCCTACTATGTTTTTACCTCTTCAGGCATATTTTTCAATGCAATGAGGCCTAAAAACAAGTATAGGAACTTCATCCCCTACTTCCTAGATCTAACTAACAATTCTGCTAACTACCGAACTAAAACTCGAACTTGAAAGCTAAAGCCCGAAAGACTTACCCGTTGAAGACTTCTGCAGAAATTTTCCCAGAGCTTCTCTCTCTACTTTCTCCCTCTAGATTTCGGCTAGGAGGAGTGGGAAATGGTGTGAAGAAAACTCAAGGGAGGACATGCCTATTTATAGAATTTCTAAGGGATATGTTTGGAATTTTTCACTTTGTTTTCAACCTTGGAAATTCAAACACAAAATGGTGTAAAATTCTTGACCATGGATGCTTCTTGGACGAATTGGAGAGTGATGTGGCTGCTTTGGAGTGGTCCAAAAATGGTGACTTGGGTTGCTTTAAAACCCGGTCTAATAGAATTTCCCCGATCGGTAACCGATTCGCGTGATTTCGGAGAAATCTCAAACTTCTGGATTTACAACTTTGAAAACATGTTCTCACTTACTAGAAATGTCCAAGTTAACCTAAATTTTGATTTTATATAGGGCTCCAACAGTCCAGTTGAAGTTTTCTCGAACAACGTGTCCGAACGCGTCCGGTTTCATAACGCATTTCTGAAATCATTAACTTCTTCAGAAAAATCCACTGATTCCAAATATGTACATATAAATTCAAACTCATTCCTAGATGTTGAGTTAGAATTTATTTCCTTCATATCCAAAAATGTGCCTATCTCGCATTTTTCCTATTTCGTCTTATTAGGAAAATGCACAAACGGCTTGAAATTAACTTCCGTAAGAGTCTAACGGAAGATAAAATTACACTGATCAATATTCTACCCTGACTTTGGAAGTCCCATTCCTAGATCTCCAGATAGGATCCGTTTCCTAAATTCTAAATTACTATTCATCATTTTTACTTTAATTAATTATAATGTTAAAATAATAGCAACTTGCACAAATTTATTTTTCATTTCATTTTTTATTTTTTTTATTTTTTTTTATTTTTTTTTCTGCCCTCTTTTTTTTTTTATTTTGTTTTTTTTAATTAATTAATTATTTATTTATTTATTTTTACATAATTTTTACAAAATTTTCCCATTGGTCAATACTTTGACTTAGGCTTAAAAATAGCTAAAATCAACTATTTTTCTCCAAAATTTCCAATTAATTAGTAAACATATTTTTACTAATTTTAAAACAAAAACCACTAATTTTAGGGTTTTGCATAATTACCTGTGAATTTCCTTTACTTAAGCTTAAGTAATTAGCCAATAATTTCCTAATTACTTTCTTATCAATATTTGATAATTTTCTTACTTAGGATGCTTCATTACCTCATAACTTCTGTATTGACATTTTTGCTTTCATGTCTCTTGCATTATCTTAGCACCTACGGGGTATTACGGTCATTTCCTTACTTTTTGAGTATTCTTCTACATTTTCTCCAAGTTTGTAACTTATTAAATTACCTAAATTAGGGACAATATCCTTCCCTATTTCAAATAGATTTTTACTTGCTTCTTTTATAGCTTTCACAATTTTCCTAAGTATTTATGTCCCTTAGGGGCATTTCCGTCATTTGGCCCTTAGATTCTCTAATTTCCAAGAGATTTTCCTTTAGAAAATAAAATAATTATAACTTAATATTTGATATCCCATATTCACCTACTTTCTATAGGTATAATTTTACCAAATTATGATACGTATTTTTGGGGTATTACAACAACTGCTCCTTTCCACATAATTTTACCCAATCAAATAAGTTCAATCCAATGAATCAAAAGGGTAATAATTAAATGATGCCAAGAATATTATTTCTCAATGATAATTTGGGAGTACACTTTAAGTAGAAAGGATGTCATTGATAATAATGTATTTTGAAAAATAACATTCAAAAGCTGTACTCGAGTTAAGCTATATTGAATCAGTAAATAGTTTATGTGAAAACTTAACTGGAGTCATCGATGCAATTTTCTAAAAAAAAAATCATTTATAAATATTTTGACTGGAGTCATCATAACTTGACTGGAGTCATATTCTTAAATTCAACTAAGATGACTAGAGTCATATTAGGATGACTGGAGTCATAGTTAAGATTTTTGAAATAGAGAAGAATTTAGAATATGATGACTGGAGTCATGTTAGGATGACTGGAGTCACAGTTCGATTTATTCATGCAGAGAAGAATTTTCAAAATGTTGATTGGAGTCATATTAGGATGACTGGAGTCATGTTTAAGATTTTTTGCAAACAGAGAAGAAGTTCAAAAATGTTGACTGGAGTCATATCTTCTTGACTGGAGTCAAAGATGCAAATTTTCAAGCAGAGAAGAAATTTCTAATAATCTGACTCGAGTCATACTCCCTTGACTGGAGTCATAAATGTGAATTTTTCAAACAGAGAAGAAGTTCGCAACTTTGACTCGAGTCATGTTACTTGACTGGAGTCATGTTCTTAAATCCAACTGAGACGACTCGAGTCGTTTTGGACGACTGGAGTCATAATTGTGTTTTTCGCAAACAGAGACGAACTTCTGAAAACTTGACTCGAGTTATGCATCCTTGACTGGAGTCATGGTTCAAATAAAATCAGACAGAGATGAAAAGATGATAAGATGACTGGAGTCATATCATGTTGACTCGAGTCATATCAGTAAAATTTAAACCAGAAGTTTCTGTTGACACATATGACTTGAGTTACACTATCCATGACTTGACAACAACTTTGAAAACACTTTCTGATTCAACTTTAACCAAGATAACAATATTTTTAGTTGAATCATTAACTACATTTTTGAAAACATATTTAAGATCAATGCTCACTCTAAACAAGGTGGAAGTCAATATGTTTCAGAATGTATCAGAATGCTTCAATTTTGAAGAACATGTTAAACATTGAGATCAACAAGTAGAAGAATTTTCTCAGAAGCAAAAGTCATGAAGAAGAACATTAAAGAACCATGCTTAGCACAACAGAAATTTATAAGCATAATGACTTTGCTATTGACCAAGAAATAATCTTGCCTCTTTGAATAGAGTCTTGAAATATATCAAGGCAAGAACTTGACTATAGTTACTCAAAAATGGATAACCAACAAAGTTGATGTGTTTGAGTAACAAGATGACTACTAGGAATCATGAAAGGTGAAACACATACTCAATAGTCCAAATGACTAGAGTTCCATAACATCATCTGTAACATCCCAATTTCAGAGCCAAATTTTTTTTTTCAAAATTTTCCTATTGGTCTATTCTTGTATTTAGGCTTAAAAATACCTAACCTCACCAATTTTTCTTCAAAATTTCCAATTAATTAGGAAATACATTTATACTAATTTTTTAGCCATTACCACTAATTTTGGGGTTTTATATAATTATTCACGAATTTCCCTTGCTTATGTTTAGGTAATTAGCCAATAAATACCTAATTACTCAATTATCACTTATTGATAATTTTCTTAATTAGAATACCCCTTTATCTTCAAACTTTTGTATTAACATTAGAATTTTCATGTCTCTTGCATTATTCTAGAATTTACAAGGGTATTTTTAGTCATTTCAATACTTTTTGAGCATCTTTATTCAATTTCTCCAAGTTCATAATTTATTAAATTACTATAATTAGAGATAATATATTCTCATAATTCACTTGATCATTTTACTGCCTTTAAGGATTTTTCATAATTTTTCTAAGTTATTTATGTCCCTTAGGGGCATTTTCGTCATTTTGGCACTTTGGCCCTTAAATTCTCTAATTTCCTACAGAATGCAACTTAGAAAAATAGACCATATCTACACAAGTCTTGTGACTATAATTTCACTTATCAGAAATAACCCATTTATTTATCAAAATATAATATTTCAGATAAATAAATATGCGGGTATTACATCATCCTAGTGAGTTATTCCATTAATGGTTAATGCATTATCATTCAATGCACTAATGAACATTTATAAAACTTGGAATAACTTGGCCAATGAGAATTTATGCAGTAGGCATAACACACTCACATATTGAATTCTTTTCTAGGAAACTAACTTGAAACTCAGAGATGGATAGCTTATTAGACATGAAGTCCAACTAGTTAGAGAATGAAACAAAAGAGTTCAAGAAGCACATTGATTTCCAAATGTCAAAATGTGAAGGATAGGGAAAAATCAACTAAATATATTTGAAGTATATCAACATTCAGTATACCATATTAACTTCCCATTTTGAAAACATCATTTGAGTGTAATCAAGGTATTTTTCAGATCTATCTGAAATGCTTTCAAAGTATGAATATATTTCAATATTTGCATGTATCTTTATAAAACAAAGTGAATTGAAATGCAAACAGAATTTAGAATTGTGCATTTCAAAGACATAAAATCATAAAGTTATGCACAAATTTACTTTCGGTCCATTTAGCAGTCTGAAAACATTTTGAAAGACTTAAATGATTGATTGCTAATGGAATGCAATGATGGATAAGTATTCATTGCCCAAAAATGAATTTCATATAATCACAGTATGGGGTAAGGATTAGATATCACCGTAATTCCTCTTGTCCTTATAGGAGCTTAGTTGAGATGGATTGATGTAGATAACTCCTTTTCCAATGTCCACCATCAACATCCAGCATAACTTGTTTAGCTTTCTCAAGTCTTAGATCATTGCATCTTTGAGAAGCTTTTCTTGATCCTACAAAACCTTATAAGCCTTTTTCTTTCATGGTATCCAACCTTACTTGGATCCAATCATTGTTAGCTTGTAGAAATAAGATTCACATGCTCTAAAGAATACACTCAATTCAGAATAATTGAGCACAATGAATTAAACATGACTTTATGCATAAAAGAGATGATTTCTTTTCAAATTATCATGTGTGCATAAAGAACTAAGTTATTTAACACTGCAATCCCTTTGAAAAATAAATCAGGATGTGAAAGCTCAATTTTAAAAATAGTTTGCAATGTTCTTTCCTAAGGTTACAAAATATAAAACCTCAATGAATATTTCAAATGATAGCATAAGAGGTTTTACCATTGTATACCTTTACCTTAGGTACTTGGATTATTGCCTTTGTTTACCCATTGGTTCTTCATATATTTTCTTATGGGAGTGGGCAAGGCTCTCTCAGAAAATGTAGACTTCAAGAGTCTTCTATTTGATACTTGAGAGGTTCTCCTCTTGTTCTCCTCAAGATAGGTGAATGGTACACTATGGTAGTTTGTTCTTGAGGTGGATGATACTTTTCTTGCTTGTATCCATTGCTTCTTATGATTTGACCTTGTAGTTCCAGCAATGTCTTTTCCACAAGTTCTCCTAACTGATATGAGTTTCCTTGTAGGTTCATGAGAAACTATTGGATTCTTCTTCATCTTCTCAGTACCCTTATGTCCATTGATTATCAACTGGTCCTGCATACATGGAGTACTAGATGGGCATTTTGGTACCCACTTATACTTGGGTCCTTGACTGTTAGTAGTGGACCTTACTTGTCCTTTTGGAACCCAAACAAATTTATTTCTCATGTTAGAATTTCTCCTAATATAGCATGTATGAGAAATATGTCCAGTTTTACCACAATAATTGCAAATGATAGAATGATGCGTAATATGAACAGTTTTGCACGAATTGTGCTGGTTGAGTGGATGCAATGTCAAATGACCCATATTTATATATTCTTCCTTCCTACAAGATTTTCCAGCATGATTGAAAATATTTTTGTTTTTCAAAATAGAATCAGTAATTGGTTGAAAAACAATTTTATGCAATTGATCAAAATCATTTTCCTTAACTACACAAGAAGAATTGGAATTGTTTACCACATGTACATCTTGGGCTCCAGATAATGATTGATCACAATCGTGCACAATGAGATCTTCCTGGGAATCCTCATTCTCTTGTTCTTTCGTGTTGTCTGGATTATGGAAGTGTTCGCTGAATTCACTGATTTCTCCTTCTTCATTCTCCACTTCCAGTTGTTCATCAACTGTGGATATGCAGCTTATACTTTCAGATGAGCTGTCAACATTTTCAACTTCAACATATTTGTTAGAAGCACATAAAGAATCAAGAGTATCCCAAATATCTTTAGCACTAGAGCATCATTTGATTTTCTCAAAATCTTTTTCAGTTAAAGCACTGTATAATATGTTCATTGCTCTAATGTTCAATGAAAACATTTTCTTTTCTTTTTCTGTCCAATCATTTCTTGGTTTGAGATCATAGACATTTATAAATACATTCCACATATCAAAATGAAAACATTTTATAAACGATGTCATTCTAGCTTTCCAAAACCAAAACTCAATATCTTTGAAAAATGGTGGAACAATATAATCAAAACCTTCTGAAAATGAGCAGCACCCAAAATTATCCATTTGATAACTCTTGAGACTGTTAAGTCCTTTAAACAAGAGCCTAGCTCTGATACCAAATGAAGGTGGAATATCACCTAGAGGGGGGTGAATAGGTGATTATAAAATTCTTTCGCTAATTGCTTAAGAACCTTTCGCTGATTGCTCAAGAACACATTCACCCACACAACAGATGTAAATCAAGACAAAGTAGAGATAGAGAAGAGTAGATTGACACATAGAATTTACACTGGTTCGGTCCAAATCTTGACCTACGTACAGTCCCCAAAAACACTCCGGGATTTCACTATCTTACCCAGAAACACTCCGGGATTTCACTATCTTACCTAGAAACACTCCGGGATTTCACTCACCCAGAAACCTCAGGGATTTTACACTTGCCCAGAAACACTCCGGGACTTTACACTTGCCCAGAAACACTCCGGGACTTTACAACCACAATTACACACTCTGCAAGATGATCCTCCACTCGGACTCACTCCCCCTTACAAGTTGTAATTGTACTCCCTTACTTAAGGTTCCACAACCTTAAGATTTACAGATAATCAGATAATCGAATAGTGTTTAAACTCCTCACTGAGTAGATAAATGATAAACACTGAAGCTCTATGTATCTAAGATACTATACAGCAAGGAAACAGAAGGAATGAAGAACAGCAGAGTGATTTTCGTTTATGTTGTTTTGTGTCTTTTTTGGAGTAGTCAAATCTTCAAGTATTTATACTGTCTGAGATTAGATGACCGTTGAAAATGCACTAGGATTTGAACTTCATAGAACCCATAGCTGTTGGGAGCTTTTCTGCACAATTACATCAGTTGAGAACATTTCCGTTGGCAGCGTCTGAGTATGTCGAGAATAATGCCCATGATGCTGTGATTAGAAGATAGCTTAAACAAATCATCTGTAGTTGCTGGTAGATGTCTTCTGTCTGTTAAATGACTTTCCAGGTTGTCAATCAGCTCCTTCCTTTTCCTTTTTCAGAGATATGTTAAAATAATGCGTTGCCCGTGACGTTCTGTAAATGATCCAGCAATGTAACTTGAACTTCTGGAAACTATGAGCAAACTGATTAGAAACAAGTTATTTTCGATCACAATCAATAATAGGAAGTACCCAAGAAGTACTCTGAAGTATAGAGATTTCCATAAAGTTGCGTTTTAGCGTCTTTCACAGAGCTGTCGAACATGACTCGAGTTATCATGCTCTGACTCGCGTCATTTGCTTCAAGAAATCATTCGAAGCTCTCTGTAAGTCATTTGACTCGAGTTATCCGTGTATGACTCGAGTTATATCAGTTTCCAGCATTTTTGCAAATCTTGAACTGACAGATAAATTTCGAGGGCCATATCTCCCTGGTCTGAACTTCGTTTTGGCTGGTTCAAGTCTTGATGGAAAGCCCTTTGAGTCTAATTTCATATGCCACCGATTTCAGCTCCATTTAATTTGTATTTTGTGAGATACACTCCAAACATTGAAGCTTGGTCTGCTGAGTGGCGGAAATCATACTGTCAACTTCAATAATTCATACCTCCTTCATATGAACTCATTTGGACTTGGAATTTAAATGACAATGACACATGTTGAGTCTAGTTTCATAAAAAATTGGTTTCACCTCAATCGGACTTCTGGTTTGGGAGATATCATCGAATTACCAGAGGTCGCCAGCTGAATACGCGAAACTGAGGTGAGCAGAATTGCTGATATACGCCTTGACTCGAGTTATGTGTGTATGACTCGAGTCAAACCTGTCCAGAGACGAAAAGAGCACTTCTTGACTCGAGTTAACGATAGCTTGACTCGAGTCAAATCATCCCAGACCACCAAAACACTGTAGCGAAGGGGATAACTCGAGTTATAACACCATGGCTCGAGTTATGTCGACCTGGAACTGATCTTTTGCTGATTTTAACTCTGAATTGATCCATTCCAACTTCCATATGATCTTGGAGACTTCTAGAATCAATCTAGGAGCTTGAATAAAGATATTACATTACATTACAAGATCTTCTTTCTTCAATTTCTTCTCTCCTTCTAGATTATCCCCTAAAATCATTTGATAGCTTCTTACTTCCTTGACATTATGATATTCCCATTATATTGTGCAAGAACTTCTTTCTTCAATCTTGATTATTCTCCATCATTCAAGTATACTCCACTATAGCTCAAATATGATTAAGCTTCATTCCAACTTCTGCTTGATCATAGAGACTTCCAATATCACATATATGACCATATAGTGCAAATTCTTCTTTCTCTAGTCTCCTTTCTTGATCATTCTCCATTATTAAACTTTGCATCTACATTAAATATAAGAATTAGTCAAAGTAGAAGATAAATGTAGTATGCAACCTTTTTGCTCTTAAGAATGACATCTATATAAGACATCATCAAAACTAATCATATCCAACAAGTATTATTATATTGTAGTAAATAATTTAATTGGGGAAACAATTTAAGAAAGGGAAAAGCAAGGGCAAAACAATTAATTTCTAGTAAAATAATATGGAAATTTTGTTCACGATGAAGAAGAGGAGAAAATCAGGTGATATAAGTCATATTCAGGCCCAAACTCGAAATGCGGGTCCCACATGCGGTTGACCGATAGAAACGGGACTAATAGGGACCAATCAGGAGTTTCCTTTAGACTGAATGGGACAAGTGTGGGGCCACTCTGGGAATTTTGGAGGACACCACACATGAGTGTCCATTCAGGGGAGAATATCTGGAAAAGTTGAAGAAAAGTACAAAAAGAGGCATCTTTGTAACCAGCGGAGCTCGGTGGGGACTAGTTGATTAAAACTGGACTGATAAAGTGAGGAAAAATGGATTAATTATAGGGGATCAGATTTTTGGGACCCATTAGGCACCACATGAGCCCCTCTAATTATTGAAATAATTACTTGGAGAGAAAGAAGGAGAAATCAGTGTAAAAGTCAAACCACGGGTCCCACATTCAGAAGAAAAGGGAAAAATGGGAATAAACGGGTAAAAATTAATTAGGAAAGACATGTGGGCCCAAAATGGCACTCCATATGTCCCCTTAGATCATGAAAAATTATGGGGAAAAGTTGGTAATAATTAGTAAGTTCTGGGTCACAATTGTAATTTACAGAAGTTTCGGGCCAATACAGGTAATTTTCCCCAAAAGCAGATAAAAATATGCTCTCTTTATGTAGGGCTGCGCCACATGGCATCCTAGGAAGCTCTGGAATTTTCTTGAAGATCTTGGAGGATAAGTCAAGGGAAGTAGATCCAATTTACTCCAACTAGGACAGAAATTTACACCAATTAATTCTATTCTTACCAGATCAATTTCACCTTTATTAAAAGGTAATTAAACCCTCATTTTTCACCCCTAAGGGGAAAACTTTCCAGAATCCAGGAGAAGGACCAGGCAGCCACCATAGTTGGAGCTCAAACACCAAAATCTCAAGCTCATCCACCGATTCTCTGATCGAAGGTAACACCGACTACTTCATCTTCTTAAGTTGTTGTCAAAGTATTTTCGTCCCTAGGGTTGGGGCTTGGTGTTATGAATGGACTTTTGAATTTTTGAGGTTCCCAATGGCTCTGGAACGTGATTTTGTGTAGGGTATAGTCATGGATTAAGTTTCCGAAGTCGAAAACACCAAAAAACTCCTAAAACCAAGCCTACTAGTGATTCTGGAATTTCTGACAGAGGTGTTTCAACTCGGTCTTAAAAATAGTAAATAGAGTCTGTTTAATCTGAAATTTTTATGGTAGAAATTATACACCCAGGGATTCATTGGAATGTATACTTTTTGGCCTTTTGAATATTTCTACTAAAAGATACAAATCGGTGAAGTCAGTACAGAGTGCAACAGGGCGAAATCTGAACAAGGAGTAGAAAATAAGTAACACACTAAAATACAAGTGTTTTCAGGTTCAGGAAATATTTTTCCTGGAAAATAGATTTTCTAATGGTTCAAAGGGCGCTGGTTTCATGTGAAAATGATTTTTTTTTGGAATTTACTAAAAATATTGGAAGTTAGTCTAGAATCACTGAATCCCTGAAAATTCTGTGTTGAGCTCAGTTTTAGTAAGGAAAATGTAAAGATATTTTTTGTAAATACTGAAAATGGTATATTTTGATGTATTTAGGTCAGAGGTATTTTTGGAAAGTCACCAGGCTTAAAAATATTAAAAGTAGTATCCACACTCAAGGTAGTAACCGCTTTACTCAGATATCTTTATGTGTTTTGTTGTATGTTTGTGTTTGCCATGTGTGTTTTTTGTATATGTTTTGCCAGATATGCATACAGAGTTATGTGATTTCTAGCGTTGAGGACGATCAGTCCGAGGCCGGCCTTGATTGGCGACTGTATGGGTTGAGGAATAGTCCGGGGCTGGCCTGGTAAGGGCGGCTTTACGGGTTGTGAATCCAGTGAGTCCGAGGCTTGCCTTGGTAAGGCAACTATACGGGTTCTATGGATTATAATGTGTTGTTATGGTGCATTTCTGAATGCATATGTGGTATGTTTGGCATGTTACTTTTGACTTCATATTTGACATGGTTACCTGCATACACTCTACACATTTAGTATTTGAGTACTGACGGTTACTCTGGGGGCCAATGATGGACTCCAGAAACTTTTGATGACTCAGCGGGACGTGCTTGAGTAGTGGAGGATTTTTGCAAAGGTAGGATGATGGTGCTGATGAAGGATAGGGGATGCCTTATCATATTTTATATAGTATATTTTGGGATGACTGTACTTATTATTTTGGTATTTCCTGCCAGATGACTGTATCTTAACCCCTCCGGGGACTTTACTTTTTACGAGTACGATAGTTGGTCCAAACCGATCCTGTGCTCTGTTGCGCGTACTCTGATATACATCTAAATGGACTATTAATTAAAGGAAAGGCAATTTATAAAAGAAATCCCTCTAACCCGCCACCCGAAAGGGCGAGGCCGGTGGAGGTGTAACATGCTGTGCGTTTAATTTTATTTCCTGCGTGGCTATTAACCATCCTAATATCTGACCATCTGCTTTTTTCTTATGTAGTTCAAGGTATGGAAAAACTGTCGCACTACTTGTCTTATATGAACGAGGGTCAGGGGGCTCGAGTTTCGGGAAGGGTAGGAAGCGGTTGGCTCCCGAACCCCAGAAAGCTAAGGCCGACTTGAGTGCCCAGAGGATGACACCTAAGAAAATGAAGACTGCCTTAGACACCTCAGATGGCACGTCCCAAGATATCCTGGATCTTGTTCAGTCTATTAGTGCCCAGCAAGTCACTCTGACATCTCGCACAATCATCTCGGCCTCCGGACTCTCTTCATCAGCTCTTTCTCCTCTGCCCCCATTTAAGCTTCCGCGCGGACTCACGTAGAGCAAAGGGAGAATGGAGGAGATTTGTGTGTCTCTTCTTCCGCCCTAACCCTATACCGACACCGTTCCTTTCTCAGATGTTGAGGAGTGTGAATTGGTAGAGATCAAACATCATGCGCTTAGGGCTGCTGGGCTGGCCTAAATCATGGGCACTTTGAAGCACAACTACATTGAGGTTAGTGCAGCGCTGAAAAGTGAGCGGGTGGAGAAGGATGGGCTCGTGGAGGAGAAAAAGAAGTTCATCGAGGAATTCCAAGCGGCCAAAAATGAAGTTAGAAAAACACACAAGGAGATTCTGATGACAAGACAGGCTCTTGAGGGGGCGAACACGGACCTCGTCAAATTGCAAGCCGAGCATGCCAAAGATATTCAGGCCTTAAGGGTTGTGCAGTCCCAGCGTGGTGAGCTTGCAAACAAGCTGGGTGAGATGAAGGTGGCTCTTGCGGATGCCAAGAAATCTTATGCCGAGTACTCTAACGTGGTGAAAGAGACCGTGAGGGATGCCTTTGATATGGCCTTAGCCCAGATCCGACTTTTGAACCCCAATGTCAATCTGAACCTTGCCGGCTTTCACTATAAGGCATATGTTTGAGATGACCGGCTAATCCCGCCCCGTTTATCTCCTGCTGGTAACTCGGTGTCTGAGTTAGACAGAGGTCAGGTCAGTGAGGGTGAGGAGGAGGTCTCGACCAACATCCCCCGGAGGAGAAGAGGCAGCTCCTACTAGCTAAGTGGATGCTATTCTATTTTTATCTTGTCATTTGTTTTGGGGCGCTGAGTCCTGGTTTTTCATATATTTTTTTCGCTTGGAAGTTTGTATTTTGAACAATTTACTGATGAATGGTAGTTTTCTTTACTTTTTGACCAATTCGAGTATGTTTCGACGTATTTCTTTTATTGCACTGCTGAATGGATCCAAATCTTTATTTAGAGTTCTATGACCGAGAGGGGGGTGAATTGGGGATTTTAAAATTCTTTTCGAAATTCTTTGTTTATAGAAATCTCAAACAAAGCAGAACAGATGATAGGAAGAAGAAGCTTGACACAAGAGAATTTATACTGGTTCAGTCTAAATCCTTGACCTACGTCCAGTCCCCAGACACTTTGGGATTTTCACTAACTCACAAGATCAGTTACACACTCTGCACTCGAAAGTTATCCTCTCATTAGGATACACTCCCCTTTACAAGTTGTAAACTGATATACCCAATCTCCAAGTCCCACGACTTGAGATTCTTACAATAAGTGATTTCAATAAATGAAACTCTATCTAAGAGCAGATAAGATAATCACTGAAGAATAGAAGTATCAACAAATACTTTACAAGTAGGGGAAAACACTTCATACAGATGAACAAATTGAATGCTTTTCGTTTTCAAATGGTTGGTTGTTGTAGAGACTTGAATGCAACTCCTTATTTATGAAGGGAGCATCAAACACTACAAAAAAAACGACAATTAGTAGCGGTTAAAATGACCTATTTGTAACGGTTTTTGACGTGACAAACGACATTTGTAGCGGTTAGAGGAACCGCGACAAAAACGTCTGTGGCAAGCCGATTTGTAACGGTTAAAAAAAACCGATACTACATACATATAAACCGCTACTATATCTGGCAAAAAAATTATGTTGTGCATTAGATGATATTTGATTATATAAAGAAAGTTGATGATGATAGAAGGAATATTGAGGAAATATACTTAAAGTTCGGATAAGGAAAAAAATAGTATCGTATTATAAGAAGTAAAAATAAAACATTGAAATCAAAGATTTTAGAAGGAGTAGGAAGAAATGAGAGAAAACGAGAGAGAAGTGAGTGGGAAGAAATGAATGAGTGTGTGAGATGAGGTGTGGTGGGGATATTTATAGGGATATACGTAACATTTGTAGCGGTTGATGTGACGGATTACGTAGCGGTTTAATGTTTTGTAGCGGTTAAAAACCGCTACAAAAATTCATTAGTATTTTAAAAAAATATATATAATTTTCAAATTTTGTAGCAGTTACACTAACAACCGCTACAAATGAATGAACGTTGGCGGGATTTGAAATATTCAAATTTCAATGTTACACACTTTGTAGCGGTTGATGTAACAGTTTTTGTAGCGGTTCACATTTGTAGCGGTTTTTTTTTGCGTTTTGTAACGGTTTCAAAACCTCTACAAAAATTCATTGGTATTTTTTAAAAAAAAATCAAAATATCACATTTTGTAACGGTTATACTAACAACCGCTACAAATATGAACATAGTTTTTTTAAAAAAATAAACTTGGCGGGATTCGAATATTCAAATTTCAATATTACACACTTTGTAGCGGTTGATGTAACAGTTTTTGTAGCGGTTCACATTTGTAGCGGTTTTTTTGCATTTTGTAACGGTTTCAAAACCGCCACTAATGGCGTGCCATAAGGCGCCAAACTGGCGCCATATTTGTGACGGTTTTTATAAATAAACCGTTACAAAATAACCGTTACAAATTTGGCGCCAACTTCGCGCCATATTTTGTAGCGGTTAGTTTATGATAACCGCTACAAATGTCGTTATAACCAGCGCGCCACTTGGCGCGAGTCATACTGCTACAAATTTGTAGCGGTTTCGGTATAAACCGCTACAAATTCGCATATTTGTAGCGGTTTATTTTGACCACTACAAATTAACCGCCACAAAGTGGCACTTTTTTTGTAGTGAAATGACCATTGGATTGATCAATGTAACCGTTGGAGACATTGATGAGTTGATTAGGTTGAAGTGTGGTCTGTCAGATAGATTAGTTTTGATGATGTCTTATATAGATGTCATTATTAAGAGCAAAAAGATTGTATAATATATTTATCTCCTACATTGACTGACTACTATGTATTTAATGTAGATTAGTTCAAGAAGAATTATAGAGATTAATCAAGAAGGAGATAAAAGATTACAGAAAGTGTCAAGGAAGCAAGAAGTTATCAAAGTATTTTGAGAATAATCAAGAAGAAGAGAGAATATTGAAGAAGGAAGAACTCACAAAGAATGATTAGTTCAAATTAAATTATGAAGAATGATGAAGAGAAGAAAAAGAGAAGAGAAGAAAGAAATAGTTAAATTATGGAGAATGATCAAGAGAAGAAGAAAGAAAGAAGAACTTGTTAAATGGAATAAGAAAATCGTTATACAAGTTTTTAGATTGATTCTAGAAGTCTCCACGATCAAATGGAAGTTGGAATGACTCAAATCGGGGTTAAAATAAGATACAATTGCATTCCTAAAGTCATGCTCGAGCACACCAATTTCATGCTCGAGCAAGGTACACTTTGTAACATCCCAAATTTTGGGATTTGAAATTTGAATATTATATGGGAAATTGAATTGTGAAATGTGCCCTAAATTAATTATGAAATTAGTTACTGGGATTTAAGGCATATTTTCACATACTTTAAGGACAAATAATTAGGAGTAATTTTTAGCATAAATATTTTAGAGATAATATTTTAAGGCCTAAAAGAAATTTAGTTGAGAAAGAAAATCCTTAAAAGAATTAAGGATTGAATTTTACTGTTTATCCAATCTGCAAGAAATAATTTTGAAACATACACCCGCTTATTATTAAATGGAGACGTACACCATGTTTATATACATTAGCCATAGCACCACCAAAACGTAGCAGGATATATTTATCTATCCATACTCCTCTATTATTCCATTATGTAGCCCAATCAATTAATCCCATTGGCCCAACATCCAAATCCACACGTCAGCCCATTTTGCCTTCTACTTCTTTGACCAAGCAATATCCATTAGACTGGCATAATATTTATCCATCCCCTTAAAAACCCAAACCGCAGCAGCAAAGCAGCAAAACAACCATATCGGCTGTATCAGGTTTTTGCAGACACGCATATACAACACTCCCTCCAGCCACACACTTCATTCCATTCTCTCATTTCATCCAACACGGTTCTGCACAACCGTGAGCTGAGAGAGGCCAAGAGAGAGTTGAGGCTGAGACTGTGAGCATGAGAGGGAGAGAGCTCATCGGGAGATCAGTGGAAGAGGATGAAGTTGTGATCAAAGCTCTCATGCAAGCTAGTTTTTGAGTTTCGGTGAGTCTCCTAATCATTTTCCCATCTTGGTTTTCATCCTTTGCTAGGTATTATAAGAGTTGCTGAGGTCTGAAAAACATGGTTTATTGAGAGAAAGTTCATGGCAATGGTTTATGCTTCTTGCCTGTCGGTTTTCAGTTGATATTTGAATTTCTCTAGCTCTGAAAACAATTTTAAAAACCGTACATGTCTTATATAAGAGCAAGGGGTTTGATTTCTGAAAGATCTAAACCATAAGATGAGGTTGCATGTCATGTTAATCACCTTTGTAAAGTAGTCCGAAAATAGAGCACAATTTTCCTGTCGTTTTTGTAAGCTAAAGGTTGAGTTTGGCTCTGAAATTTTTACATGAGATATTACTCTCCTTAAGGTTTAAAATGAACTTTGAATCACCTAAAAGGGAGGTTTATAACTCCAATTATGATTTTTAGAAGTTGAGCTATAAATCAGGAAATTTCTGGTATGCTGCTGGAACAGTAAAATGGTGTTGCATTTCGGACCAAGTAAGCAATATCAAACAAATGTTAAATTTTCCAGATCAATAGTAGGCTCATATAGGTTTAATTTGATTGGTAATTCGTCGAATTCCGATAAGTATTAAAGGAGTTATGATTCTCCAAAGATTGGTCAAGAAATCTGGAAATTCAGAACGTTGTTTATGTTTTTCAAAATTTGGGAATTTTCTCGGTCATAAATCAACTTGGTGACTTTAACTTATGAAAATAGATATATCAAGGAGTAAGTAGAAATTGGAATCTCTCCATTTGGAGTTGTAACGATGATCGAGTTATGAGTTTCCCAATTCTCAGAAAAGTTAAAGGCTGAATTTTTGATAAGTCTCAGAATAGTCACACAAGTTGTTAATTATTCATAACCTTCAAAGTAAAGGTCTCTTTCGATTTATTGAACGGTTAAATGGCTAAGATGATATTTATTTCATAGTGAATAGTATCTAATTAAATAAGTCTCAATTAGTATACATCCCTAGTCATAAGGATACTAAAGGATAAGTATTTTAGGGTGGGTCTAAGGGAGGTAAATCTTATTTATATTTTTAAGATTAAAGTGACTAATGACCCATTCTCCATATCAATGTTAATTATAGGATCTAAGAATCTCCCGTGCCTGAATGATAAGCGCAGTGATAATAATCTGGTGGAAGGGGTTTTGTTGGTAAGACCAACAGGTAGTAACTATGATCTCACATTCTTTGCATAGTTATATATGTTTTTGTAAACCATATTGTATGTCCTGCCTGTATAGGGCCAGCACCACTCGTGGCTCAATTAAGCGGAAGGGCCGACCATGGGGCCAACTTCCCAGTGGCTAGAGAAGCCCTAGTTCATTCAGTTATTTTTGGTTTACCCGAAATGAATTTCCTTGTGCTAAGGTATTTGAAATCATTTTATGATTTACTTGTATTACAAGCTACATTTGGTATGTAATACTTGTCGTTTGAATTTGAATGCTTTATATGCTGTGTGGACTACTTTGTTTGGTTGATTTACATATATATTGCTTATACTTGGAATTTGAGATTAACCTATTACTCTAGGATTCATTCATTTGAATCTCAGAACCTTCCTTAAATCTAGGATGTGGGCAGTCTAGTAGGCAAGGAGGAAGAGGTAGGGCGTAGATATTGCTTGATCTTGAGAAGAAAGTGGTGTTGATGATGTAGATGAAACATATAGTTTTACTTTTGTATATTAATAATTTTATTTCCTTATGACTTAGATAATATTTTGAGATAACCGTATGTGGCTACTGGGATGTATATTTATGTAGATACTATGATCGGATAGTAGTAGAACATGAATGTATTGTATTGTTGTAGGAAGGGCGCATATATCACTAGCCCATAATAAAATGGATGAACAAGTGAATGGTAGAGCACTAGGTTAATCGGAAAAATAAGGAAATACTCTGATAAAACCTAACAATGTTTCAAGTATGATGCATTTTTAATGATAGGTTTGAACCACTGATAAAATATTTTCAAATGCTTTAAATTTTCCAGAAGAGCCCATTCGAAGTAAAATTTTGGAATCTAAAATTGGCTAAGTTTTTTTGAAATATTTTTGAAAAGGTTTTTATTTCCAGGATCAAACCTGGCCTAGTGGTTTACATTCTTTATTAAGTAATACATCTGATGCATGATAGGAGAAGACGTTATTCTGTTCTGGGCTCAGAGCAGTGGGGTGTTACAAACGAAAATCCTTTTAACTTGGCAGTTTACTAAGGTTCCAATTATCACCAAACCGTCTTGATGGCCCGGGACTATGTCCCTCAAATCTTCCTTCGTGAAAAGCAAAGGGGGAGGTTCTGGTTTGCTAGGATCTTCTTCGAATTGGGGGAGGTCCCTTACAGAGAGGACCTCTCTCAAATACTTCCTCCGCTGGTTTTTCGTGTCTCCTCCTCCACCTAGGGCTCTACTGATCACATTAACATTGAACTCGGCTTATAGGAATTCGTCATCATAACTAGCTAGTTTTCGTCGCTTATTGTCTTTCTTCTTCTCTGTAGGCGAGCTCCTACTATGGTCTACTTACTTGCGTTTGTTGCTTTTCCGCCCCTTTTCTTTCACATATTGACGTAACTTACCGTCTCTGACAAATTTCTCGATGGCGTCACAGAGCTCGTAGCATTGGTCCGTAGTATGCCTCGGTCCATCATGGAATGCATAAAACCAAGACTGGCCAGTATTGGCTTGGTTCCTGGGAGGCCGAGGTCTTTTGATTTTCTTCATGTCGGTCAATGCTACCTCCCTCCAAAGCTGAGAGCGTGAAACATTCAAGGGAATATATTTGTCATACCTTGGCTTTGCTTCGAACCTTCCCACACAAGGTTTGTTATCCGAGTTTCTTCCATAGGAGTCTTGTTTGCGACTCTCGGACTATTCCTTGCCTCTCAGAGGTGTTATCCTATCCGAGTCGCTTTGGGGAGCATTTGCTATCTGCATTTGCTCCATCTCCAAATATTTCTTCGACCAAGTTATGAAGTCGTTCTTACTTTTGGAGGGTGCTTTGAAAAATGACTATGCCAGCGGAGATTCACCATCCATGCCGGCGGCTAACAGATGCACATGCACCTCGTCTTTTAATCCACATACTTGCAAGGCCGCATCTTTAAATCGGTCTAAATAACTTTGGAGCGTTTCCCCTGGTCGTTTTTTAATTTTGTCCAAAGTGTATTGAGACTTCGGTTGTTTTTTGCTGGTTGTAAAGTTCAATTCAAATTTTTCTGTTAAGTCCTCAAAACGCTATATGTACTTTACTTGCAAGGTATGGAGCCACTTTAACGTTACTCCTGTCAAAGTTGCAGTGAAGATCTGAGTAATGACGGGCTCCCGAAGTCTTCTCACGAGCATGACCATCTCGAAGTTTTTGAGGTCGGATGTCAGGTCTTAGCTTCTGTCATATTTTGGTAGGTTTGTCAAATCAAAGTCATCCAGATAGGGTGCATTCAGAATGTCATTCGAGAAAGGGCTGTTATTGTACTTGAAGGTGGAATATCATCTAGAGGGGGGATGAATACGTGATTACAACAAAATTTCGCTAAAGGCTTCGAACACGAATAAGACAACAACAAAGAAAGGAAATAGACACAGAACAATTTATACTGGTTCGGTCTAACTTAACGACCTACGTCCAGTCCCCAAGCACACCTTGGGATTTCTCTAACACTTCAGAACAAATACAATTACACACTGTAACTCTGGATTATCCTCTCACTCTAGGACTCACTCCCCCTTACAAGTTGTAACCGTACATCCACACTTAAGGTTCCACAACCTTAAGATTTAATAAATCAAACATAAGTATTTAGAAACTCCTCACGAGTAGATAAAAAATAAACAATGAAGTATAGAAAATATACGAAGATATTAAATGAAACTAATGAAACAATAGATTGCAATAAGTTTGTATTGAATGCGCAGAGTTTCGGTGGTTGAGAATTCAATGCTTCTGGTATTTATAAGTGTTGACATTTATGACTGTTGAGAAGCTTTAAAGATTAGTCCATTGAGACTCTTTAATATAGCTGTTGGAGAGACGAGAAGAGAAGCAGAATCATTAATGCTCACAGACATTCTTTAATTCTTTTATTCCTTCGTTTATGACCATTGGAAACCCAACAAAGAGAATGAAATAATCTTGAACATCTTTGTGCAGAGGTATGTCTGTTGGTTGAGTGTCTCGAACAGGTAAGTGCATTAAATGCTTTGACACGTTGGATTACTTTATTTGAAAAATAGAATCAATCTACATTATAATCATCTATAACTCATTATCAAACTGATTAAATCAAGTTGAGAACAATAATGATTGATGATATAAAGAATCCAAAAACATACTTATAAGATTTCAGAAGTTGTAAAATGATTTTAAGAACAGAGCAACATTGGCTTGAGTCAAGCCTATCACAGGCTCGAGTCACACCATCAATCAAAGCACAGAGAGCATTTGAAATTACTATCTGACTCGAGGCAGATGAAAGCTTTACTCGTGTCAAGGCTTAGGCTCGAGTCAGAAAAATACATGGCTCGAGTCAAGTTCGATTTATCATTTAAACAATAGATACATTTAACTCGAGGCAAAAATATCCAGGCTCGAGTCAACCTCTAGACTCGAGGCAGCCAAAATAGGCTCGAGTCAAATGCGAAGAAAAACCATTTGGAAGTTTAGAAACAGGTGACTTGCTCAAGTCACTAAATGTTGGCTCGAGTCAAATTCTATTTTCAAAAGTAAAGGTCAATATTCTTGGCTGGAGTCAACCACAATGGCTTGAGTCAGCAAAGAGATCAAATGACATTTTTAAGTTTTTCAAACACTTGGCTTGAGTCAGAGAATGAGCTGGCTCAAGTCAAGGCCCAGACTCGAGGCAGCGTTTTGGTGACTCAAGTCAAAATGGCATTTTTAAAATATATGAAGGGGGATTTACTCGAGGCATGGAGTGTTGGCTCGAGCCAATCTGACAGCAAATGTGTTTGCTGATAAATGCCAAATTTTTGACTGAATCAAGTCATTTTTCCTTTAACCATAACATATACATTGTTTTCTAAAGTTAATCATCATCAAAACACATATAGAGAACTAACAGTACTGCCCAATGTACTTTCTCCAACCTGTTCCAAACGTACCACGGGGTTGGGGGCTCTCATCCCGATTCTTCTCAGCATATCCTGGACTTTTGTTCCCTTGCTTGGAGTCAAGCCTTCAACGTCATCTCGGCCATGTCCTGACTCATCCATGTTCTGAGAATCAAGAGCATCCTTACTAACTTTCTTTTTGTTACGACCTTCAGTATCCCGATCTTCTTTGGAGGCCGAAGACTCCATCTGCCTCAGGCGTTCCTCCAACATTTGCATATGGAGGGCGTTTCGCCGCTCCATTGTTTCCATTCGTTTTAGTTTTGAGCTCAAAGTGTTTCACAAGAGGAGCACGCCCGGATTCTCGATCGGAAAGGCCTCTAGAATTGGGTATTGTGGGACCTGTTGAGCATCTGCATTGTCTAGGTTCACCACTGCTTCTGGGGTGGAGGCCATGTCCGATGCATCATCCTCCAGGTGTCCATCATTAAGAACTGGAGCGATCAGGTCCTTAGGTTGCTGCTGACCCTGAGGCAATTGTCCTGATTTGGCTGTGATTGACTCTCCTCTGCCTGATTTGGTTTCCTGGGAGGATGAATCCGGCTGATACTTCTTGTATCTACCATCGCTGGTCACGAGAATCATAATTTATGGTCCCCACGATCGACGCCAATGTTCTATATGAGAACACAGTGAAAGGTAGGAATATCACCTAGAGGGGGGGTGAATAGGTGATCTCAAAAACTTTTTGTAAGCACACACAGACTTAACTTAAGTATTACAGAACAAAGAAGGGAAATTGACACAGGCAATTTATACTGGTTCGGTCTTAGACTTCGACCTATGTCCAGTCCCCAAATCCTTTGGGTATTTCACTAATCACAAATTGTTACAATTACACACTCTGTACTCGAGATGATCCTAATTTACTAGGACTCACTCCCCCTTACAAGTTATAATTGTACACCCACACTTAAGGTTCCTGAACCTTAAGATTTAAACCGAAAATGAAATGGAATAAGTGTTTTAAATAACTCCTCACAAGTGGATAATAAATGAACACTGAAGAACAATACAATGAATATCCGAAGATATTAATGAAACAATAAATTGCAATAAGTTCGATTTTAAAGCTCAGTATTTTGGTAGTTAGAGAATTCAATGCTTCTAGTATTTATAGATGATGGCATTTATGACCGTTGAGAAGCTTGAACAAATATCTTTTGTGATTCTCGTATATAGCCGTTAGAGCGTGAAGAACCAGAATCATCAATGTGTTCCAATATTCTTTCATTCTTTTATTCCTTCGATTGTGACTGTTGGAGACTTAGCAAAGAGAATGAAATATCCTCGCCCAGATCATCTTTTTGTATTGCTCAGAGTATCTTTCTTTTATTCCTTCGATTGTCATTTTGCTTTATTCAAAATCCAGTCTTAATCTGCAATCTAATCTTTGTAACTTATCAACAAACTGATTAAATGTAATTAAGAAAATGAATGATAGATAATATGAAGAACCAAAGGAGATACTTAGAGATATTCAGATTGAGGTTAAGTATTTTTCAAACCAGGGACAATCTTGACTCGAGGCAATTTTATCTCAGCCTCGAGTTAATGCATCGATCAGGACATGGTGAGATTTGAAATTGCTATCTAACTCAAGGGAAATCAATCATAGGCTCGAGTCTTGCCCTAAACTCGAGGCACACAAAAGCATGGCTCGAGTCCACGACAGATAATTATTAAACCATTTAGAAGAGTGTTGAATCAAGGCAAAATACATGGCTCAAGTTAGCTTCCAAACTCGAGGTAAGAAATCAGGCTCTAGTCTATCGTAAATGAAAAACATTTTGGGATGCGATAGACAGACCATTGGCTCGAGGCATTAAGTGTTGCCTCGAGTCAAATTTGTCTTTCAAAACATAATGGTCAGGATTTTACCTGGAGGCAATGTTTACTGGCTCGAGTCTATGTGCAAACTCGAGGCGAACTTCTCACAGACTCGAGGCAACATACATGTGAATTTTGTAACAGAAGCAAAGTTATTGACTCGAGGCTACAACATTAACTCAAGGTAATTTGACCGCAAATTAATTTTCTGATAAAAACTCATTTTTGACCAAATTCGAATTATTTTGCTTACATCTTTGTTTTCCAAAGGTTAGTCATCATCAAAACAAAACTAAGGAACTAACACACAGATGTCTAGCCTGGTGGGCTAGTGCATTGCTATTGGATCAGGTGGTTCAATCTAGGTATCTATGAGGCAGATAGCTAGAAGAACGTGAGATCATTGTACATAACAAGGCTTTCACCAAAGGGGGGTAATGTGTGTGCACAGTGATGACAGTATATTAAAGGTAAAGAGTAAGTGATGTGCACAGTCGTACCTTAGGGTTTTACCTCCTATTTATAGAGTGTACCTTAGGTTGAGATTTACAGGCCTTGTGCGTCGGATAGTCCAAGTATCATAACTGCCTGATCTATCCAAATCCCTTGGTTGCGATCTTCCTGGATTATAGGTGGATTCTATGATCTTGCAGTGTATTGTCCCCTGTTGGGCCGCTCCGCCTGTGGGCCTTAAATAGGTCCGTAACAATGTTCTTTGTACAATAGAAAGAAGAAGAAAAAGTACAGAATGAATCTATTGAGAGAAAGGATATGCTACTTAAAGGAGAAAGGAAATGTCTCATGGCATTTTCTGTATTGTTTGATCTGCGCATTTCTTTATTCACTTATAATATTTCCAAAAAAAAAAAAAAGTATCACTAAAAAATATGTATTTTAATTTTTCCCCTTCTTTAATTTGTCTTCACTCTTAAGAGGACCATTCTCTCTGATGTTGTTTGATTCCGCAAGGAATCGCATTTTTTATGAATGGGATTGACAATTTCTCATGCGAACCCTTTTTTAATTTATCCCAAATAAATAAATAATAAACTTACTTAATTTTTTTTTTTTTTTTTGCAAATTAAGACTAATAAAATGTATACCAATTTGTATATTTCACAGGCCATGAGACTTTTATTTCATCCATTCATCAAGAAAAAAGAAAAGTCGTCGATTTTCCTACGTCACTCATTTATGTCATTGAAATTAAACGTGAATTTTTTGTGTATCAAGAAGAAGGAGATCCTCTCCTTGTTCAATTTTCTGCCCATCCCTCACTGTCCTCATCCTGACCGTCAAAATCTTGATCCAATGGGTCAGATTTATTTTAAAATAAATCTGACCCCTTGGATCAAGATTTTGACGGTCAGGATGAGGACAATGAGGGATGGGCAGAAAATTAGAGGTGAGAGAAACCGGACCCGTATCAAGATCAAATTTAATTTGTCATCGTGATGGGGTCGTGTATGTGTATCTGATAAAGTCAATAATCACTCTCCAAATACACCTGAAATCTCACATTTATAATGTGTATTTTCAATTCTTAGATCCCATATCATACATTTCATTGACAAAAATTCTCAATAGTAAAGTTTGATGACAAAATATTCGCAAATGCTGACATATCAAGAATATTTTTTTAAAGAATAATGATCATATTGGAAGAAAAAATGTCATATGAAACTAAAATGATATTAGAAGAGTTAAAGGACTAAGAATATGCTGTATGAAATTAATTAAGGGATGAAGCTAAAATTTTGTATAATGTTAGAGAACCAAAAGAAGCATTTTTTTTTTTTTTTGAGGCTATATTCTATTAGCTGTAATTAAGGATTTTGTTCACACGCTATGGAAGTAAACTATTAATATACTATTTTCAGTCTTTAATATAATATTAACTTTATAATTCAAATTTAAATACAAGATAGATATTACATTAAAGACATAAGGTATTAGGTTTTGCTATACTTTATTCTTTAATTTAGTACCCTACATACACACAAGTCGAAATCTCGTGGAACAAGTGTTGAGAAAACTCAAGATGTTCCTCCAGAAAAAACAAGTTTCATTTGAGTTACAGCAAATTTGGATTCTTTTAACTTTGAACCATTTCACCTCCCTAAAGTGGGCAGATAATTAAAAAAACATATATTAATAATCTTTCATTTCTAAATTGTATATATGGAGCCTACACCCTGGTTATATATATATATATATATATATATATATATATAGGTCTACCCATCACCATATAAATATTCCGAGAGTTTTTAATTGAGAAACAAACAAATTTGTATTATCTCATTATATAATATTTTGTGGGATTCCTTCTCGGAATACATGAAGATGTCATTTAGAAAAAGTCCAAACTTCACCCTTTAAAAAAACAATCAGGGCCTGCAACACCATCCATCATCATCTTTTATCTTCATCCCAAGATTATTCCAAACCAGAAAACCCAGAGATCAGAAGCATGAACACTTTCCTCCTCACTATCATCCTTTTTCTCATTCCAATCTTCCTCCTGCTCAAAAGAACCAAACGATGCTCATCATCATCATCAAGAAGAGTACCTCCAGGTTCACTGGGATTCCCAATTATAGGCCAAAGCTTAGGCCTTCTTCGAGCCATGCGAGCCAACACCGCCGAACAATGGCTCCAACAAAGAGTGAACAAATATGGCTCCATATCGAAGATGAACCTATTCGGCAAACCCACCGTGTTCATCTACGGCCAGGCGGCTAACAAGTTCATGTTCACCGACGACGGGAGCAGGGTGGCGAACCAGCAGACGCAGTCGATAAGGATGATACTAGGGGATCGCAACCTGCTGGAGCTGAGCGGAGAAGATCATAAGAGGGTGAGAGGAGACATTATGCAGTTTCTGAAGCCAGAATCGTTGAAGCGTTATGTGGGGAAGATAGATGAAGATGTTAGGATGCACATTCAGATGTATTGGGATGGCAAACAGCAAGTCAAGGTGCGTTCTTCGCTGTCACCATATGCATCAATTAATAATTTAATCAAGCAGGCCTGAAGGTGTCCTATATGTCAGTGAGGACTAAAATATATATCATATCGATGATTATGAGTTAACATTTGATGAAAATTATACAATTTTTGTTTTACTCAATTTATCATAAAATTAGAATAAAATTATATTTTTAAACAATTTTGATAATAATATTCTAAGAATTCAAATAAATTTCGTTTCAGTAACTCTAACATTTTAAGTAATTATTTTTTTACAAAGTCAATTTCGTTAGAGATTATTACTTTTCCTGATAAGTATCAAGATGACTCACACAACTTTCAATTATAAAGAGGTAAATTAATATTTGTAATACCTTTAACTTAATTGATATTAAATTTAGGTTTTAAATGTTATTGTGGCTTGTTTTGATAAGTTTTAATATAAAATTTTAAAACCATAAAAAAATTTAAGTATTACTCAAATCCTTAATATAAGCGTTAGTTGGAGATTATATTAAGTCATAGATATAAAGCTTATTCCACTTAATCCCCTAAATTTATTATTCATTCTTTAAAGTATCCCTATATTACACATATATTATACTACCAAAAAAAAAAAATCAATTAGCGTTTGACTTTAATTACCAACAGGATTAGTTAGTGATAGTCTATTTGATGATGAAATAATCTAATTATGTCGCTAATTTTTACTGGAACTCAATGGGTTGGCCCCTATGGGAGTGAATCTGAATGTGAATAGAAGAGGGTTTACTCCACGGAGGCTCGGAAAATTTTAAAAGAGACATATTCAAAATGCACACATTTAAATAAATGCATAAAATTTTCAATTGCAATTAGTTTAATTACTTAAATTTTATTAAAGAAATAAGTTTACATACGGATTAGTAGTTTTATGAGTTTAACACACACACACATATAATTTAGTAAAAACATTATTTTGTGACTTTGTTGTAAATTTACTTCATTATTTGTATTTGTGCTTTCAACTAATTAACTTGAAATATTTTGTTGATTTTTCATTCTCTCTGTTATATATGTGAAGGATTTGTCATTTTTGAAACTTGCATGGAAAATACAAATTAAAAATGCTTTGAAATTGAAAGTAGTATTAAATATTATGTTATCAAATGCTTAATATAATATATTTACCTAATTTAATTAAATTAAGGAACTTAGTTAAGTTAGTTAATATAATATGTATTTTCTAAAATATACTAGTGATCTTCCTTAGTTCTCTGCTTTCCTGTTCTCCTTGATTATTGTTGAGGGAGTATCAATAAAGGCAAATTAGGAAGAAAAAAAATTGACAAATATGAAAATTATGTCATATTTAGAACCAATATCAACTTCCCAAATATTTCCTATATTATTATTACATGGAGCTATTACATCCTATCAACAAACAAATCTCTTAATACTATAAATCAAAATATCAGTTAAATAATTTTATTGGGTGTCCTCTTTAATCTTTATTCTTCTCCAAATAATCACTCTATACTATCTGATCTACTCTTCTAATTGACACCTTCAACTGTTTTCTTTAATTTGTGTGTATGTATATATATAAACCATATTAAGTGAACAGATCAGATGTCATAACTATTTTTCCCCATATTATATTTGTTTTGTCTAGATTGACAGATGTCTAGCCCGTTGGACTAGTATGTTGATATTGGATCAAATAACTCTTTCGTAGGTATCTATGGATCAGATACCTATGAGTATAGTAGATCACTGTGCACGAATAGGTGTTAGCTAAAGAATAGTAATTGAGAGAGAATGTCCATACCTCTAGGGTTTACCTTTTATTTATAGAGTTTACTTGGGTTAGGGTTTGGAATTATGGGCCTTTGTGCCTCCAAGAACAAGTGCTATGCCACCATATCTATGTCACGTAGATTGCATTTTGTTGGGCCATTCATTAAATGAGCCTCATATGAGTTCGTAACAATTGCCCCCCAGCCCGGTAGTCAAGGTCTCTGGGCTGCCGAGGTGCATTTATTACTTAACTCGGATATCATATTCGAGTTGTTACAAATTACTTGATTCATTTAGATTTTATCTGAGTTTTAAAAAACCCCGGATTCATTGGTGTTCTAATTGTGAATTGCCCCTAGACATATAATATGGGTTAATTCAATTGGAAACTCTTCCTTTTCATGATTGTTAGATTCTCTTTTGCATTAAACATTCGGGTTTCCAGGTTTATATTCTTTAGCAGCAGAAGAGGAACAAGCTCGATTTTCTTTTGACAACTTTACAGATGTACAGTCGCCATTGTGATAGCATAAAACAGCCAACTCTTGCTGTCCTTAGCATTTGTGCACATTTAATGCACACGTCGTTTTGCCATCTTTGACGTTTGTGCACATTTAATGCATGCATCGTTTCACATATGTCATCATTGTTTTCAGGATGAATTGTCTCTTTTGCCCCTGCCTTTTCTGATTCATAACCTCAATGGTTACGTTTCTATATTCACACCCCCCAATTCTTACCACTTCACATTCGTCATTCGCTCTTTTCTCTGAGAAACCTCTCCTTCTCTTCAAAGACTCTATTCCCATGATCTTTCGATTCGCACATTTAGGGTTTCCTAAACCTTCCTAAAATCAGGTACTTTCACTGTTTCTCCCTATTTCTTTTGCTTTTGCTTTGAGTTCTTAGATTCGTTGTTATTATGTTATTACTTCTTAATCTGTGTCTTCCAAGAAATTAATTTATGGGTTTCTGGGTAGACTTCGATAGAGGTTTATGGGTTTCTTGGTATTTTTCTTTGAGTATAAACACCTTTCTATCTTGATTTTTATTACTTAATTTCCAGCGTCACACCCTGAACCTTTAGAGACTCATCTTGATATATTTCCTCCTCCCTTTTTCCCAAACACATTGTGCATCTTTGGTTGTGTTCTTTGTCAATAATGAATTCGAATCGAGAGAAAATAACTCCAGAGGAGCAAGAAGAGTTACTTCAAAAATTGCCTCCTGGAGCTCGGTTTTGGTTATGGGGTATTCCACGTACCGAAGAAGAGAAGCAAGAGACCTTTCTTCATGGATACCAGGGTGGGGGGAGTAAAAAGAGAACCCATCCACAAAAACTTAAGAGTCGGGATAAGAGGACCACTAACTCGGGATCCTATACTCCACCATCGAAAATTGAGAACTGGGGTCAGAGCATACCTATCCCAGCATCTCACATTTCCCCGCAACAAAGTATAAGCAAGACTATCCTGGGATCCCACACGGAGAAACTTGTCGATCCGTATTATGATTGTGTCTTTCTAAGCTCCAAACTCCTCCAGAGCGGTTGTGACTCTTTAGCTGAGTCTACTTTCGTCTCCTGTAGTCTCAAAATTTCCACATCCATCTCGGCTTCTAGCAACAAGGGATATCTACTTTCGGACAAACCCCCTGTGTATCAACTTTTCTTCTTCACGTAGTAGCTCCCTCGATTCAGGTATGCCATCTATTTTCTGATTTTTATTTCTTTGTTATAGGTATATATGGTTTGCCTTCTTCACACCACGTTGAGGAATCTCACTCTAGGGAGTCGGGTTCCGCATGTCCTTTGAAATTTTAATGGACAAGTACCAGTGGGTCACACATGAAGTGCTAAGCACTCTATCCGAGATGACCGCGGATGACGTTGCCAGGCTCCCCATCGGCAATCCCGAAAATTACTCCCTTTACCGACCCAATAGAGATGAGCTAGTTTGCTTTGAGAGGGGAGGGAATGACCCCTATTTTTTCTTCTTCTATTGGGATTTGATTACCCGGCTCGGTATTCGATTCCCATTTACCGAGTTTCAAATTGACATTCTAAATTGTCTACACCTTGCTCCTATCCAACTTCACCCCAATAGTTGGGGTTTTGTCATAGCCTTTGAGCGTTTTTGTAAATCTTTAACTATACCTTGTATGATTCCTCTTTTTTTTTTTTTACTCTTTTACCATCCACACAGCTCGTACTAGTAGAGAGCCCCCAAATAGAAAAGGTTGGACCATAATTCGGGGTGCCCCCAATAGAAAACTTTTTACTATTTATTCTGATTCTTTTAAAAACTTTAAAATTGGCTATTTTAAATTTGTTTCCGAGCCCGGAAAACAACCTTGGTTCCTTAGCTCCTCCAAGTCCAAAGATGTGGAATGGAAATTCCCATTATACTAGACTCGTGACCATCACGACTTTGCTCCTTCTTCCTATCATTTTCTAGAAACAGGGTTAACTGATTCTAATGCCAACTCAGTAGCATCTTTATTTGCGCATATCGAAGAACATAGCTACGTTAGCGTGGCTTCATTTATTTCAAAGTCTCTGGCCAAGTTGGAGTCAGAAATGAGTATGAGCTCTAAATTATGTGTTTGTATTTCCTTGATTTCTCAAATCAGAATTTGTAACCTTTGTTTTCTTGACCTGCAGCTCCACGCATGGGGAAGCAGCCTCCTTACCTTTCCATGTTGAATCGTGGCAAGGTGGCTTCAAATATGGAGAAGACCAAGAAGCAACCAGCTCTTGAATCCGGGAAGGCTGGAGCCGGGATGAGCATCAAGGAAATCCCAGCCAAGAGGTCAAAAGCAGGCCAAGACATCTCGGCCCAGAAATCCAAAGACGCCTTGGCCTCTGTTGTTCAAACCTCTCCTCAACAAGTCACTCAAACTTCTGCTCTCCCAGTTACTCAGACTCCTCCTCCTCCACCTACCCGGCTTTCCCATGGACTTATTTGGGAGGAAAGGGTAATGAGTGAGCTCAGTAACGCTCTCTGTCCTCCCAAGCACTTCTACGAGCCAACTCACTTGTTTGACGTCGATATTCAAGAGCTTCAGGATATTGAATTAAATTACCTGAAGGCCTCCAGATTAACCCAGACTGTGGCTTTGTTGAAAAACAAATACGCGAAAGCTTATGAAGAGCTACAACGAGTCAAAGCGGAGAAGCACCAGGCTCATGAGCTGCTACAAGCGGCTAACGCGGAGAAGGACAAAGCTCATGAGTAACTACGAGTAGCCAAAGCGGAGAAGGACAAGACTTATAAAGAGCTTTTGATGACCAAGGAGGATATCAAGAAGGCGAACTCAGATTTTCTTCGGCTTCAAGAGACTCATGTCAATAATGTGCATTGCTTGAAAAATATCCAGGCAATGCATGAGGGGCTTGAAGCCGAGCTGAACGAGACCAAGGTCGCACTTGAAGCTGCCAGTGTCGACATCTCTGCTTATGCAGCCATGTTAAAAGACGTCGTGGAGGGTTCCTTCAACAATGCTTTAGACCAAATCTGGCTTTTGAACCCCATCATTGAACTAAACACCACTGGGTTGCATTATAAAGCTTACGTTGATTATGGGAAATTAATCCCACCCCCTTCCTCTCTTGGTGGCGATTCTGTAACTCGGTTGGAGAGGGTCAAGGTGAGGAGAGAGGTGAAGAGGTCAACACCGTCGACCCTACTGGAGGAGAGGTTCATCCGGAGGCTGAAGTTCCTCCTAACTGAAGGGCTAGGATGTCGGTTTTGCTTGTACCTTTGTATTTGGGATTCTTAGGCCCCTTTTTACTTCGTAACTATTAACCCGATTTATTCTTTAGCATTTAACTTCATTGTACTTAGACAATTTAAATATCAATGAAAGTTTTTTCATTTCTTGACCAACTTGGATATACTTTCGAGTTTTATCTTAACCGTAACAATAAGTTAATTATATGTACTCAACAAATTTTCAGAGTTCTATTCAATGACCGGGCCAAAGTCAAAAACATGTACGCAAAGTCTGCTTGAAATATTTTTCTGGTATAGTAAACAACCAAGTATCATATTTGTGAAGATTTTTAATTAGACCTTAGCTGGAATTGGATCCAGAGTAAGGGCAACCTGTCACATGTTCAAACTAGATTTTAGACCAAAATCTTAAACATTTCGACCTGATCAAGGTCAACATGACAGTTCGCTTCATTACCCTGAAATAAAACTTTGATGCATCACAACTACGAAGGCTTGTTGTTATACCTTCGCTTTATCTAAAACCGAGTTCAACTACCCTGGCTTCATTCATTCATTCACAATTGGCACAGTTCGAATAGTTTGGAACATAATTCTCAACTGAGAATGTCTTCATTTATTTGAAAAATAACTTGATTAAATGAACTTGCTGACGTAGGCAACTTTAAGCAATTCCGAAAAGGAAAATTGAACTTAAAACAAAACAAACTTAACATGGAATTTAGATTTAATTGTAATATACTTTCAGTTTATCCGCTTTCCATGTTCTTTTAATTAACTTCTTCTCTAGTGCCTCCAACATGTAAGCTCCTTTGTCAAGCTTTTCTCTAATCTGATAAGGGCCTTCCCAATTTGCAGCAAGCTTTCCATATCTGAATTTTTATTTCCTACGTCCGCTCTTCAAAGCACCAAGTCACATTTTTCAAATGACCGGGGCTTCACTTTTCTATTATATTTAGCTACGATGAGTTGCTTGGTAGCCATATCCCAGCAATGTGTCGTGACTTTGACTTCATTTATTAAATCCAACTCCACAGCCAAAGCTTCATTTTTCTTCTCCTCTTCCTCTTGAAGAATCTTCATTCTTCTCTATGATGGCTGGCCTATCTCGACCGGGATCATAGTCTCACATACATAAGTTAACCTGAATGGAGTTTCCTTAGTTGACGTTTGAACACTGGTCCTGTAACCCCACAAGACGAAGTACAGCTGCTCAACCCAGCTGGACTCTGCATCCTCCATTCGCTTCCTTAGTCTATCAACGATTATTTTATTTGCTGATTTAGCTTGCCCATTTGATTGAGGATGCTCCACCGAGGCAAAGTGATGCTTGATGTGGAACCCGAACATCATTTCTTGGAATCCCTTATCGATAAACTGGGTTCCATTTTTCGTCACCACCTCAGCTGGGATCTCGAATCTAAAAATAATATTTCGTGCAAAAAACCTTTGTACCCAAGCTAAGGTAATTGTTGTTACAGGTTCAGCCTCTATCCACTTAGTAAAATAATCAACAGCTATGATAAGTCATCGTAACTGTCCTACAACTACTTTAAATGGTCCCAACAAATCCATGCCCTATTTGAAAAATGGCCATGGAGTCGAGATAGACTTCAGTTCAGTTAGGGGAGACCAAATTATTTTGGCATGTTTCTGACGACTACCACATTTTTTAACATGGTCATTTGAATCCGCCTCCATCGTTGGCCAATAATAACTGGCTCGTAAAGCTTTCCTGGACAAAGCCTTAACACCCATGTGTTGGCCATTGATTCCTTCATGAGTCTCGGCCAATACATACTCGGCTTCTTCCAAGTTTAAACATTTCAACATTGGAGAGTGCAAGCCCTTACGATATAACTGATCTTCCACAATCGTGTGCATGGCTGCTTCTCGTACCAATTTCTTTGCCTCAAGTGAGTCATTGGGGAGAACTCCTTTTTCCAAATAGTCTACTATTGGTCTTCTCTAGTCTTTCACTGCCGAGATAACCATAACACAACTCGGCTCAGATAAACTTTGTGGAATCACAATTCTGAGGTTACTCGGGCTCTTTGTACTTGCCAATTTTGACAGAATATCAGCCCTGGTATTTTCCCCTTTAGGGATGTGACTCACATCATGTGAGTGATGATCACCTCTTCAAACTCGGACATAACTTCTTTCACTTTATTGAAGTGTTTTGCCAGTAAAGGACCTTTAGCTTGGTATGTCCCTTCAATTTGTGCTGCAACGAGTTGAGAATCAGTTGAGACTTGAACTCTTTTAGCTCCATGTTCCTTTGCTTGTATTAACCCAGCTAGCAGTGCTTCATACTCTGCTTGATTATTTGATATGGGAAAGTTCAGTCGAAGAGAATGCTCAATTGAAACTCCTTCTGGGCTTTCAACAATGATTCCATCTCCACTTCCTTTAACATTTGACGAGCCATCAACATAAACTTTCCACGTACTAGCATCTCCACCTTCCCCTTTACTTGACGGGGTTAACTCCATCACAAAATTAGCCAGTGTTTGCGACTTAATTGCATGCCGAGCTTCATACGTGATATCAAACTCAGACAACTCTATGGCCTAGCTAATCATCCTTCCAGCCAAATCCAACTTATGGAGCACTTGCCAGATTGGTTGGCTGGTTCTGACCACAATCTGATGTCCTTGAAAATAAGGACGAAGTTTCCTTGTCGTGGTGAGTAAGTTAAACGCCACTTTTTCAAGCCTTTGATACTTAAACTCAGAGCCTTGTAGAGCCTTGCTTACGAAATAAATCGGCACTTAGCCATTTTCTGTTTCCCTAACCAACACCGCACTTACAACTTATTCTCCCACAGACAAGTACAGGATCAAGATTTCCCCTAGATTCGGTTTAGAAAAAATCGGCGAGATAGCTAGACATTTATTTATTTTCTCAAATGCGGCTTCACATTCCAAGTTCCAACCTCCTTGAGCCTCCGTTTTTAGTAATTTGAAGAATGGGAGAGTGTTTTCTGCCAAATTTGGCAAAAATATTTTCAATGCAGCCAATCTCCCTATCAACTGCTGATCTTTTTTTATTTTTAGGAGCCTTCATATCCAACACAGCCTTGCATTTATCTAGATTAGCTTCGATCCCTCTATTTTTTAACAAAATTCCTAAGAACTTTCCAGCCGGGACTCCAAATGCACATTTGGTCGGGTTTAACCAGATTCGATAAGCTCCCAGCTTGTCAAACGTTTGCTTTAAATCTCGAACATGACTCTCAAGGTCAGCCGACTTGACAATCATATCGTCAATATAGACTTCTATATTCTTGCCAAGATGGTCTTCGAACACTCTGTTCATCATCCTTTGATATGTAGGCTTGCATTCTTCAACCCAAATGGCATCACATTATACCAATAGTTAGCTTTTTCGGTAATGAAGGACGTCTTCTCTTGATCCTCTAGGTACATAGCAATTTGATTATATTCAGAATACGCATCCATGAAGGATGGCAACTGAAAACCGGATGAGTTGTCAACCAAATGATCAATACTAGGCATCGGATATGAATCCTTAGGACACACTTTATTCAAATCGGTGTAATCCGTACATACTCTCCACTTTCCACTTGGTTTCTTCACCATAACCACATTGGATAACCAAGTGGTATACTGTATTTCCCGTATGAATTCGGCCTCAAGTAATTCTTCAACATGTTCTTCCAAAGCTTGTCTCATTTCTGGTTCAATTTTCCTTTTCTTTTGTGCCACCAGAACTGATCTCGGACAAATTGCCAATTTGTGACAGCAAAATTTAGGATCAATTCTGGGTATCTCCAATGACTTCCAGGCAAAAACATCCTGTTTTTTTTCAAGAAATCTTCCAACCCGGTTCTAACTTCTAGGTTCATTATTTTGCCCATTCTTGTGACTTGCCTAGGCTCATCACCCAACGCAAGATTCTCCAACTCTCCTTCTTGCTCCTGCATCAGAATCTCGGTTTCTTCTTGCATGTCTAACTCCACCATATTTACTGGTATACTTCACTGACTCTCTTTACCCTTGCTCGCATTCCTATCTCCCTCGCGAATCCGGGGTGTGGAGGAAGGGCCGCCTTCACTTTCTTTGACTGTTTCAAAATAGCATTGCTGATATTCTTTCTAATCTCCTCTTATAGTAACAATTTTGTTCTTGTTACTCACCCACCATCCTCAACTTCCAATGCTTGGTCGAAAACAACATATCCCAGTTATGAATAGTTGGCCTCCCCAATATTATATTATATGGAGATGGAAAGTCGGCTACAATGAACCTTACTCGTTCTGACTTGAATGCTTCCTTTGTTTCTAGAGTTAACCTGAGATCAATATACCCCTTAGGGGGAGTGTGTTCCCCATTAAAACTTATAAGGGTTGTCTTACACGGCTTCAAATCTTCTCGATCGAGGTTCATCCTTTTGAAAGCATCTCAAAGGATAATGTTCACAGAGCTTCCAACATCTATGAAAATATTCCTAACACGACAATTTACCAGGGTTCCTGTAACCACCAAACCGTCTTCATGACCTGGGACTACGTCATTCAAATCCTCTTTAGTGAAACACAATAGAGGAGGTTCCGATTTGCTAGAATCTTCTTTAAACTTCGGCTGACCCCTTACTGAAAGGACCTCCCTTAAGTATTTTCTCCTCTGGCTTACCGTATCTCCCTATCCTCCAAGAGCTCCGCTGATAACGTTGCAGTCAAACTTGGCTTCTTGGAATTCGTCATCATTACCATATGGTTTCTTCTACTTTTCATCTTTCTTTCTCTTTTCAGGAACCGGGCTCTTACTGTGGCCTCCTTACTTACGCTTATTATTCTTTCGTCATTGGGTTTTTATCACGTATTGTCATAATTTACTTTATCTGACCAATTTTTCCACAGCATCTCTAAGATCCCAACATTGATCAATAGTGTGCCCCGGTCCATCATGAAATTCATAGAACCAGGATTGGTCTACACCTGCCTTATTGTAAAGTGGTCGAGGTCGGTCCGCTTTTTTCATCTCAATCAACGCTACCTTCCTCCAAATTTGAGACCATGGAACGTTTTTAGGAGTGTATTTTTCATATTTAGCTTCATACTTGCCACCCCGGAATTTATTATCCAAGTTTCTTCCGTGGAAATCTTGCTTTTGACTTCCTGGTTGTTCCGTGGAAATCTTGCTTTTATGCAGCTCCTGTCAATGTTATGGAAAATATTTGGGAAATGATGGGCTCATCAATTCCCCTCACATACATGTCCATATTGAAAGTATCAATATGGACTTGTGGATCTTGACTTCCATTGTACTTTGGCAAAAAGACCAGATCAAGATCTTCCAGGAAAGGAGCATTCGCAATCTCGTCAGTGAAGGGACTGTTGTTATATTTGCCCCTGCTGTACTTTCTCCTTATGTCACAGGAACGTTTGGCGTTCGAGATACCCAGTTTTGATCTCCTCCATCCCAGTTATCACCAGCATTTTGGCTCTGTAGTATGGAATATGAACCAAGAACTTCAAGAATCCGAGCCCGGACTCGATTAGCCGGGATGTCTTCAGTGTTATTAACTCTAGTAGGACCTCCATCATTAGCTTGAATAGAACCCAGATCATTATGAACCAGGTTTCCAATTTGTCTGAAATGCTCCTGCAGTAACTGCATTCTTCTGATATCCTCTTGCCTTTGGAGATTGTTGCACTGCTCCATCTCCTCCATTTGCCTCAATATGGAATTTAAAGCGGTTTGCATGAGGCGAGTGTCCGGATTCACGATTGGAACTTTTTAAGGAAGGGCTTGCTGGACCACTGCATTATGAGGAGTCACCACGAATGCTGGGGAAGAAGCCGTATCGGATATGTCTTCACTAACATGCACCACGTCATAATCTGGAACATCCTCAGGTTGCTGCTGACACTGAGGTTGTTGTCCTTGATTTTGTTACGATGGATTTTCAGGCAATTGCCCATGCAAGGGCATCTGACTGCTGCTTCTGGTATTGACCATCTTTGGTCGCAGGAATCAAAATTTATCAAGTCCCAACAATCGGCGCCAATGTTCTGTCTAGATCGACGGATGTCTAGCCTGTTAGACTAGTATGTTGATATTGGATCAAATAACTCTCTCTTAGATATCTATGGATCATATACTTATGCGTATAGTAGATCACTGTGCATGAATAGGCGTTAGCCAAAGGGGGTGGTGTGTATGCACAGTGACGGTAGAATAGTAATTGAGAGAGAATATCCATACCTCTAGGGTTTACCTTTTATCTAGAGTTTACCTAGGTTAGAGTTTGGAATTATGGGCCTTTGTGCCTCCAAGCCCAAGTGTTATGCCGTCATATCCATGTCACATAGATTGCTCCTTATTAGGCCATTTATTAAATGGGCCTCATATGAGTCCGTAACAATATTATAAGAAAAAGTCTAAGAAAATAATAATTTGGGCTAATGAGCCAGCCCCCTTATCACCTCAACAAGGCCGGGCTAGAGGTATTATGGTCACTGATTTATTGGGGTATTAAGATTATTCTTCATGTTTAGCCTCTCCGAATTCCTAGCTTAATCTTCATTCAAATTCATGCATTTTACATAGCTACAGTTGTGTGATAAAATATGATTCTGTATCTTGTCTATATATATATATATTATAGTAATTTGAACACAATTAAAATTGTTAATTTGTACTAACGTATAGTTGGTCTAGCGGTGTAAGGCCCCATTAGATCCCTCAAGTTCTTGAGTTCGAGTCTCAGATGAGACACTTTTGTTAGGAGGGGCAGATACAAACCCCAAACCAGTTATGAGATGATAACATCAAAAAAATTGTTAATTTGCAGGATGATAAGAAGGCACAAAAATGATATATAGTAGTTGAATTCAAAAATCATTATATACATATGTAACACATCAACCACGTACATAGAGATAGAGCAAGCAACATAACCTATAGCCCACGCGTTTTATGAGGGTTAGGGTTGGGGATTTCCTAGTCCACACAAGTGTGGACCACACAGTTTGGCCTGTGGGTTGGCCTTCATAATTTTTTTTTTAATCTATAATAATATCACAAAACCCATAAAAGTCACATACTTTCACTTTGATACCTCCCAATCCCAAAGATAAAATATCTCAGTCTTCTTCCTATAAATCAAATTATTGCATCTTGATTGCTTGAGGATGATTTGATGCTTTTTATTTGTAAACTTTGGCAAATTTGATAACTTTATCTCTTAAATTGTGAATTATGTTTTTGAATTTTTATAAGTAGAATGATTGATGCTAGAAAGGCAAATTTGATAGGAAACTTGTTTTTTTGGAAAAAAAAAAAAGGAAAGCCCACGGGTTGCCATTCCCCCATTGCAGGTTAGGGTTGACATTTTGTCAGTTTGCAAAAGTGCAAGTCACACAAGCCCATACCATCTAGCCCACAAGTTGCGGGCTGGCCTGCATTCCCATTTCAACACAGAGAGAACCCCATAAAAGCATATAAACCCCATAGAGAATCAAATAAAACCCATCAATATATATTATTCAATTCCATATCATTTGCAGTTAAGAGATGTATGAAAGTGAAGTTCATCAAATTATAAAATAATTAAGACAAAAAAAAACGAATTAAATTTTTCCATATTCCAGGTCCATATATGATCCGGCAGCTGTTTTCGTAGAGATTCATTATTCATAGGCATAGCCCATTTAAGAAACTTCCATTGACTTTAATTCACATGGTAATTGGTACCATAAAACTAGCAATTCTTAGACAAAACTCTTCACAAAAACCAATAACATAATTAAGCAATTGCCCTTCTTCCAATGGGTAAATTCTTTCCTTGAACCTTACATTTCTTAATTTTCAGGATCCATAAACCTTAATATAACATGTAGAAAACTCATCAAGTTCAGTAATTTTCAACCCAGCCTTTAACCATCCCATTTTTCACTTCTCCCAATGCCCAACTGATGATAAACAAGCTCTCTTTCTTCTTGAAACTAAAAACATTAATAAAATTTAAGCTTTATGAAAATAAAATCAAACTGTGAGCGTGTTATTCACTTGTGACTTTAATACACATGGCTAATTGGTGCCATACGACTAAGAATTTTTAGGCCAAACTCTTCACAAAACCAATAAGCAAATGTTCTTCTTCCTGAAGGTGAATTGTGTCCTTGAACCTTAAATTTCTTAATTTACAGGATCCATGTATAAAACTTCATATACATGTCACAAACCTATCAAGATCAATTATTTTCAATCTCAATCTTTAACCATCAAGTTTCAATTTACCTAATGCTTAACAAATTGTTCTGATCAGGATTATATTGAAGCTAGAAACAGAAAGCATATTTAAGCTAATTGAAAACAAAATCAAACTGATGGCGTGTTATTCACTTGCGGCTTGTAGGTTTTGCCCTTGATGAAGACCCTTACATTCGACATAATATGCTCGCTTCTGTTTGGTCTGGAGAGAGGAAAACAAAGAGATCGATTTCTGGACTGCTTTCAGACCATGATAGAAGGTATGTGGTCAATCCCCATCAACTTGCCCTTCACACGCTTCAACCGTAGCTTAAGAGCAAGCTCGAAAATTCAGAAAATGCTGAAGGAGCTTGTGCAAAAGAAGAAGATTGAGCTCAAGAAGCAAAATAACGTTATTGCTTCTTCTCCACAACAAGACCTCATCACTAGCTTGCTTTGCATGCGCGACGAAGAAGGAAAAGAAGAAGTGATCACTGTGAAGGAGATCATTCAAAATGCCATGCTTGTTATGGTCGCTGGACATGACACTTCATCTGTTCTTATTACTTTCCTCGTTCGTCTCTTGGCCAATGAACCTGCTATCTTTGAAGCAGTCCTTCAAGGTATGCATAGATTTGCCTATGTTAATCAACGTTTGTTTATCCCTTTTATTCAAGTACACGCTTTTAACTTGAAATGATTCTTTAGTATGACATTGAAGTTTCCATTTTCTGTCGTAGTTCACATTTCAAGCCAAAAGAGTTTCAATCTGTTATTAGGGAACATGGTAGGTGTGGGGTGAGGACAATTTGGATCATTTAGGGTACTCTACATATCAGAGTGCTACCTCTCGTTATTTATACAAGAGCTAGATGAGGGTTGACTTTGGTCCTAAATATAAGAACTGAATCCATTTTGTCACCCCTTATTTATCATTTTTCCCTTAACAATTCCTATTGATTGCACATAATAAGGGAGATTGCATTAATAAGTAGTTTCAATGCAAAATATTAGAGTGTATTTTAGTGAAACCAAAACACACTTTTTTTTTTAAAATAACTAATTTAACCAACTTTTTTAACCTACCCAAATTATTTAAGGTCAAGGGACAATTTTGTCCAAGAAGTGTAAAAAAGGGAGACACTTTTTTGGACGTTATCCAAAGTTAATTTTGACTGTTAACTAACCAAATATGCTGAGTTGATATTCCACATGTTATTCACGTCATTTTTGTTAAGTTCCAAATTTGCCCCAGAAGTCCATGTGTCATCTACTTCATTTTTTTTTAAGTTAGATTTAAAATTTTTGAGACAAATTTGCACCTTAACAAAGAGGTGGATGATATTTGGACTATCAGCTCAGCATATTTTGTCAACTAACAAATTGCTTCATTTTGACATTTCTTGGGAAAATTTGCCCCCCAAAAAAAACTTTCGAGACAAAATTGTCTCTTGGTAAAAACTTTCAGGGCAAAAAAATAGACCCTTAACCCAATTATTTAAGTAGATCTTACATTAAAGACCGGAGGTAGTATATAAAGATAGAAAGAAATTAAGAAGTTAAACAAGTCCCCTTGGATCATTTGAATTAAATCTCTCTCTCTTCCATTTATGTAGTGTAGACTACACAAATATAATGGTAAAGTTTGAGGGTTATTTTAGCCAATAAAAGACGTTTTTGAACTATCATTTATTGGGATACCCTTTATTTGACCGTTATTTAGCCATCATATAAGCTCATAAAAATGTAAAGGTTAAATTGTATATGCATGTCAAATAAATTTTATCTGGATTTGGTTTCTAGGATATGGAAAGGAAAAATATTAGGTGTGAATGGTCAACACAGTTTGATCTTATTTATTGAGAGCCATGCACCTCATTTGAACTAAATGTTTGAAGTTTTTCCTTTTTAATGTTAGGTTCTCCAAGAGAAGAGCAATTGATAGTTTAATTAATTTCATTTCTAGACACATACATTGAAATCAAACATACTATACCTAAAATTATTGGGGATTTTTCTGATTACAGAACAAGAAGAGATAGCTAAAAGCAAGCTCGCAAGTGAGCCTCTTACATGGGAAGACCTTAACAAGATGAAATATACCTGGAGAGTTGCTAATGAAACTCTTAGGATGTTTCCTCCAATCTTTGGTGGCTTCAGAAAGGCTGTCAAAGACATTGAGTATGGAGAATATATTATTCCCCAAGGATGGCAAGTAAGTGAAATTTTCCTCCAACAACAACAGTGTGTGTGTGTGTGTGACTTCAAAGTAAAATTAACCTTTTATAATTTGATCATATATTCAATTGGAGTATTAAAAATGGGATAGCCGGCTAACGTGGCAAGCATTTCAAATATTTAAAGACTAATAAGAATGGATATGTACCCACACATCAAGGTCAAGAGTAGGGTGTTTAATTTCTTTCAACATTTCAAGAGGAGAGCATTTTTTAACTATATCTTCTTGTGTAGATCTTCTGGGTTACGGCAATGACCCACATGGACAATAACATATTTTCAGAACCTTCAAAGTTCGATCCGAGTAGATTTGAGAACCAGTCATCCTTACCACCCTACAATTTTATTCCATTTGGAGGAGGACAAAGAATATGTCCTGGGTATGAGTTTGCTAGGATTGAAACCCTTGTGGCAATCCATTATCTAGTGACTCGCTTCACTTGGAAGTTATGTGCAGATAATTTCTTCAAGAGAGATCCAATGCCAACGCCAACTCAGGGTCTACCTATTCAAATCTGGCCAAGAAAACTTTTCTAGTGCTACTTAAAAAATACTCTATTTGGTCTTTAATATAAAATCTAGTTGACTTTTTCAGAGAAATTAAGAAAACTAAATATATTATTTAATCATAACATTTGTTGTGTATCATTAGACTATATATCAATTGATAAGTCAGATAAATTAGTTTGAAGAAAACATGTAAATATAAATATTTTAAAGTAATTTATTTAGTTTCATTAATATATTTAAAAGGTCACTAGGTTTTATATTAAAGACTGAACCAACGGCTTATGCAAAACAGAAGTTTGGCTTGAGAGATTTTATTGAATACTCATGAAAACTGTTAGTAACTGTGTATGCCGGTTATAAAGTTGAGAGTTATTAGTAGAACTTTATCATATACTCCCTCAGGTCCTAATACTCATGAAAATATTATTTGCCTCTGAATTCTACATGTTATCAGAGATTATCAGAGAATTCAGAGACAACATCCAATTCCAAGTTTGAACGATCTGCTCCTGATCGGTCCAAACTCGATTGCCCATCACTCGTCTCGTCGCCTCTGTAATGCGCCGCTGTTCCTTCACTAGAATTGTTGTTCGGCGATTCTCATTGTCCCGACTCGACGCAGCACCTCTGTTCGTCGTTGGAGTTGATGGCACGACCAGTCCAATTAATTCTCAACCATGCATGATTGACCGCAAAGCCTCTTTCGCCTTTAGTGGTTTTCACGATCGGGTTCAACTGGACTTGATACACCAACAGTCCTCCTTATTGCAGAGAAGCTTACAAGTAGAAATTATAGAGAATGGGCTCAATGTATGCTTCTGGCTCTCGATGGCTGGGGAAAGCTTGAGTATGTAACAGGAAATCAAGCCACCTCCATCGTCAGACACTAAGGCATTGAGGATATGAAAGTTATCAAACTCATTAGTCTCCTCCTGACTAGTTAATGCTATGTCTTCATAAATTAAGAAGAGCTTCATATTTCTCCCTTCGACTCGAGAAATTTGGGAAGTAGTACGAGAAGCGTATAGTGACACAGGAAATCAGTCTCGCATCTTTGATATTAAATCAAAATTGTGGCTTGTAAAACAAGACCACAGCTCTCCTAATAATTATTATCTTAAAAATCTATTCTCCGGCAAGAGTTGGATGCAATTAAAAAAAAGGTCCACCATTGCCATGCTGATGTTGCCGAAGATCATAAAGAAAAGGAAGAGGAAAGATTTTTTGAATTACTTGCTAGTCTTAATGTGATATATGATGACACTTGAGTACTATCACATTGTAACATCTCACTTTTGATATTGTCCCCTTTGGAATAGGGGGATTCTATCGCCTCTCACGGCTTTAAAACGGGTCAAGAGGAAAGATATCCAGATTCTTATAAGGCTTCTTTCATTCCCCTGTCCAACCAATTTGGGACATAATACTTCACCTACCTTTGGGCCTAGCATCTCGGTGGCACATCAACCCATATAGACCGAAGCCTAGCTCTGATACCATTTATAACATTCAAGTGTCTCGCTCTAAATATTGTTCCATTTGGGATCCCGTTGCCCCTCACAACTTTAAAACGCATTAAGAGGGGAAGGTATCCAGACCTTTGTAATGCGTCTTTCGTTCCCCTCCCCAACTAATGTGGGACATGACAAGCACAAATCCTCAGTTAAGAACCCCTATACATGAGACTTAATCTATTCTGTGTAATGAAGAGGTAGTCGCAAATCTATGCTCGATAAAAGTTATGTTGCTCCTCCTTCTCCTTCTAAGGCCTCATCCCTTGCTGCCCGCTCAATAGAATCCAGAAACACCAATGATTGACCTTTTTGTGACCATTGTAAGAAGCAAGGACACACTAAGGATACATGCTAGGATCACCGTTGTAAACTAGCTGATTGGAAAAAAGGAAAGGGCAAGGAAAAGACTATGTTATCGAAACTTCTTGGAGTGAGATGAACTTTCTCCTCAAGGCAATAAGTTGAGCAAGATTTTGGAAATGCTAACAGCATTACAAGATACAAAACAGCCAACTGCTATGGTTGTTTGAAGATGTAACTTCCTTCAAGCCTTGGCTACAATTAAGAGATTGTGTACATGGAATTGTTGGATTGTTGACTCAAGTGTTTCAGATCACATGACTGATGACAATAATTTGTTTTTTCATCTTATACTCCTATTACCAAGGGTTTGACAGTAATAATTATTGATGACTCTAAATCTGTTTTAAGAGGAATTGATTCCATCACAATTCTACTACGCTTACTCTCCACTCTGTGTTACATGTTCCAAATTTAAATTGTAACTTATTATTAGTGAGTCAATTAGCACGTGATGAGAGATGTCAAGGCAACTTCTTTGCTACATACTGTCCTTTTCTGGATCTGTTGATGGGGACGACAATTGGAAGTTCGAAAGAGCTTGATGGTCTTTATTAACTTGATGAAAATGATACTTGTAGTATTAGGTCTTGCAAAAAAATGTCTCTTCCTGGAACTAGTGAATTGGAGATATGGCACAAATATCTAGGTCATCTGTATTTTTATTACATGTTTCAAATGTTTCCTTCTCTTTATTCTAATAAAAGTGCATCCAAAGTTTATTGTGATTCTATGAAAAGGTTAAACATCATCAAACTTCCTTTCCAAAAATTCCATACCAAGCATCTAAACTGTTTTCCATCATTCATAGTGATTTATGCGGACCATCTCGTACACCAAACCAAACCCACTCAAAACGATTGCTCACATTCATTGACGATCACACACTTGTTAGTTGGGTTTATTTGTTGAAAGATAAAATAGAAGTGTACCAAACCTTTCTAAATTTTCACGACATATCCAAACACAATTTCAAACAAAATTTAGGTCCTACATATTGATAACGGAACTGAATACATCAATCGGGTTTTGTCCACCTTCCTTACAAATCACGACATTGTCCATAAAAGCACCCGTCCCAATACCCCACAATTATTGGAGTTAATTTTACATTGCCCATAATTATGTATTTTTACATCGGAGTTAATTTTGCATCAAGTCAAATTGAAAACCCTAAGCAATCACATTAGGTCTAATCTACCTAATTATTGAATAATCCTACAATCACATTTATAATAATCTCTTAGATAAATTGTTAAAAACTACTTGATATGTGTTTGAAAATCATTTTAATGCACTTGCTTCCTCTTTGATGAGAGCATATAATCGCAACACTCAATATGAATTAACTCAATTGCACACCATAGTTATCACATACAATGAATAATTTCATTAAAAAAACAAGGAAATGAGTTCAATACATAATCCAAGAGCATCAAAACAAATTCAACACAAATGTTAACCAACAAGGACAAATGAACACGCGTCCAAGTCTCACAAACATATACCAATACATAATTAATTCAAACAGAACATAATACATGAAATGAGCAAATGAAAAACTAATGAACTTTTTTTGTAGCATATTCCTCACCACCAAGACTTATGACAGCCACAGATTCTTCAACACTTCAAGAACCCAATGAATCAATTTGAAAAGGAAAATTTGATGGAGAATGATATGGATGCTGTCGGCTTTGGTGAGAAAATGAAGAAGGGACTATCTCGAGGAGAATACAAATTCGAATCTTGAAGAGCACACTTGTTGGGAGAGGTGAGAATTCTTTTCTAGCTCTCTAAGTCTCGAGAGAGAAACCTTGATCTAATAAAGCAAATACGTGGGTTGCCAAAACCCAACAAAAAAATACGGAATATCAGCAATAAATATTCATTCACCGTAGCTGCTAAGTAGACATGTTCCCTACTCCGTAACACCATAAAATATAACGTAAAGTTACCAACCATATCACCTGTTCTTGTGCATACATGAATGTCCTCTAAAACAAAAGTTGGCCTTAAAAGGGGAAAAAATAGACGAAAACAAAAGTTAACCAAAGTGCTCTAGCCTCCACTCTCGAAAAAGCACAAGGGCAATGACTAATGAATGAAAAAAATAATAATAACAGCGAAAATAAAACAGAAAAAGCATAGTAAAAGACATAATGAATTTATTCATATTTGAAAGTTTTAACAGTTGAATTAATGTTATTTATATAATAGTGAAGACCTGAAAATGAAAGAAAAAGAAATATCAAAATAGCATGGTCAACAAATTATTTTACCAGTGGGTTGTACCTTGCGTGTAGGTGATGCTCAACTTACAAAAAAAAAAAAAAAGAAACCCTTTGTGCATAACGCCCTTTGACAACTGTATAAAAACTTCTGTGTCTTAATATCCTGTCCCACTTTTTACAGTAAAACTGCACAACTCAGTAAACTAAGAGATGGAAGGAAAAGGTACAGAACAAAAATACCAACAGGTACAATAAGCCACCAACGAAAAAGGGCCAGCATTCAACTACTACACCCAACTTTGGTGAGATTATGGCCTATCATAATTAGCATATCAGCTGGTGAAAAAAGATCAAGGAAAAGAGACTAAGATGGGAACAACAAACATTATCCAATGTGAGCCTTCTAAATTTATATGCACGCATTTAACGGGAAATAAAGGCAGGGTGTATATACCAAACAGGACCAGTTTTTCCATTTAACTAAGTCCCATTAAAATGAAATATCATAAATATAATAGTGATCTAAATCACATTAGAAACATCAGGTTGATTGTAAATAGACATGTGGCCACAACAACACAATGGCAAGATGTATAGAGTAGTAATCTGCAAGACAACTAAAACATTTTTAAATCATTTAGGCATCAGAGTTTTAGCACTATTGTATCTAATCATCTCACCTCATCAGTCCATGCCTTTGCTTTCAAACTCTGAACGACTTATGGCGGCTGGAGGTCAACCATTTGAGCACCCAATGTCCTTTTTGACAGCAATTTCTTGAGAGTTAAGATTACTACTCTATCATCATAACCAACCTCATCTTCTCTTTACACAGGCTCTCCGTCACAGAAAATCTCAGTGTCTGGGGCAACAAAACAAAGTACACAGATGGTCAATTTCAATGACCTTGAATTCTATAATTCTCATCCCCAATCTGACAAGGAGGAATTCACCTTTCGTCACTGGGCAGTATGCCTCCAAAAAATAGACTGCAAAACAAAAGAGCAGGAATTCATTATAAGAATTAAATGCAACAATCACATATGCCAATGAAATAAAAGATCGTAAATTGTACTATTTCTTACTGCTCTTCCTTAAATCAACAATAAAATTTTTTCCAAAAATAACCATTAAAAAACCAAGATGTTGTCAGAATTAAAATGCTTACCTCGTCCACAATCGAGCAATTATCATTCTTGCAAGTGTAAATTCTATTTTATCCTTTTTTGAGTGCAGGGTGTCGGTCCTGAAAAATGCAAACTACAAAAGACACCAAAAATGAAATAAGGAGGGAACTTCAAAACTTGAACTTCTGCGCCAAGCCCCGCATGAGCCAGCTTTGTAGCTCAAGCCAATGCATAAGAAGCACTGTTCATCGGCTCTATGAACAGTAGAAAACAAAGAGAAGCCATAGATGATTCTGGCTTAATGAACAGTAAAGCTCAACTATTTTAAAGATATATTGATTAGGAGGATAAAAATGTTAGAAAAGAACAAGGATATAAGTACGTATTGCATAATGAAAGTAAAAGCTCGGTAAAACGGGGTCACTAGAAAAAGTCCTATTTCAAACTGGAAACTAGCATCAAGTTAGCAAAACAATATTAGAACATTGCTCTGTTCATCTACAACTTGTTAGGCGGGAAGGAAGAATGTGAGTTGTGATGAGAGATATTGTGAATATATAAGTAAATCACATAACCAAACAGACAAGGATTTATTTTAAACAACACTTCAAAGTCACTATCACATTTTTAAACATTAAGCTCCAATATTAAGCTCCAATATAGGATACTTCTTTGCCTACACTAGGACAATATATAATTCCCATGTTACAACATATAATGCAAAATTTTAATTTAAGTTCTTCTACATGTAGACAATTAATAGTTGTATAGAAAGAACTAAGGCGCTCTATAAGCCCCAAGTCACATGTAACATTATTGTATGAACATACAAAACAAAGCTTTCATTAAAAACACATTTGTTCATATACAAAACTCTTTTTAATAATCTATATGAAACTCAACTCATGAAAACTTGCATCAACTGCAGAAATTGATCATTCATGCTGATTAAATCAACAACACAAATAACTTCCCCAATGGATAATTTGCCCAAGTAGCTGCACATATCAAAAGATGCATCCTTTTCTATTGAAATTAGAAAGAAAGTAGAGGTATTTTGTTTATTCTGTTTCTTCCCCAAAATGTAAATGAAGGACTAAGGTCCTTAACTGATATTTTTAAAATTTTGGGGTTCAAAGTATCCTTATTTTTCTTATTTGGTCCCTAAGTATAATTTTCTCTTGAGATAAACTAGAATGCTAGGAATTATATATAACCACTATCCATACCTTTCTCTTAAACAAGTCTTTACTTGCTTTGGTATTGCTGTGCAGTTATTTCGCATCAGTAGGGAAGTGCGGACATCTGGGGCAAAGGAAAACTTAAAAGAGTAAAACGGAATCTGAGTTTTTTTCTGTCCTTAACATAGCCCAATTGATTTTGCAACATTATTAAGCAACATGTTCAGAAAATTGTCCCTGATCAGAAAATAGCGTTAAATTCAGCATCAAAACTACTTAAAACTGAGGAAATTAAATCAGGTAAGGATATTAATCCTAAAAAGGCAAGATGTTCAGCACTAGTCCTCATCTTGTTAAGGTAGTGTCTAGTCCTCCATTTCAAGGCTCCCCTTTTGTTGTATGCTAAAACTCCCCGTTCTATAAATTAATTTTGGCTCTGTTGCTAACAGATCATGTTGAGAAGCCAAACTGAGTAGGAAATTGTTGAAGAGTGTAGAAATTAGAGAGAGAGAAAGATAGAGAAAATATACTCTCAAATCGATGTGTTTATTCATATGCTCAACAGGGTATTTATACACAAGAGAGAATACAATAGTGTAATAACTCATTATGATGATTGATTCCCTAATCACTCATAATTCCTATAATCCCTGATTATATGCGATACTCATTAATTATGATATATTTGCACTAATATATTTCCTAACACTCCCCCTCAAGTTGGAGCATAGATGTTAATCATGCTCAACTTGTTACAAGAAAACATAATATAAATAAATCCAAACAAAATTATTTTCTTCCTAAGAACCTCTTCACCTAATTTTCACACCCCCCTCAAACTAAAAGCAGCTTGAATATGAGCAGCCATATTTAATCACCAATAATTTGCTTCTTCATGAGATCTTGAAGTAAACAGCAAACGGTACTAAATAATACTCCAAACGTCTCACTAGAAACCAAACATCAAACGGTCTCACCAGGGACCAAACGATACTCCAAATGTCTCACCAGAGACCAACAATCTTCCAAACGTCTCACCAGAGACCAAACACCTCACGGAGGCAAGACAACGAATGGGTTACACAAGGACCACCAAACTGTCTCATCTCAGACAAACACCTCATTAGAGGCCAAGTGACGGACGGGCCACATAGGGACCATCAAACTGTCTCACTTGAGCCAAACACTTCACCGGAGGCAAAGCAACGAACGGGTCACATAGGGACCACCAAACTGTCTCACCTGAGCCAAACACTTCACCGGAGGCAAAGCAACGAACGGGCCACATAGGGACCACCAAACTGTCTCACCTGAGACAAACACCTCATCGGAGACAAAGCAACGAACAGACCACATAGGGACCACCAAACTATCTCACCTGAGACAAACACGTCACCGGAGGCAAAGCAACGAATGGGCCACATAGGGACCACCAAATTGTCTCATCTGAGACAAACACCTCACTGGAGGCAAAGCAACGAACAGGTCACACATGGACCCCAAACAGCAAATAATTGCAAAACACTTTCTCTCTCCCCCCGTGAACAGAGACGAGTAATGTCATTGTTCACGAACCAGCAACACGGATAGAACCAAAAACCAGCAAATCGACATAAACTGAGGAAGTGCAAAACACCGAAACCCAGCAAAACAACGAAACTAAATCGCCAAACACAGTCTTCTAAACACGAAACCGGCCTAGTCTTACCGGAAAAGAAGATCCGACACCGGCTAAGGAGCCAAACCAGAAACAGAGATGACACGAACACACACACTGGAAATTCACAAGTTCGCCGAAATCTGGAAACGTGCGCCGGAAATTGAAAATCTTGCAGGAAGTGAGAACCTCACAGAAAAGCAACCTCACCAACACACACACTCTGTCTGGCCACTGTCACTGTTCACGTGACAATACGGTTCACGCTACAGTGACAGCGGCCACCGGAAAACTCAAATTGGCCAAGAACTAACCTATATGTCACGCACAATCTGGAACGCTGGATATTTTGCGTGCTAAGACACTCTCCATTAAATGTACATAGAGCAAGAAGTATATAGAGAATTCTAGAACTCCTATGTAAAAGGTAAATATCTAGATATTTCTAGGGAAGGTTCTGGAGAGCTATTCTCCACCGTAGGATCCTTTTGATCTCAACCGTCCATTGAGGAGGTGGATGCCTATAAATAGGAGGTGCCACCCTCATTTGTAACCATCCAAGAGTCTTCAAGCATTTGTTGTTCAAGAGCTTCTCTCTCTAAGAGTTCTCTTAGTCTTTGTGTTCTTTGCCTACACGTGAGGGTTCGGCTGACTTAGCCAAGATCAAGAGGGGTGATCAAGCTAAGGCCGACACGGTATTTGGGAGATCAAGTCCAAGGCCGTGACAAAGTGGTATCAGAGCTTTAGTTCGGAGCAGCTAGGTTTGAAGCTGTGAACGTGGTTCGTAGACAAGAATGTCGAGAACGACTGAGGAAGTTCTTGTGGCTGGAGAAGAAAGGGGTAGAGAGACCCAACTTGCTCATGAGGCGAAGAAGACCCGAGGATCAAGTAAGTCCCGCCAAGCCGCGGATGTTGCCACGTTGATGGCAAAAGTGGAGGCTTTGGAGGAGACCTTACATGGGGTGGTTACTAGGGTGAACAAGGTGGAGAGTGACTTTGAGACACTTGAAACCCACACCCTAGGCCGCTTAGACAACTTGAGGTCGGATGTTGATTCGCACCTCAATGTAGAGGAGCAACGAGCCGAGTCCATGAGGCGACTCGAGGCAAAGGTAATGGATGCCATTACCGCGATGCAGGGGCAACTCAACTCTCTAAAGAGTTCTTTGGAGAGACAAACTAAGACTCCGTTGGTGGGTAGTACCAGTGGAGCAAGGGAGGTGAGGTTGGATCTCCCTAAGCCGAAGGAATTTCAAGGCGTTCGTGATGCCAAGGAAGTTGAGAACTTCTTATGGAAAATGGAGAGATATGCTGAGAGCCTGAACTTGGGCGATGACACAACCAAGGTACGCACTGCTTCCTTATTCCTTACTGATAATGCTATGTTATGGTGGCGTAGGAAGCATGCAGACATGGAGAAGGGCCTTTGCACCATTGAGACTTGGGAAGATTTCAAGAGGGAACTAAAGAAGCAATTCTATCCTGAGAACGTGGTCTATGTGGCTATAAAGAAGTTGAGGGAACTTAAGCACAAGACCTCAATTTCGGATTATGTAAGGGACTTCACCGCCCTCACATTGCAAATCCCCAATATCAGCAGCGAGGGGACGTTGTTCTACTTCGTGGATGGTCTTCAGAATTGGGCCAAACATGAACTCCAACGGCGTGGTGTGTCAGATGTGGACGAAGCCATTGCCATTGCGGAAAGTCTCACTGACATCGAAGGGGAGAAAGGTGAGTCTTCCGGATCGAAGTCTCCTGAACCCAATCATGGGAACGGTGGGGGAGACAAGGGGAAGGAGTTCACTAAGGGAGGAAATGGAAAATCCTTCCATGGGAGCAAATCTGAAGAGAAGAAGAGGACAATAAGTTGCTACGTGTGCAAAGGGCCGCATTACATGAGCAAGTGTCTGAAGCTTGGTAGCCTGTCAGCCATCGTTGAGGGGAAAGATGGATCTTACGAGGAGGAGCCAAGTATGCGCATGGGATCTCTCAGGGTGCTGAATGCCTTGAAGGCCAAACATGAGGAACCTGTTTGGAGGAGTAAAGGTCTCATTTTTGTTAATGTGGAGCTGAATGGGAAGCCAGTGAAGGTAATGGTGGACACCGGGGCTACCCATAACTTCATTACTCCCGAAGAGGCCAAGCGGGTTGGTCTCACTGTGGTTCAAGCCCAAGGATGATGGTGGAAGTCTGTGAACACTCCTGCCAAACCTCTCAATGGTGTAGCTCGTGAGGTAGAGCTATGCATCGGGACGTGGAAGGGGACCGTAGATTTGTCGGTGACCCCTATGGACGACTTCAACATGGTATTGGGTCTGGACTTTCTGCGCAAGGCGAAAGTAGCCCTCATGCCAGGTGAAGACTCGCTGTGCATCCTTGAGAAGGGGATAGGTTGCACAGTACCGACGACAAGCGGCGAGCGGGGTGTTCGCTTATCAACCATGCAAGTGGCGAAGGGGCTTGGGAGCGGGGAAGTCCCCTACCTTGCGGCTTTAAAGGTGGTGGATCAAGATATGGAGGATCGTGGGAATCTTCCCCCTGTTGTAACGAGGACTGGAAACCTCATGATGCCAAGACTCCAAGAAAGGTTGCTGCCGAGGGGAGAGGCGAACCGCGGGGTGGAGTATGCACTTGGCAAGGCTAATGTAGTGGGTGATACATTCAGCCAGAGGGTCGAGGTCACAAGGTCCTTCCTGGGCAAGACGGCCACGATGCAGACGAAGGGTGCAGCTTGGAAGAAGCGAGATCCGAGGTGTCGAGTTGAGGACAAGGTGATCGTGAAGTTTCCTCCCAAGCAAACTGAGGGGTTCCAGGGTCTTGTTCGAGGCCCGACTTTGAAGAGTCATCATGTCTCTCATGTGAGAATGTTCCGGCCATTTCATGAAGACAAGGGTGATCCTGGTCCAGTGCAGTGACGAGGGCGTCACTAAATTAGGTGGGGGAGAGTGTCACGCACAACTGAACGCTGGATATTTTGCGTGCTAAGACACTCTCCATTAAATGGAGGTTTAGACTTTCCACATGGGAAAGTCTAGAAACTTCTTACATGTTGTAGAAAAATGTACATAGAGCAAGAAGTGTATATAGAATTCTAGAACTCCTATGTAAAAGGTAAATATCTAAATATTTCTAGGGAAGGTTCTGGAGAGCTATTCTCCACCGTAGGATCCTTTTGATCTCAACCGTCCATTGAGGAGGTGGATGCCTATAAATAGGAGGTGCCACCCTCATTTGTAACCATCCAAGAGTCTTCAAGCATTTGTTGTTCAAGAGCTTCTCTCTCTAAGAGTTCTCTTAGTCTTTGTGTTCTTTGCCTACACGTGAGGGTTCGGCTGACTTAGCCAAGATCAAGAGGGGTGATCAAGCTAAGGCCGGCACGGTATTTGGGAGATCAAGTCCAATGCCGTGACATATAGCTTTAATACCATGTAGAAATTAGAGAGAGAGAAAGATAGAGAAAATATACTCTCAAATCGATGTGTTTATTCATATGCTCAACAAGGTATTTATACACAAGAGAGAAGACAATAGAGTAATAACTCATTATGATGATTGATTCCCTAATCACTCATAATTCCTATAATCCCTGATTATATGCGATACTCATTAATTATGATATATTTGGACTGATATATTTTTTAACAAAGAGATACTACTCTAGATATGCAGGATTGATTTAATCTACCCAAGGTAAGATTCGTTTTTGAGATTCTTTGCTAACTTCATTTAGAGATTTAAATTTAAATATCAATTATTGTGTTCTTAAGGAAGATTATTGAACCATGAAATATGATAGTTTCTCTGATTCAAAATAATCCAGCAATGAAAATGATAAGAATGTGAACCAACATAAATCTATATATATGATCCTTAAAAACTTAAAAAGGTGACGATTGTATTGCAGGTTGAATAGATTTTGATCAACTTAATGTCAAAACACAAAGCACAAACATAAAAGTCAAACTAATCAGTACTTGGCTAAAATTTATATATTTTACACGCTAAAAGGAAGCTCAGAACAAACCTGAAAAATATATATCCAATGTGGTTTCTTTGGATTCTCTCAGTACTTGATTTTCTTGTTCTCGCATTAAAAGATAAGACACCGAATGAGTCTGTTATCTAAACAGTATGCATCCTATTTAAATATACAAAAATATTTGCCTGAACAAAAACCCCCAGGTTATCACTTATCAAGGAAGATAGAGAAATGGTCAAGAATACTAAAACTGACAGACGAGACAATATATAGCAGATAGCAAATCCACTATAAGAACAATTGGTGATATGCAAGTAATAAACAAGCATTCTATCACCAGAATAAAAAAAATAATAATAATAATAATCCATTACATAACGGTTGCAAAGATTGATCAAATGATTTTAAGCTTTTAAGGATTTCATTGGGAGAAGTTCACATGTTAAATAAAACCGAAATATTGCCGCTTTGAAAACTCATAGAAAATTATATGAAAACGCTTATTTTAGGAATAAAGTAGTCCTAAAAAAATGGGCCGGTCCGGATAATGAAAATTTTCTTTCAGTATCAGTCACTTCAAAAACTTTATGTACTGAACAAAGGAGAGAAATCATCTTAGTCCAACTATGTCATAAAACGCATGCATAAAGTTAATGACACACAGTCAAAAAATAACTATGTCCTATTCCCCTAGAAAACAATGTCTTGCTCTCCTAGATATACAACATGAACAATTAATAACGAATTTAACAATCAGAGGTGGAGGACACACTCTTGGATGGATACCAATTGATGCTGGCCCAGGAATTTGCCAGGTTCAATTTTGAATCTTTGGAATAGTTCACATCATAGGATCGACTTCAAACCCATAGAGAATCCCTTGAAACTTTTTGAGCCCGAAATTTCCATTAAAGTAAACCTCCTTCAGCTTCATGAACGTCTGTAGAGTTAGTAAGCTATCAGACCCAGCTTGGTGATTCTTCCCAGCTACACGAACCACATTCAATGCCTCAGCCACTTTTTCTAAGCCACCATATAAGCCATTGCAGAACTTCATTATATGCTTCATGTCATAAATTTTGGGTCCAAAGAATTGAGCCACCAAATATCTGAACAAGTGAACATTAGATGGCAACTGTCCTTCAATTAAAAGTTTGATCATAAACCCAAAATCATAACAACTGTGGAATGTGACCCATGTGAGATAAGGGTTAAACAATAATCCAGATTTTAAAATAAAATTCCGAAAGACCCGAGATGGAATACCCTCTTTCTTGTTCTTCATGAAGTCAATCCCCTGTTTATCCAACAGTCGAATGGACTCAACGTTGTGAGGATTCTGCTCAATGTCAAAGTCGCTGAAATTAAATTGCCAAATATATCCGTTTGGGGTTTCAAAATGGGGTAGATTCCCGTTAGAGTCGGTCAAGGTAAGGCCTAGCTGTATGATGTTCAGAACATCAACATTGTTCTTCATCAATTGATAATTCGTAGAAGGAGGCAACTTACGAGGATGACCCATATTTGGATTAAACAGCGTACCAGGAAATTCAGTGTCGAAGGAGACAAAAGAGCAACCAGGAACAGTGGCCTGAATCAAAGACATCTCCTTGTTTAAATTCGAAGCCCAAACTTCACGAATAATCACTTGCTTTCTGTTCATTCTGTGCAACTATCTCACGGCTCTAACGCAGAAATTATTTTTGCGTACGAAGTTTGAATTTGAAGCCAAACACATCCGCTCCTTTATTTAAACACCTAAGAATGAAGGAGCAGCCTGCAACGGCTAGTCGAGAGTGCCGTTGCGGCAACGAGTCTTCATTGCGGCAATTTTAATTCGAAATTAAAATAAGGAATTCGCGGGTTCGAAATTAAGGAATTCGCGGGTTCGAAATTAACCGACGACATCAGTTCGAAATTAAGGTTACCGTCCCATCCTGTTAATTTAATCGTAGCCCCAGATTTGATCTAACGAGTCTTTTAACCTGTCGTTTTTTCGCTCGTACACACAATCGCTGGGTTTCTTTTTTTTTTTTTTTTTGTTTACCTGTGGTTTTTAATTTTCTATTGATGTATGGCCAAAAAAAGCTAATGAAGTTACTACTTATTCCTCATCTTATTCCTTGCCGTCTTAAATAATAGTACCTATTATTGGACCAAAAAAATAATAGTACTCCCTCTAGTCCTAATTATAAGACAATATTTGGGAATTGGTTTTTATCCTAATTACTCCATTCGGTCCTAATTATAGGAACAAATTTTAGAGTTAGTTTTGATCCTAATTATAAGAGCAAGTTTTAACTTTTGTCATTTTTTCCTATAATACCCCTATTTATACTTTCTCAATAATAATTTAATAATACAGCTACATATTTTATAAAGTAAATAATGTTTGCAACTCATTAATGTCATATACACCTAAATTATACTTTTTTTATATAAAATAATTTTGAGCAATTTTTGTCATATTTTTCTCATATCACTCCTACTAATACTTCTTCCCCAATAATTAATTTACAACACGCTTATATTCTATCAAGTGAGAGATTCTACCTTATTTTTTATTTGAGTAAATAATTTTAATATTCCTTTATATATATATATATATATATATATATATATATATATATATATATATATATATATATATATATATTGTAACTACCCGTCCAAATTGATTAATTTTCCCCCCTAAAATAACCTAATAAAACATTAATTTCATTATCTTTTTGCCTTATGTAATTTTTAATTTTCATAGGGGTATTTTTGGAAAATACACATAATTAACTAATTTAACGTCCTTCCTTAATCTCTCCAAATTCTGGTAATTTGCTCATATAATTAGGACCGGAGGGAGTATAAGACAACATTCTAATTTTTATCAATTTCTTCTTAAAATACCCATATTTCATTCTCTCAAGTGTGTTTGGTTTTTGGTGAGTATATGTATGTGGGTGCATAGATTCTTCCAATCAGTGAAACTTTTAGATATATATGTGTGTGTATTTATATATGTATAAATGTGTGTGTCTACACACAAATATATATAGACACACACACACGCACGCAGGGACAGATCCAGAAATTTATGGAAAGGGGGGCACTATTGGCTGGAGGGTGCCCCCGAAATTTTTTTTTTTCACTTGTCATCAAAAGCACAAAAAAAAAACAGGATTCAGAAGGTTTTCACTTGTCATCAGTTGCAAGTTTGATCATCATCAATAAGAAAAAGAGCAAGTGTTAGCCATAAAATGCCCATGGCCGAAAATTAGCAACCTATATGCTCCAAGCAATTTTTTGTGCTGGGAATATCCACCTAAAATAATGAGAAAAGGCAACAAAATGCTAGGAAAGTATCTTAAAAAAGGAAGCAGATCTTTTTCAGTTGAGGTCACAATGCTAAAATATGTCTGCAAATATTATTACAGGGGAAAGAAGAACTGTGTGTAGCAAGACATTGATTATTGTCTGCAAGTATTTTCATGTCATTGAGAAGGCAAGCAATCACGGGGAATAGAGTGTAACGTCATAATTTTTAATTTAGGATTTAGATATAATTATGAAATAAGTATATATGATAAATATGTTTATTATGTACGTAATGGTTAGTTGGAAGGAAAAATCCTTATACTAAATTAATTGGGACTAATATGGTGCAAAACCCATAAAATATCCTCCCAATTTGCACTTATCATTTGACCCATGATCATTAAACTCATGCATTAATATTCAAGCCATTATTCTCCTTTCAGCTGTGCCCCTTAAGCCCACACCTCATAGTCATGTACCTATATATAATTATATGTGAAGGACCAAATTCTGAAACTCACCTCCACATGCAACACCAATTAAATAAAAAGCCCATACTCTCTCCATAAAATAGTCATTCCTACCTATTCATTACCCAACTACAAGCAAAGCCCATATACCATTTTCTTCCCAACTCTCCCTTTGACCTATAAAGCACTTTTTCTCTGATGCATTACACATAATACTTTTTCTTTTTAAAAAAAAAAAATCAAGGGGGGCACGTTCCCCCCTTCTCCAATACGTAGCTCCGCCTCTGCACGCACGCACATTAGGGATTTAGAATTTGAACCAAATTACCTCTTTATCCCTTAGTTAATTTAAAAAAGAAGAAGCAAAATTAGAGACGGAATATTATTGTTTATTACGCACTACGGAAGAACCCTAACAACAAGAAAATCATTGGAGGCCTCAACATTGTCAAACAATCGACAAACAAGGCTACAGTAAGTTGATTTTAACGTTAAAGCTTTTAGTTAATCCCTGTATTTTTCCGAAGGCTATGAGCCACTTCATATAAATCCCTGTATTTTTCCCAAGGCTATGAGCCACTTCATGTAAATCAAATACCAAGTCAGCCTTCTACTTGGTTCTCGAAGATCTGGTGCCTCTCGTCCTCTCCATATTATTGAATTTCTCGAGAAAGCGTCAGAAAAATTAGGAAAGATACATGGGATCTGTTTTAACCATCTTTGTTCCATGATTGCCTCTTTTCCCATTAAATATGACATATAAAGAAAAATTAATGCAGAGGTTTGATATTCGGGATTTGATGCAGAGGTTGGGTAGAAGGTTTGATGCCTGATTGTAGCATATAACATCTCGTACCTGATTGTAGCTTCAAGAAGAGGTTTGATGCAGAGGTTGGGAAGACCAATCCTTTTCTCGCGTGCCTGATTGTGGAGATATTTGGTGGTGGGAATTATTGGAATAAAACCAACATTTAAATATTTTAAATTGGGTCATTGATCTAATTTAAGATTTGTTCAGTTTACCAATCTTATACAGAATTTTCCTATTTTAATTGTCTTTATATGAGATTCTCCCTTAAAAATATATCTATTTTTTATGAATGTAAAAATTGTCTTCCCGTTGTTTTAGAGGGAAAATGCATTCGGCTAATTTCTTAATTTGTCCCTTATTAAATAACTATTTACCAAAATGCCCTTGTCTGGAAACTATTTCCCAATCTGCCCCTGTTAGTGATTACATTGTTGTAAATATGGATTTTTCTGTTGTAAATGGTCAAATTTTAAATTTTGTTGTAAATATAGCATTTTTCTGTTGTAAATGGCATTTCTATGTTCAAAATCAAGGTGTTTAAATGTTGTTGTAAATATGGAATTTTTTGTTGTAAATATGGTTTTTTCCGTTGTAAATAGTCATATATTTACAACACATTTAAACACCTAGATTTTGAACATACAAAGGTCATTTACAACAGAAAAAAGGCTATATTTACAACAAAATTTAAAATTTGGCCATTTACAACAGAAAAAATCATATTTACAACAGTGTAATAACTAAACAGGGGCAGATTGGGAAATAGTTTCCAGACAGGGGCATTTTGGTAAATATTTATTTAATAAGGGGAAAATTGATAAATTAGCCAAATGCATTCAGCACCTTGAAATGTTCTTTCAATTGTATTCAACACCGTAAAGTATTTTATGTTGCATCTAGCACTTTGAATAGGTGTGTCTAACACTTTAAAGTATTTTTTAGGCTAGATGCACCTAACAAAGTAGTTTAGAGTGTTGGATATATCTTAACCTTTTTTTTTTTAAATTGGAGGTCACCTTCTTTAAAATAGCTCTTTTTAATTAGGGTATTAATTATAGATAATAAAAAGTAAGAAAAATTATGAAATTAACGAGGTATGGGTAGAAAAAATTAATGGAGAGGTCATATGAATCAAATTCTTTTATTTAGAATCATTTTGGCTCAATTAATAGCGTGAGTATCATTTTGGCTTAAGTCACTTTTTTTTTTTTTGGCTCAAGTCACATTTTAATTTGAGAAAATCCCACAAAAAGAACTTTAAAAATATGAAAAATATATATAAGTTAACACTTTCTCTTTGACTTAAGCTCATTCACAAATTTTGTTAAAGAATTCACGACATTTTATTAGGTTTTGACAACTTTTGTTTTCCTAGAAAAAATTCATACTATCAAGTCATTCACAAATTTTGTTAAGGAATTTACGACACTTGATTATATTTTAAGAACTTTTGTTTTCCTAAAAAAAAAAAAATCACACTATCAAGTCATTCACAAGCTTTTTTAAGGAATTCATCACATTTAATTATGTTTTAACAACTTTTGTTTTCTCAAGAAAAAAATTCACACTATCATATCATTCACAGATTTTGTTAAGGAATTCACAACATTTGATTAAATTAAAATAACTTTTGTTTTCTCAGAATTATTATGTCATACATAACCTTTGTTAAAGAATTCACCACATTTTATAAGGTGTTAACTTGTTAAAACCTTATTAAATGTGGTGAATTGCATAGCAAAACTTGTAAATGGCTAGATAGTGTGAATTGATTTTGGGGAAAACAAAGGTTGTTAAAACATAATCAAATATTGTGAATTCTTTAACAAAATTTGTGAATGACCTGATAGTGTGATTTTTTTTTTTTGAAAACAAAAGTTGTTAAAACCTAATCAAATGTCGTGAATTCTTTAAAAAAGTTGTGAATGACTAATAGTGTGAATTTCTTACTTAATTAACAAAAGTTGTTAAAACCTAATGAAATGTCGTTAATTTGTTGACAAAATTTGTGCATGGGCTTGAGTCAATGAGAAAATGTTAACTTAAATGTATAATTTTTCCCCCAATATACATTGAATTGCATTGGTCCACCAAAAGTCTTTTGGACAGACCAAGTGATTGGGGTTCGAACCCAACCACACCTAAACCCTAAACCACTTTGGGAATGTTGGGAGCTCGATCTAGTGGCTGGCATGGGGAGGTCACTGGATGGCCGGCCACCAAAGTGGTGACGACCGGTGGAAGTATTTCTTTTTCTTTTTTTGCAAAAAAGAATATGTAAAGGCATTTTTGTCATTTCATTTAAGTTTCAATGTCCTTATAAAAAATTTGTCAAGTTTAAAGGCTTGATTTAGGATTTCAAAATCTCAACCAGCTTTATATGAAATTTACCCTTAATAAAAAGGAAAAATGTGTAGGGACCCAATTTAAATATTGGAAAAATCCTAATAGAATACCACTTAAACTTCAAAATCTCAATAGGTGATTTCACAACAAAATGAGTTGTCAATCTCATTACCGTTCTTATTAATTCCATTATTGTTGCTATCTACAGGATTTTGAAGTTGAATTGGTATTTTTTTTTTGTCATTTTTCCAATTTTTGTTTTAAAATAATAAGGATTTAAAGATTAATTATCCCTTTATAATTTCACATTCAACCCGTATAATTAAAATGGTGGTTATGTAATCAAAGGCACATCAGCTTTACTATTTAAAGTTATTTAGAAGAAGAAATTTAATTTTTGGGAAATCTCAATTAAATCCAGTTAAAATATTAAAATAAGTAGTCAGGCCTAACATTTTAACAAAATTTTAATAACATCAAGAGGTCTAATTAAAGATTTTTTAAAAAAATATTGTTAAAAGTATAAAATGTCCCTCTATATTAAAAAGAAAAATTGAAGATAAGCCAAGCTAATTCTTTTGTCATTTTTCTTATTAAATTGGTGATTGCTCCTAATTATTTTCTTTCCTTTTTTTGGTGAACTATTTTCTGCGCAATTTCATGGAAACAAATCACCTGCTCCTGCGTTATGGACTCATATATGAGGCCCAATGACCGTGTGGCCCAACAAGGACATTTCATGACATAATCCTTCTTAATCAGGTAAAACGCTAATTGGCCTATGATCGAGCCTATAATCTCGGAACATGCAGGTAGTGCGCTTGAGACGTGCAGATAGTGCGCCTGGAACATGCAGGTTGTACGACGGATACATGGGCCTGGAGGTACACAAAACCCTAAAGGTAATCTCTATAAATAGGAGATTAACCTAAAAGGTGTGCATTGTCTCAATTCATACTATGTACAATACAGTTACACTGAGCACACACCCCACCCCCTTTGGCTAAACGTCATTCCTGTGTAGCTCAGTGATCCATTGATATTCTTCGATGTCTTCCTTATAGACATTCTAGAACAATCATCCTCTCTTTGACATCTGCTTATAGACATCTTGGAGAGAGTCACCGATCTGATATAAATACCCTAGCCCATTGAGGCTAGACATTTGTGTTCTACACAACAGAACATTGGCGCCAACCATGGGGAGAGATAAACTTCGATTCCCAAACGACCAGAAATGGCTACAAAAACCAGAAGTTGTAGCCAGATACCTCGGCAGGACCAGTTTCCAGAGGGACAACCGCAACAGCATCAACTACAGCACCAGCAGGAGCAACAGCTCCAACCCCAGGTTGCAAGGCTCCCCGAGCAGCAACCTACATTTGAAGAGCATTTGGCTCGGTATCTACCACTGCCGGAAGATGTCGTTCCAGAAGATAACCAAGAGGAAGCTGAGGAGACCTCTCACTCGGTGTCCTCTCCGACATTTACCCAGAGGCAGGAGGACATCTGGCTGATGCAGAAGGATTTGGACCGCCATAATGTGTTTTGGCGGCAAGAAAAAGGAGCGGAGGATGCAGCTGTGGGAAGAACGTCTTGGAAGAATCGAACACCGGGATACACATGGACCTAGTTGGGCTAGTATCCTTGTTCGTAAGGTCAACCGCGATCAAGCTGGCCCTAGCAGGGTTGAAACCTTTTCTCAAGTCAACGCTGGAGAACGTCGGGTTGTGAATGAGAGCAATAATGAAACTGGGTCCAGTAGGCTTAATATCACGGATTCCGTTCGAACTGGCACAGAAGACCCTCGGTGAGGAGATAGCCAAAGAATTCGGTTTAATATCACGGATTCCGCTCGAATTGGCATAGAAGACCCTCATTGAGGAGATAGCTAAAGAATTAGGTTGCTTGAGGAACGCCTCAGGCGAATTGAAAATCCATCTCGAAGTAGGATCCGGGATGAGCTGAGCCGGACTACACCATCAGTTGATGTGCAAGTTAATGTCGAAGGCCCTCGAGATAGTCATGCCAAAAAGAATTTGATCAAACGAGATCAGGTTTAGATTCTCGATGCTCAGGGTCTAGATCACACGTCCTTAAAGAAAAAGCAAGTCGAGCTTATCTAGGATACAGTAATGTCGAATCGAGATGCGACATTACAAACAAAGAGTATTCCTGGAAAGTTTAGAAGTAAATATAGCAGAGGAGAGAATAACAGCAACCCATTCTCGGATGAGATTGATGATGCACCCTATCCAAAGAACTTTAACTTGGCCGAGTTGCCTACGTACAACGGAACCCAGGATCCACAAGCTCATATTAATACGTTCGAGTTGAGAATGTATGTAGAGGTAGTTGGAGGAACTCATCATATCACGACTATTTGTTGTGACTTTAAGAGGTGTTGTGCAAGCGTGGTTTCATAACTTGCCTCCAAAGTCAATCCAGAATTTCGAAGACCTGGGAGACAAGTTTTTGCTGAATTTTGCAACGAACAAGAAACAACCGAAATATGAGTTCACCCTGTGTAGGATCAAGTAGCAATCAGGAGAAACCCTCTAGAAGTATTTGAACTGATTTAGAGACGCCACGCTACAAGTGCATGGATTAAAGGAGAGTATACACTTGCATCTCATCATAGTTGGTCTCGATTCTGCATCTCAGCTGGCCAGGTCGATCATTAAGGAGCATTTGACACCCTTGAGGATTTTGGAATTCAGGCAAAGAAGTATTTGGAGTTGGAACAGGTGGAACTCGCCCATAGTGCGGCTAAAGACAGAGGAAGGAGCCCACCCTTGAAAGGAAAGGAGCATTCCGAAAGGTTCCCGTGAGGAAAAGATGAGCATGGAAGTAAGAGGTAGGATTTTGGGGGGCGGACCCTAGACAATAGATCTCTGGCAAGCAAAGTTGAAAGGAAGTACGAGAAGTACACTCCTTTGAACGCTACATGTACTCAAGTTTGGAAAGAGGTGGCCCTTACTGAGATGAAGAAGGTGGAAAGACCTCGGCCACTCCATAACAAGGTGGCCTTAGACACATCCCGGTACTGTGAGTTCCTGATCAACTCGGCCACACGACAGGACAATGTTGGGATCTCTGGGATGCCATTGAGAAGTACGTCCGAGATGGAAAGTTGCGGCAATACATAATCAGAACCCAAGGATGGAAAGCCAATAAACACCAGCAAGGGAGAGAGAGCACGAGCTTGGTCCTTGAGAAGAGAAGGAAAGATTAGCAACAGAAGAAAGGAGGAGGTAACAGCGATGAGTTCTTGGAAGCCAACTATGTTTGTAACGTCATCAGTGGGGATTTTGGAGGAGGTGGAGACTCAACGAGCCAAAGGAAGAAGTACCTGAGGGAGGTTCTTTCCATTTGGAATCACATAAAGTTCAAAGCGAATCTCACGAAACTAGATCCCCCCTTACTGAACTTCTCCAAGGAAGATTTGAAAGATGTAGCACCGGGCCATCATGATGGGTTGGTGATTACCGGAACTGTGGTAAATTTCTAAGTGAAGAAGATCTTTGTGGATGCCAGAAGCGCAGTGGAGATTCTTGTGGGATGCATTTAAACGAATTAAATTTGATCCAGAAGACCTAAAGTCGTGCAAGACAACTTTGACGGGTTTCAATGGTCAGGACATGCGTCACAAGGGGTATATGACCTCAAGTTGATGTTAGGGACAAAAGAAGCGTTCAAATAAAAAAAGGTCAAGTTTGTGGTGGCCGACTTTGTTCGGATCCGTACACGCAGCGGAGTAAAAAAATTTACGAATCACATCGGAGGATCGCTCAACGGCGTTTAAATCAAGGTTCAGGGTTTCCGAATCGTACCTTTGCAGAAAAATTTGAACTGGTGGGCTACCTTCTCGATCAGCAGAAGCCGACTCTTTAGAATCGCCTTCCTCTACCGGTATCCACACGAACGGCCTCCAACACTGACGGCAGCGTGCTAGCGCCTCAGTATTCTTGCGTCTCTCTCTTTTCTGTCTAGGGTTTCTCGCGGCTTTCTAATACCCTCGACAAAATGTCCCGTAGGTTTTTCTAAACCTAGTAGGCGTATTTTATTCAAAACCAATTTTTGAATTTGGATTAAAAAATATATTAATTAAATCTATCTGATAGATCTAATCTAATCTATTTATTTAATCCAATATTAAAAGCCTTTAGATTTAATTTATATTTATAAATTAAATCAAGATATGATATCATTATATTTAAAATGAGATCCGATATCTCAATTATTATCAATAAATAATATCATTATTATTTTCGAATTTAATATATATTAAATCAAGATATGATATCATTACATTTAATTTAAAATGAGATCCGATATCTCGGTTCAAATTAAATCGATATGCAATATCTTTATTCGAAAATTAAATCTGAGATACAATATCTCAATTTATTATAGTTATTTAATTTATCAAATAAATTAAATACTATATATAATAATATTATTGTCAATAAATAATATCATTATTATTTTCGAATTTAATATATTTATATATGCATATATATATATATATACACACATACATCCTAGATTAAATAAGTATTCATTAAATCTTAAATACATTTAAGATTCAATGAATCTGGACACTCTTGCTCGTGTTGGGCCATTCTTGTGTGCGACCAGTAGGCCCACATGAGATTGGCAATGGCCAATACTGTACCACCCACAAGTCGCAAGCGGCCTCTAGCAAGACATTGCGACTACCCAATTCATATGGGGATCGTTGATAAGTACAATGACTTGCCCCTAGGGCATAATTTCCAACAGACTCCCACTTGCACTAGGTGCAATCATTAATTACCTTAATTCTCATTGCCCTAACATGACGCTCATGTTTTACTTGTGCAAGCGGCTTAGTAAGAGGATCAACGTCATTGTTTATGCGATATAACCTATCGTACAACCATGTCACGTCCCTTTTGTCACGCGATAATTTGGTCAAGGATGAGGCATGGAAAATGTCAACTTCCTGTTCTTGACCATTACTTTCTCGATTCTTGAGTAGTCTAACAATTGAAATGGAAACTCCTTTCCATCGTAGTATGGCCATACATTTCTTAGACTTACTCATCGAGGGGCCCAGTATTATCTCTCTACAAATGTGAGGGACAAATCCCATCTTGACCACTCACATTCCTCCGCATGAGAACCACTGATCCCGATCCTAGCCTTTATCATCACCCGGTCAAAGGTGACTTTTGACTAGGTCAAAGACCAGCGACTCATCATGTAGGAATCCATGATGATCTCAGGTCAAAGGGCGTTGTGACGCGGTTATACATGAGAAAAGCTTATGACTTATTCCATGCAGCTTTCTCATAGTGGGTCGGTCCAGCACCTTGTACTCTTACAAGTGCCTATGACTTTGATTCGTATCTCCATATCTCATCAAAGTCACACTGGTCTTATCTCATCTTCACTCCCGCGTAGATGACCGACCAGGGACATTTAGGATAATCTATAAGATATATCCAAGGATCAGTTATCATTATAAACATGCAAATGGAATGATAACTAAAGGAGAATACTTTAAATACAAACATCTAAAGTACAATGACTTTCTTTCTCCTGGTACTTTGCATAATATTTTTTTTATCACCTCTATCATTGATTTCTCTGATAAGATGAAATCGCTTGAGTATATGGTTGGTCCTTTGATGTGACCTAGGCTCCTTGGTCTCGCGCAATAACGCCGCTATTGTCACAGAGCAAGTCTATTGGATCCGAGATGGTAGGAACCACCCCAATTCGCTGATGAACTTTCTCGATCCAAACGGCTTCCTTAGCCGCATCCGATGCCGCTATATACTCGCCTTCACATTGCGTAATCAGCTACGTTGCTCGCTTAGAGCTCTTCCACCACCGCACCACCATTCTGATTGCGATCTTGAATCATCTTGGTCAGTTTGGAAACTCGCATCTGTGTAACCAGTCACACAGAGCTCATCTTCCAAGCCACCATATACCAAGAATAAGTCCTCAGTCCTTCTCAAGTACTTAAGGATATTCTTGATAGCAGTCCAGTGACCCTCACCGGGATCTTGTTTATATCTGCTGGTCATACTCAAGGCAAATGACATATCGGGTCAAGTACATAACATGGCATACATGATAGATCCAATGGCGGAGGCATATGGAATCTTACTCATGCGGTCTCTTTGATCTTGTGTACTAGGACACAGATTCTTACCGAGATTGATGCCATAAGACATGGGCATATTACCCTTTTTGAATCTTGCATACTGAATCTATGCAGTATCTTGTCTATGTATGTGCTCTTGATGCAATGGCAAGAAGGATTCTCGATTGATTTGGCCATTGCAATCGGGGAAAAGGTTTCATCATAGTCCACACCATGAGTTTGAGTGAATCCTTTTGCAACCGGCCGTGCCTTGAAGATATTTACTTTGCCTTCCATGTTAGTTTTCTCTTGAAAACCCACTTGCACCCAACGGTTTTTACACCTTCAGTGGATCGACTAAGGCCCATACCTCATTGTCGTACATGGATTGCATTTCGACTTCATGGCACCAAGCCATCTTTAGGAGTTAGGTCCCACCATGGCCTCGCGATAGGTAGTTGGCTCATTGTGCTCAATGAGCAAAACATCACGGCTTCAAGTAATCGAAATCCATATCTCTCGAGGCCGTAGTCGTGTTCTATCGGACCTTCATGGGTCTTGCATTACATGAGTAGGCTCAACAACTTGTTGTGAGTCTTCTCCGTTTCCATCTCGTGGTTCTATGTCGTCTTGTGACTCTTGAACTTCTTCGAGGTTCACCTTACTCCCACTGGTTCTTTTAGAGATAAACTCTTTTTCCAAAAGGACACCATTCCGAATAACAAACATTTTGTGATCGGTGGGATTGTAGACATAGTATCCTTTAGTTTCCTTAGGATACCCCACAAAAAGGCATTTTGAGGATCTGGATGATAATTTATCAGAGGCTTGATGTTTGACATAAACCTCACATCCCCAAATTTTAAGAAATGACAAACTGGGTTTCTTCCCAGTCCATATCTCATATGGTGTCTTTTCAACTGCATTTGACGGAACATGGTTTAGTGCGAACGCAGCTGTTTCTAGGGCATGGCCCCAAAAGGAAGGTGGAAGATCTGTTTGACCCATCATAGATCGAACCATATCTAATAGAGTTCGATTCCTCCGCTCAGAAACACCATTCTATTGAGGTGTTCCTCGTGTCCAGTAAAGGTGCCTTTGTCATCTTTCCCAATAAACAAGACTCGCATGTATCAATTGATTCAAAATCAAATGAGTTAAGAAATCCATCTTTATGGAGTTTCAAAATGCGTTTCTCATTTATATGGCCTAGACGACAATGCCATAGATAGGTCGGATTCAAATCATTTGACTTGAACCTTTTAGTAGTTATGTCATAGATTCGTCCATTCAATTTTCTACTGTCCTTGAGATCCTACATTTATTCAAATGTGAGATCCACATGTAGTATCCAATACCCATGTTGAGGAAGTAGAAAAGCGAATATCTATGACATAGATACTTGAAGCGATAGCCCCGCTATCCTTCTTGTTCTTCTCCAGATCTTCGAGGTAGAGTTTGCAATTCCTTTTCAAATGACCAAGTTCATTGTAAAAGAAACAGACTCTATCCTTCGGAGGTTTTGCCTTCTTGGCTTTCATTTTCATACCCCTTCCTTTTTGAACGGACAAAACAAAACTGGGCCTCTCCAAGGCTCAGCTTAGCAGTTTTGAGCATCCCATGTAGTTCAGAAATTGATTCCTCCATGTTGTTCATGTTGTAATTCATGACAAAGTTATCATAACTTCCTGGGAGTGAGTTCAAGATCACATCTTTAGCTAACTCCTGGGACATGGGAATCCAAGCCTCTCAAGGTGATCAATGTAGCCCTTATCTTCAAAACATGAGGACTAACCGATGCACCCTCACCAACTTGCAGAATGAAAGGCCTTTGTGGTCTCATACCTCTCTTGCCTTGCCTCACATCGAACATTTCCGTAGGATGAACAATCATCCTGCAGGCCTCCACATGTTCTAGATCTCTATTGAGGTCTAGAAGCATAGTGGCAAGCATCGTGCATCCTGTATCCACGAGTCATCCTTATGCTTCGTATAAGCATGGAATGGGTTAATTGATGAGATATTCTTTTCTTTCGTGTTTAGGATCAACGCTTAAGTTCCCAAACATGTCAAGAAATTTTGTCTCATCAAGTTCGTCCTTCTTAAGGACTGATCGCATTGATGGTGTTGAAGTATTACTAGACTACATGATTCTACAACTAAAGATATGCAAAGTTTAAGTAGTAACCTCCCACTGAATTAAGAACCCTCATTATAATTAGTGGGCTAAGATCCATATTTGGCTTAAATTTAAGTCCGCTTTGGCAGGACGCTTAAATTAAGTTATTTAGGTAGGCAAACCCCTTGCCAATTACATCATATGTAACTCTTAGATCTTTATGGGATTCAATCATCATATGACGTGGCATGTTTAATCCCATCTAATGCCTTGAGATCCAAAACCGTTTTGATAATCTCAATTAAGTCGACAATAATGAATATTGAGTATCACCATTACTCACTCTTGTCTCACCAAGATAACTCGATGCATCCACTTTGGTGGAACATACAAATGGGCGATCTAGGTTTTGACAAGTATTCATTTATTGGTGGCATTATGACTTAAGATTTTATTTAGAGGGTATAATTAGATTAATCCTATTAATTATACTTATATGAATGCAATCACTATTGTATCTCATATAATATCTAAATTAATTATGAGTGATCTAGTCAAAACATAATTAAAACTCTAAATTGATTATGAGTGATCTAATCAAATCATAATTAAAATTCTAAATTAATTATGAGTGATCTAATCAAAACATAATTAAAATTCTAAATTAATTATGAGTGATCTAATCAAACCATAATTAAAAATTCTAAATTAATTATGAGTGATCTAATCAAACCATAATTAAAATTCTAAATTAATTATGAGTGATCTAATCAAAACATAATTAAAATTCTAAATTAATTATGCAATGATCAAATCAAGACATAATGAAAATTGTGACACAACATGGCTCAACCTTAACCTAAAATCCTCTCAAGCCAATGAGAGGACTTCTCTAAAACAAAAAGAAGTACATCAAGAGTATTTAGAGAGAGAGAGGCATGAATCACAGGCCATATTTAAAATTTACAACAATTGTAAAACTCTAGAGCCATGTTGTTCACCATACCCAAACAACATTTGAAAGGTAAATCACAACATATATTAAGTCATACAATTATGAAATAAAATATTATGATTAATCTTATCATGATTTAAATTTTCTAATTTATATTATATTATAAATATAATATAATATCATGATTTAAATTCTCTAATTTAAATTATATTATATACTATATATAATATAATATCATGATTTAATTCTCTAATTTATATTATATTATAAATACAATATAATATCATGATTTAGATTCTCTAATTTATATTATATTATATACTATATATAATATAATATCATGATTTAAATTCTGTAATTTACATTATATTATATACAATATATAATACAATATCATGATTTAAATTCTCGCGCTACGACATTCAGCCGGAACCCTACGGCGGTCTCGTTAGAAATTTCAAAATAAAATATTATTTTCGAAAATAATTTCTCAAAAAAAAAAACGTGATTTTTTTTTCGAAAATTTCAAACCCTAACGAACTGATCGACATCGGATCTGAACGTCGAATCAGCCACACAGTCCGACTTGGAACCGGTAGAAACCCTAACGCGAGTTTTTGAATTTAAACACATTACTGTATTCGGTTTTAGCATATATATCATATATATATAAACACGCGTAAAACCTAATTTAAACGCACGGTTGAGTTGGCTTTGATGCCACTGTTCGGATCCGTACACGCAGCGGAGTAAAAAAATTTACGAATCACATCGGAGGATCGCTCAACGGCGTTTAAATCAAGGTTCAGGGTTTCCGAATCGTACCTTTGCAGAAAAATTTGAACTGGTGGGCTTCCTTCTCGTAGGCGTATTTTATTCAAAACCAATTTTGAATTTGGATTAAAAATATATTAATTAAATCTATCTCGATAGATCTAATCTAATCTATTTATTTAATCCAATATTAAAAGCCTTTAGATTTAATTTATATTTATAAATTAAATCAAGATATGATATCATTATATTTAAAATGAGATCCGATATCTCGCTTCAAATTAAATCGATATGCAATATCTTTATTCGAAAATAAATCGAGATACAATATCTCAATTTATTATAGTTATTTAATTTATCAAATAAATTAAATACTATATATAATAATATTATTATCAATAAATAATATCATTATTATTTTCGAATTTAATATATATTAAATCAAGATATGATATCATTACATTTAATTTAAAATGAGATCCGATATCTCGCTCAAATTAAATCGATATGCAATATCTTTATTCGAAAATTAAATCTGAGATACAATATCTCAATTTATTATAGTTATTTAATTTATCAAATAAATTAAATACTATATATAATAATATTATTGTCAATAAATAATATCATTATTATTTTCGAATTTAATATATTTATATATGCATATATATATATATACACATACATCCTAGATTAAATAAGTATTCATTAAATCTTAAACACATTTAAGATTCAATGAATCTAGACACTCTTGCTCGTGTTGGGCCATTCTTGTGTGCGACCCGTAGGCCCACATGAGATTGGCAGCGGGCCAATACTGTACCAGCCCACAAGTCGCAAGCGGCCTCTAGCAAGACATTGCGACTACCCAATTCATATGGGGATCGTTGATAAGTACAATGACTTGCCCCTAGGGCATAATTTCCAACAGACTTCCCGTCCCCCTATAACATCATCCTGGGAAGGCCAACTATACATGACTGGGATATGCTTGCATCCACGAAGCATCAAAAAGTGAAGATGATTAGCAAGAAGAATCAGGTTGTTACGATTAGAGGAGACCAGAAAGAGTCTCGGCAATGCTATTTTGAGACGGTTAAAGAAAGTCGGGATGGTCTATCCTTTCCACCTTGGATGCGCAAGGAAGAATATTCAGGTAAGAGCAAAGCAAAACTGCTAGGTAGATCTATAAATTTGGTTGAGTTGGATCTACGAGAAGATGGCAAGGTCCAGAGACCTAAACCTAATAGAGAACTAGAAGATCTCATCCTGGGTACCGAGCCAGTGCAAATTACTAAAGTCAGAAAATGTTAGATTCGGAGGTTTGAGCCGAGTTGGAAGAGTTCCTCAAAAGGAACAAGGACGTGTTTGATTGAAAGTCATCTGAGATACTCGGAGTGGATCCAGAATTTTGCTGTCATAGATTAGCAATCCATCCGGGGTCAGCTCCAGTGGCGCAGCGGAAAAGAAAGCTTGGCCCAGAGAGAGCGAATGCCTTGGAGGAGCATGTGAAGGAATTGCTAGAAGCCGGCTTCATCTAGGAGGTGCAGTATACGACCTGGCTCTCCAACGTCATCATGGTAAAAAAGCCAAATGGGAAATGGAGGGTTTGCACAGACTACAAAGATTTAAACAAGGTATGTCCTAAATACGCCTTTCCAATGCCCAATATAGACCAGTTGGTCGATAGTTCATCCGGTATTCAACTACTCTCTTTTATGGACGCATATTCCAGGTACAATCAAATTTCCATGCACCCAGAGGATCAAGAAAAAAAAGGCGTTCATCACTGAAAAGGTGAATTATTGCTACAATGTGATGCCTTTCGGCCTGAAGAATGAAGGGACTACTTATCAAAGAATGATGAACCGAGTATTCGAAGACCAGCTTGGGAAGAATGTGGAAGTGTATATCGACGATATGATCATCAAGTCGATGGAGCCGGCCAACCATGTTCAGGACCTTCAACAAACATTTGACAAGCTGAGGGCTTAGCAAATACGATTAAACTCGACTAAGTGTGCTTTTGGAGTTTTGGCTGGAAAATTCTTGGGCTTCTTGCTCCCAAATAGAGGAATTGAAGCTAACCCGGACAAGTGCCAGGCCATGATGGATGAGAGCTCCGAGAAACGAAAAGGAGGTCCAGCAGTTGACGGGGAGATTGGCAGCTTTAACTAGGTTCTTACCCAAGTCGGCGGAGAATTCTCTTCCTTTTTTCAAATTGTTGTAAAAGGAAGCTCAGAGCGAGTGGAACTTGATGTGTGAAGTGGCCTTCACAAGGGTAAAGCAATGTTTGGCTTCTCTGCCGGTGTTATCTAGGCCAGATCTAGAAGAGGCATTGATTTTGTATTTATTTGTGGGCGAAGAGGCAGTAAACGTCGTGCTTGTTAAAGAAAAAAAAATGGCCAAATGCCAATATACTTTGTCAGCCGGGCTTTGCAAGCTTCAAAGTTGAGATATCAAAAACTGGAAAAGATGGCATTCGCCCTACTCACTGCTGCAAGACGGCTCCACCCATATTTTCAAGGCCACCCAATTATGGTCAGGACGAGTCAGCCAATCCGACAAGTATTACATAAACCGAATTTAGCAGGAAGAATGATTAGCTAGGCGATAGAGCTGTCCGAGTTTGACATTGCATAAGAAGCTCGTCATGCTATTAAATCACAGGCCTTGGTCGATTTCGTAATGGAGCTAATCCCTCTGGTGGGGAGGCAAATTGGAGAGGAAGAAATATGGAAAGTGTTCGTTGATGGCTCTTCAAACGCGAAGGGCAGTAGAGTCAGGATTATTGTAGAGAGTCGTGAAGGAGTGTCAATGGAACATTCCCTCAATGGACCTCTAACAATCAAGAAGAGTATAAATCTCTTCTTGCCGAGTTGCTTCAGGCTAAGGAAAATGGAGCGAAAAAAGTGCATGTTTCCACAGATTCCCAGCTTGTAGCAACACAGATAGAGGGGACATATCAGGTAAAGGGTCCGTTGTGTTGGTTTTGATTAGTTTTGATGATGTCTTATATAGATGTCATTCTAAAGAGCAAAAAGGTTACATACTACATTTATCTTCTACTTTGACTAATTCTTATATTTAATGTAGATGCAAAGTTTAATAATGGAGAATGATCAAGAAAGGAGACTAAAGAAAGAAGAACTTGAAGTCTCTATGATCAAACAGAAGTTGGAATGAAGCTTCATCATATTTGAGCTACAATGGAGTATACTTTATTGATGGAGAATAATCAAGATTGAAGAAGGAAGCTCTTGTACAATATAATGGGAATATCATAAAGCAAGAAGTTACCAAATGATTTGGGGGGATAATCTAGAAGGAGAAAATAAATTGAAGAAGGAAGAACTTGCAATGCAATGGAATATCTTTATTCAAGTTCTTATATTGATGCTAGAAGTCTCCAAGATCATATGGAAGCTGGAACGGATCAATTCAGAGTTAAAACCATCAAAAATCAGTTCCAGGATCAGCAAACTCGAGTTCATAACTTGCAAACTGGAGCCTGTAATGTCCTCAGCAACTCTGGCGCCTCTGGACAAGGGAAACTCGAGCTTAGAACTTAAACCTCAGGTTTGGAACTCCAAACTCGAGCCCATAACTAGAAAACTCGAGCCTGTAATGTCCTCAGCAATTCTGGCGCCTCTGGACAAGGCAAACTCGATCTTAGAACTTAAACCTCAGGTTTGGAACTCCAAACTCGAGCCTATAAGTTGGCAAACTCGAGCTTGCAGACCAACCTTCAATGTTTTGAGTGTATCTCACAAACGAAGAATCCAATTGAGCTGAAATCTGTGGCATTGGAAAGTAGACTCAAAGGGATTTCCAATCAATAGTTGAACCAACCAAAACGGAGTTCAGACCAGGGAGATATGGCCCCCGAAAGTAGACAGTCTGTTCTGGGTGTTGCCCAATTTGCTATAAAGAGAAGCAAACTCGAGCCTATTAGTTGACAAGCTCGAGTTCGCGGGTTACAAAGAGCTACCAGGTCGCGAAAATCATTCAAACTCGAGCCTATAAGTTACAATCTCGAGTTTAGACAAGACAGAGAGCAAAATATGGTTTTGGAGAGAACCAAACTCGAGCCTACTTATGCAAACTCGAGTTCACGTCCCTGATACAGAAAATCATCATTCCGAAAGTCTCATTTCTCAATCACATGATTACCCAAATGACTTATACTTCTTCTTAACATTATTTATATCATTTGTGTACATGTTTCAGATTATTAAAGTTTGACAGAACATCAATCTTAACAGAAATCAAGATCTATCAAAAGTGTGAAGATGAACTTTGCTGCACATTTTCAGAAATGGGAAAGATGACAGATTTCAACGAGGAACTTGAACAAATGCTTATCTGTGATGTTCTCCAATACATTCAAACATTCAGACGATGAAATAGAAGCCTCAACGGATTCATCATTCAAAGTTTCTATTATGACAGATTTGAATTTGCTTTAAAGTCAATTAAAGCAAGTCGATGGCAGCCTGGAAAGAATCAAAAGCATTAATCTCACGCATCAAACAGAGGATCAGTCAAAATGATGAATTCCCTCATTTGGAAACAATTGCTACAACTTTTACTCAGAATGATTTGTTACTCAAATCAAATAAAGAACATTAAATGATCATCAATGCAGAGCAATCATCAAAAATTCAAGAAACATTATGACCCAACGGCTATATTCCCCATCCATGAAAACAACATCTAGAATTTCGAATGGAGACAATGCAGAATGGAGAAGCAATGGTCATATGAAGATTTGCCGCTATATATAGAGCTACATACAAGTCTTCAAAAAAAAACACAACAAGCAGAGAAACAAGCTACTGGATGTTGATGGTGAACATTGGAAAAGGAGTTATCTAATCAATCCATCTCAACCAAGCAAGCTTCTATGAGGATAAGAGGAATTACGGTGATATCTAATTCTTGCCTCTTACTATGATTATATTTAAATTCATTTTTGGTTTGTCTTTGGTTAAGTTAAAAGGATTTGGAATTTATTCAATTTCAATCAGAATTTTTCTGTCATAGCCAAACTTCAGTTTAGAAATGCAAAATCTAGTTTGAATCCTCCAAGAATATGAGTTTACAAGTATGTAAACTCGAGCCTGCTGAATGTAAGCTCGAGTTTGCCTCTGGCGGGAAGCTTTTTCAAATGAAAAATATTTTATAAACTCCAGAATTTTCTTTTTGAGTAGAGTTTGCTATTGTTCAAATGTTGCAAACTCGAGCCTGAAAAAATGAACTCGAGCCTATACATTTTTTGTAGAGTTTACTCTGCGGTTTGAGAAATAAAGAAGAGTTTTAAAAACATGAATAGTGTCAAACTCGAGCCTAAGATTCTGAACTCGAGCCTGACCTTCAAAATTGAGTAAATTTATTTTACAAACTCCACAGTTCATTTTTAAACCTCCGGTTCTCTCGGGAATAATTAATTTGGTTTGACATGAATAGTGTCAAACTCGAGCCTATTTTTATGAACTCGAGCCCGGTACTCTAAAATGAGTAAAGTTGATTTTCAAACTCCAGAGTTTATAGAAGCTCCAGTTCACGTTTTGAAGAACTAATTTATTTTGGCATGAACAGTGTCAAACTCGAGCCTGCTCACTAACGGACTCGAGTTTGCCTCTTTTTCAAAATGTGATTTCAGATAGCTTCCTCGACAATTGCTTTTCATTACTCTGAACTCGAGCCTGCTTTCATGAACTCGAGTTCACCTCTTTAGAAAATTAACAAACTCCAGAGTTTACATTAAACTCCAGAGTTTGCTCTTCGCAGAAGCTATTCCTGAAAATTTTACAAACTCCAGCTTATTTCTTTCTAAACTCCAGTTTGCCTTTCCAAATTCCAGTTTGAGTCAACCATGTTTTTGAAATAATATTGCTCGAAATTTGTGAAATCTTATTGTTTGATCTATATATTCCATATCATCAATCACTAATATTCCAACTCTATTTAATCAAATTGTTAGTGAGTTTCTATTGATCAAACAAGTGAATTTGTGCATAACTTTTTGAGCTTATATTTTTTTTTAAATGCACAAGTCTTAAATTTGCTTGGATTTCAATTCACAATGTTTTGTGAAAATGTAAACAAATGTTTTGAAAACATATCCATATTTTGATTGCATTCAAATGATGTTTCAAAATTGGAAGTTGATATTGTATTTTGAATGTTGGATATGCTTCAAACTTCTCTAGTTGAGACTTCCCTATCATTCACATGTTGATCTTTGATATTCAATGTGTTGCTTGAACTCCTTTGTTTAATTCTCTAACTAGTTGGACCTAATGTCTAACAAGTTTTTCATCTATGAGTTTCAAGCTTATTTTCAAGAAAAGAACTCAATTTGTGAAACTATTATTGGCCAAGTTATTCCAAGATTTATAAATGTTCATTAGTGCATTGAATGATAATGCATTAACCATTAAAGGCATAACTTACTAGGATAAAATTCTGGAACTCTAGTCATTTGGACTAATGAGTTTATGCTTCATCATTAATGAATCCTAGTAGTCATTTTGTTACTCAATTACATAAACTTTGTCTTCATCCATTTTTGAGTAACTATATTCAAATTCTTGCTTTGAATGTTCATATACTTTCAAGACTCTTTTCTAAAAAGCAAGTTTATCTCTTGTCATAGCAAAGTCATTGTGCTTGTATATGTCTATTGTTTTAAGCATGTTTCGATAATGCTTTACCCTCATGACTTTTGCTCTTGAGAAAATTCTTCTACATGTTAACTCCATTGTTTGACATGTTCTCTTAATCTTGAATCATTCTGATTTATTCTTTAACATGTTGACTTCCACCATGTTTAAAGTAAGCACTGATTTTCAAGCATGTTTCAAAAATGAATCTTTCATTCATCCAAATTTTGATCTTGCATTATCATGATTTGAAAGAACATTCAAGATTTGAAACTATCTGCATATATCATTATCATTCTTGAAAAATATGATCTCATTCATGAAATGTGAATTGATAAATGCTTATCTTTATAGATAAATTTTTCTATGCTCATTGATCAAACTTACATGCATTTTATCAATGACATCTTTTCTACATAAGGTGTATTTACAAATTGTCATTGAGAAATAAATGTATTGGTATCATATAGTTATTACCCTTTATGACTCATTGGATTGGATTTATTCAATTGGGTAAAATTATAGCTTGGTCTTCACTTACAATACCCTTTGCTCAAGCTTCATATGATTTAATTGTATAAGAGCATAAGAGTTGTTACCCTTAGTCATGCATTCATTAAGGGGGAGCTTCACATTCTCATGTGTTTTATATCTTAAAAGCTTATCTCTTTTATTTGAAGAAAACCCTCCTTAAGCATTCTCATCTACATTTACTGTGCTTTATTAGTTTTGATGATGAGTAAATCATATATTTGAAAATATATTTTGATATCATGTTGCACTAACAAATCTCTTTGGCAAAGAAAGTGCTCAATTTGTAGCAAGAATTCTGTTATGTGCTAGGACATTCCTCAACATACTACAAGGAGAAACCATTACATTGAGGAAAGATATTTTGATGCTGAAGCTGTGACATGAAGTACAAGAAAACTTCTTGAAGCCAGCTGAGACATGTTTTGCAGAAGAGCTGTATGAAGGAAAAGAGAAGGATGGAAATGATCTCATACAAGAAGAAAGCAAGCAAATGGACTTCATTGATCATTCATCAATTTGCAAAATCAACATGAGCATTTCTAATCTCTATCTTTTATATTCATTAGAAATTTTACACATGTTTGATATTTATATGCTTTAATTGTGAAAGATGTTTTCGAAAACCTCTCCAAACTCTTTCAAACTTGTTTTCATAAAAACATTATTGCATCATATTAAGAATGAAAACAATTTCAAATTGGGGAGAAAAAATCAATTCTTTGATTTTGTCTAATTTAGTTACATATTTATCTCTCTACAAGCATCTCTTCTTTAAACTCAACTTTTTGCTAATGACAAATAAGGGGGAGAGAATGGCAAGAAAAATATGCTGGGTTTATTAGCTTTTCATATTCATACATATTTTTCTTCAAGTATTTGCCATCATCAAAAAGGGGGAGAATGTTGGTTTTGATTAGTTTTGATGACGTCTTATATAGATGTCATTCTAAAGAGCAAAAAGGTTGCATACTACATTTATCTTCTACTTTGACTAATTCTTATATTTAATATAGATGCAAAGTTTAATAATGGAGAATGATCAAGAAAGGAGGCTAAAGAAAGAAGAACTTGAAGTCTCTATGATCAAACAGAAGTTGGAATGAAGCTTCATCATATTTGAGCTACAATGGAGTATACTTTATTGATGGAGAATAATCAAGATTGAAGAAGGAAGCTCTTGTACAATATAAATGGAATATCATAAAGCAAGAAGTTAGGGGGAGAATGTTGGTTTTGATTAGTTTTGATGATGTCTTATATAGATGCCATTCTAAAGAGCAAAAAGGTTGCATACTACATTTATATTCTACTTTGACTAATTCTTATATTTAATATAGATGCAAAGTTTAATAATGGAGAATGATCAAGAAAGGAGACTAAAGAAAGAAGAACTTGAAGTCTCTATGATCAAACAGAAGTTGGAATGAAGCTTCATCATATTTGAGCTACAATGGAGTATACTTTATTGATGGAGAATAATCAAGATTGAAGAAGGAAGCTCTTGTACAATATAAATGGAATATCATAAAGCAAGAAGTTATCAAATGATTTTGGGGGATAATCTAGAAGGAGAAAAGAAATTGAAGAAGGAAGAACTTGCAATGCAATGGAATGGAATATCTTTATTCAAGTTCTTATATTGATGCTATAAGTCTCCAAGATCATATGGAAGCTGGAACGGATCAATTCAGAGTTAAAACCATCAAAAATCAGTTCCAGAATCAGCAAACTCGAGTTCATAACTTGCAAACTCGAGCCTGTAATGTCCTCAGCAACTCGCGCCTCCGGACAAGGGAAACTCGAGCTTAGAACTTAAACCTCAGGTTTGGAACTCCAAACTCGAGCCCATAACTAGAAAACTCGAGCCTGTAATGTCCTCAGCAATTCTGGCACCTCTGGACAAGGCAAACTCGATCTTAGAACTTAAACCTCAGGTTTGGAACTCCAAACTCGAGCCTATAAGTTGGCAAACTCGAGCTTGCAGCGGTCTTCAGCATTTCAGCCTCTGTTCAGTGTTTCACTTGGGCGACATCTGGTAATTTGATGATATCTCCTAAACCAAAGATCGGATTGAGGTGAAACTAGTGGCATATGAAACTAGACTCCCAAGGCGTAATTTTGATATATAATTCAAGCCAAAAGGAGTTAAGATGAAGGATCTATGAATTTAGGAAGATGACAATGAAATCCACGTCACACAAATGACCAACCTTCAATGTTTTGAGTGTATCTCACAAACAGAGAATCCAATTGAGCTGAAATCTGTGGCATTGGAAAGTAGACTCAAAGGGATTTCCAATCGATAGTTGAACCAACCAAAACGGAGTTCAGACCAGGGAGATATGACCCCCGAAAGTAGACAGTCTGTTCTGGGTGTTGCGCAATTTGCTATAAAGAGAAGCAAACTCGAGCCTATTAGTTGACAAGCTCGAGTTCGCGGGTTACAGAGAGCTACCAGGTCGCGAAAATCATCCAAACTCGAGCCTATAAGTTACACTCTCGAGTTTAGACAAGACAGAGAGCAAAATATGGTTTTGGAGAGAACCAAACTCGAGCCTACTTATGCAAACTCGAGTTCACGTCCCTGATACAGAAAATCATCATTCCGAAAGTCTCATTTCTCAATCACATGTTTACCCAAATGACTTATACTTCTTCTTAACATTATTTATATCATTTGTGTACATGTTTCAGATTATTAAAGCTTGACAGAACATCAATCTTGACAGAAATCAAGATCTATCAAAAGTGTGAAGATGAACTTTGCTGCACATTTTCAGAAATGGGAAAGATGACAGATTTCAACGAGGAACTTGAACAAATTCTTATCTGTGATGTTCTCCAATACATTCAAACATTCAGACGATGAAATAGAAGCCTCAACGGATTCATCATTCAAAGTTTCTATTATGACAGATTTGAATTTGCTTTAAAGTCAATTAAAGCAAGTCGATGGCAGCCTGGAAAGAATCAAAAGCATTAATCTCACGCATCAAACAGAGGATCACCAAAATGATGAATTCCCTCATTTGGAAACAATTGCTACAACTTTTACTCGAATGATTTGTTACTCAAATCAAATAAAGAACATTAAATGATCATCAATGCAGAGCAATCATCAGAAATTCAAGAAACATTATGACCCAACGGCTATATTCCCCATCCATGACCACAACAGCAAGAATTTCGAATGGAGACAATGCAGAATGGAGAAGCAATGGTCATATGAAGATTTGCCGCTATATATAGAGCTGCATACAAGTCTTCAAAAAAAACACAACAAGCAGAGAAACAAACCTACCTCTTCAACATGCTATTACTCTGATCTGCTTATCATTTACTCTCTGATTTTCAATGTCTATATATCATAGAGAGTGAAATGTTTTGTATTGTACTTCAGTGTTTATCCATACACTTCTGAGAGAGAAGAATCATTGTAAACATCATATCATTCTACCTTAGAGTTACTCAAGATTGGGTGATCTTGAGTGGAAACACATTGTGTTGATTACAACTTGTAAGGGGAGTGAATCCTAGTGAGAGGATTACTTGAGTGCAGAGTGTGTAATCAAACAGTGTATTGATTACGCTTGTAAGGGGAGTCAATCCTAGTGAGGGGATTACTTCAAGTACGAACGTGTAACCAAGTTGAAAGAAGATAGTGGATTGAAATTCTCAAGTGGAGCTTGGGACCGGACGTAGGTCAAGGATTGGGCCGAACCAAGATAAATCACGCTTGCATATTCTCTTCCGTTATGTCTTACATTCCCAGCATATATGTTTGAATGATTGTGTATCACTTTATAAATTATTATTGACATTCAAACTATTTCCAGCAAGTTAAGAAAAGTTCTTAAAATTCTAACTTTTTAATCAAACACCCAATTCACCCCCTTTGGGTGATAGCCAAGTCTTTCACGTTGTTGGTCAAATATTTGGCCAAGGTAAAAGAAGTCATAGCCGACTTTGATAAGGTGACTGTCGGCCACATCCTAATAGGGGAGAACACTTGAGCTGACATCCTTTCCAAATTGGCAAGTACGAAGAGTCTGGGTATTCATCGGACTATAATCCAGCAGAATTTGAAGGAGCCGAGTTGTGTGATGGCAATCTCAATAGAATGGGATTGGCGAAAACCACTTATTGACTACCATGAGAGAGGAATTCTCCCTGATGATTCCGTTGAAGCAAAGAAATTGATAAGAGAAGAATCATTACATGCAGTAGTGGATGATCAGTTATACCGTAAAGGTCTACACTCTCCAATGCTCAAGTTCTAAATTCGGAGGAGGCCGAGTATGTACTGGCCGAGATCCACGAAGGAATCAATGGGTAGCACATAGGAGCAAAGGCGCTAGCTCGGAAGGCATTACGAGCTGGGTATTACTAACTAACAATGGTGACAGATTCAAAAGGGCATGTGCAGAAGTGTGAAAGCTACCAAAAACATGCCAGAATTTTATGGTCCCCTCCAACAGAATTGAAATCCATTTCGGCTCCTTGGCCATTCTATAAGTGGGGTATGGATTTGCTGGGACTATTTAAAGCTGCTCCAGGACAGCTACGATGGCTTGTAGTAGCTGTTGATTATTTCACAAAAATTCAGGGGCAACGAAGTCAATTCGCAATGAAAAGTAAGATTTCCCATATAAAAAAGTGCAATGATGACGGATACGAAAAAACGTGGGCATTAAATGCGCACGATTATCAAGGGCGACGAGGTCGTCGTAGCGCGCAAAAAGGCAGTTGCACGCCATGACGATTGTAAGCATACAACTATCAGAGGGATGAACAAATTGAGTTTTTTTTTCGCGTGTCATTACCTTTACATGATATCCCGGATTGGGGGTAGTACATGGCCAAAATATGCAAACTTGGCCAAAGTAACTTAATTAGTTTTCTTAATATCTCCAAAAAAATCAAATATGTCTTATATTTAAGATCGAAGGGAGTATCAAATATTAGTTACTCCAAACTAACATAAATAATATTTTTGGGCTACTTTTTAATGTTGATAGGTATTTTGCACCCAAAAATGGTTTGCAATGCTAGTAGCTCTTCCTAAAAAAAGATAATGGATAGTTTTGCTCGTTAACTCATTTATTTGTTTGTTTATTTGTTTTGCATAGAAGGACAAATTTGTGGTTGTGTAATGTTGCAAGTTGATTTTTTTAGTAATTTAGGACTGAAAAACTAGAACAAACTTTTTACCAAGTTATTTTATCATTGTATGATTTAAAAAAAAACCATTATTCAAAAAATTAAGTATAATAAAATATAGTTATTCTATATAACAAAATCTCATTTCATTTATTGATTATTCAAACTCAAAATTCCATCCAGAATTAGTTTGGTCAATAATCATAAATGGAGGTGTGTGCATGCAAATCCATTTGTCAATTGTAGTTTTTCATCTTGTGTTAATACTTAGTATATTGTATATAAATGATACATATTTAAGTGTATTGTTGAGTTATTATTAAGGCTCAAGAGGAATTGATTTTAATGAAATATGAAACGAATTTTCTAATTATTCGTTTTTTTCCGTTGTAACAAGTGTTTAATGATGAGATTAGTGATGGCATGTTTTTTGTTTTAATAAGTGTCATATGATGAGATAAGTGATGGCATGTTTTTTTTTTTTTTTTTTTATAACAAGTGTCTAATAATCCGTCTTTTGGTGGTAACAGTGATAACTATATTCTAATTATACTAGCTCCAATCCCTAATATATTTATAATGCAATTTATACAATTTATACTATGAACGACATTTTATATTAAGGATAAGTACTAACATTATAAAAAGCATATTATAAATGAGAACTTTTTCTTAAAAAAACAAGGGAAAATCCTATTTAAAGACAGTTAAATTATTCATATTCTAATTTGGGTAACTAAATTTAACAAATTATTAATTAGGTTATGTGACATAATTAAGGATTTAAAATTTGGGCCAAGTTACCTCTATATCTCTTAGTTATTAAAAAAAGTAAAATTGGAGATAGAACAATATTGTTTACACGCTATGTAAGAACTAAACCACAAACAATTCATTGGAGGCCTCAACATCGTCAGAAAATTGGTAAAGAAAACTACGGTAAGTTGGTTCTAATATTAAATTTTCATTCTAAATATTGCCCAGCCATACAAAACTAAACAAAAAGCTCATAATTGAGGCAGAACCAAGGTTTTGAAATCCGGACCGGTCACTAAACCGATGGGGTACTGGGTTAAGGGTTAGTGGGTCAGACCGGAGTCAAATCAGAGTCAGACCAGTATTAATTAAAAAAATATAATTTAATTAAAATAGAAGAATATTTATATTTTAGTAATAACAAATATTATGTAACCAAAATATGAGAGAATATGATGTAATCATTGGAGGTTGTGCAATATTATACTATCTATATATTTTTTTAAACAAAGAGATCAGGTAGCAACTGCAAAACGATATGACATATCAAAGGCGGTGAACGTTGGGAAGCATGTGACTTGTCTCTTTAGTCTTTATCTTCTGCTGCTTTCATTACTGTACTTTCTTTTACTAAAAAAATTAAAATGACAAGAAAAGATGTGAAAGGCCGAAGCGGTAACTCACTCAGTTTTATTCATCTTTTGCTCTTCTTCTCTGAAACGCCTCCCTCTCTCCCTCTCTTTACCAACCCACGCAAAAATCATTACTCTCTCATCCCATGGCACTTCCAGCGGCGCTCCACCATCCGTCGTCATTCTTCTGATCTCCATCGCCGGCGTCTTCTCTACTAGTGAAGAGCCTCAACATTGAGAAGCACTTAAGATCTCTCTCTTCCCTCCTTCTCATTCTGTGTCTAGGCCACAGAGAAGGTGGAGGCCAAACGTTGCCCCTCCTTCGGCCTCCAGAGCACGCCGGCATCTTCTGAAAAGATCATTTCTCACTAATCAACAATTAACCATAATGTTTTCATAAAACCGGATTAACAGGTAATTATGGAAACCCTTCTTCTTTCAAGACAACACACCTCAGGGTCCAGGTACAAATTCTGCCTACAAACCCAACACAGGAAATCCATAACTCCGGCCACAAATATCAAAAAGTAGAATACATAGCCCAAGATAGGAAAGTGGATCCACTATAATTTGATAGTGTATAAAATAAGGCCTTCAGAAAAACAACAGTCATCCAAAAGTAGTTAATGTAGTATTTCAAAAGTATGAGGGCCCTATGATGACAATATATAAATCAATACAACACTAATACCAAAAATAGGCCTACAAGTTTCACGACGTCTATGCCTCTGGCTGCTTCCCTTGCCCTCTAGTAAGGTTAAAGGTCTCGCCTGAAAAATTTAATAATGACGAGGTGAGACATAAAGTCCCCGTAACTGAAATTAATTTATTAAATATGCAGAAAAGGATTGTAAGTCAGAGAAACAAGTTTATTAACATAATTATAATATCAACAATAATTAAGTAATACATAATAATTAACAATAATTAAAATTATCTCCACTCATCTATCCTACTCCTCCTTACACTACTACAAAAAGACCCTATGAAGTCCCAAAATAAGCCCTTTTAAAGTCCCTAATTCATGGGATGTCTATTGTAGGGTAGTAGTAAAATTATACTTTTGAAGTCCCAAATTAATTTTGGGACTTCAAAATGAAACTTTGAAGTCCCAAATTATATTTTGGGACTTCCAATGTCACGCATAAATGTACAGCTAACAAGCACTTTTGAAGTCCCAAAATACAATTTGGGACTTCAAAACTGGCACTTTTGAAGTCCCAAAATACAATTTGGGACTTCAAAAATCACTTTTGAAGTCCCAAAATACAATTTGGGACTTCAAAAATGACACTTTTGAAGTCCCAAAATACAATTTGGGACTTCAAAAGTGTCATTTTTGAAGTCCCAGCTTGTATTTTGGGACTTCAAAAGTGTCATTTTTGAAGTCCCAGATTGTATTTTGGGACTTCAAAAGTATCTTTTTTTTTTTAAATTACCTAGCACATATTTTGCACAACCCACCAATTATACCTTATAAAATGTTCAGATCATTCGTAAACCATTAAAACCTGCAGGCCTTGTGCGATTTCAAATAAACTACAACAATGAATTACATTTCAACAATTACCCATCATATATATGTTCAACAATGGTAACTACTACATACTACATATACAACTACCACAAAGTGTCAAAATACAATTATGTATCCAGCTACATTACATATACAGCTACCACAAAAAGTGTCAAAATATAATGATATATCCAACTACACATACATCTACTAAGAAATATTCAACAATTAAATCAGCACTTGTATAAGATTTCTTAAGCCCCCACCTACAAATTGAATGTGATTCCTCGTTGCCCTATTTCCACACTGTTTCACATAGCCACACTTTACCCAACATTCTTTGATAAACTTTCTCTTTAAGTGTCCTTCACACAGCCACACTTTACCCAACAATCATCATTCTTTGCACTTTATTTGTCACAAGTCTGACCATTTTAAGTGCTTCTAGAAAATGCCTGCCAGGTCATCATCTTTTTTCTTCAGAACAGTAATCACATGTTTTTACATCAGCCACACTTGTCCTATGCATTCAAAATGAGAAACAATCTCTGAAGCAAGATACTCCTGCAATAGAAATAGCCAAACTTGCAATGAAACTATATGCTTTCCAGTACTTCTCACATCCTCAACATGTTTCTGCTAACAAGAATTCACTGTCATAAATTTAAAAGGGGGGAAATTTACCTTTGGAACAACATCATTGGCAATCAACTTTGCAGCAGCAATCATAACAACATCTCTATTTGTCTCCTTAGCATACTCCCTATTCATATCTTCATTTTTAGGAAAGAGCACACAACCTTCACCACAGGACTAGAGCCAACATGTGCATCCCACAATATGAGACACGAATCATCTCCAACACTACAGAACTCTTGTGCACTTCAACTGTTCAACATGATTATAAAGATGTCAGGATTACAAGGCAAACTAATAAACCTCAAATATGGCTCCTGCTACTAATAAATTACAAAATACACGTGGCCCAATCTGTTTGCGTGAGAGGAATTTTATATATTCAAGAGATTTACAAGGATTTTTGTTCAATTCTCCCCACCAGGTTTACCAAAACCTAGCTAAATCCATACATCTAAGGGTCAGTCTACTGCCCGCTAGCTTCCTCTAGCTTCAACACATCTAATTCTGCCACACTGTACAAATAATAAAAACCGCTATATATACAAAAACAAATTACATAGTATAATTACCTTCCTAGGCAGTAACTAATTCTCTAAGTACTTGAAGTGGATGCTTCTTGTCTTGATTCTCTCAAATACCCAAGGAGCGTTTCTGCCTGCAAAACCAAACAGAAACTTCAACAAAGATGGAAAAAGCATACGTCTGATCTCCAGGATATAAGTCAGCAAACATAGAGAAAGCATATTGGTGAAACAGAAAATTGCTCTTTGACCCAAAAAAAAAAAAACAGAAAATTGCACAGACCAGCCAGTATAAGCCTGTATTGTGAGAAGCAAAGTATCTCAAAATACAATAATATTGTAATGGTAAGTTGTCTCCAAATCCTGTAAAATTAACTCTTATCCAAAGCAAATCATCATGAGAAGATAACTTCCTCCTCCTCAAAATTTGCTCAAATGGTCGAAGATTTCGCCAATGGCATGAAAACTATCTAGCAAGCTAATTGTCTAAAGTCATCTTATAGCACCTGAAAGTAGACATTAATCCTAGTTTCTTACAACCGACCCATGTAATCCTTATCAAGTTATCATCATAGAAAGCTGAACAAACTCCCAAGGACTCAGAATATCACGATCGCACTATATATCCGGGGGGCCATATTGGGTTTCAATGAAACAAATAATGAATGCACACTAAAATTAATCAGGCTATGATTTTAATTTCTTGAAGTTATTAGAAACTCACCTTGTGCTTAGCTTTAGCACTGCCGTTCTGAGAAAGAGCAACCAGAGGGGTATTCCCAACTCCTAATTAATTAGCGGGCTTCATTTAATAGCACCATAAATTATATATGAGGGCAAAAGAAAAGAGCAACTGTTGGATGCGACGATGATGACCGCCCAATCCCACCAAATTAAATATTAAATGAAAACTTGCGAAGGAGGAGGGGAATACGATTGAGATAGATTCGCTAGACTCGGAATTCCAAATTCTATATGGAACAACTAAACAAGAACCGTTTCTAAGAAATTACGGAATAGATGCAAAAATAGAAACAGACACAAAGATAGAGAGAAGAATCGTTTGAAACGAACCTGTAAGGCGTTTGAAACGAGGCTGAGGGCAAGTTCGAGGGCGAGACTGCGAGAGGGCGAGATCCAGATCCAGAGAGATGAGAGACGGAGAAATGAGGCCGAGATCGAGAGATGGCGAGAGGGTGAGGCGCCGGCCGCTGAGCTTCGGGGCAACGACGATGAAGACCTAACCACTTTGAGTGCTTCTGCCGTCTGCGTGCGTAATCTCCATTCGATCTCCACTGCTTAGCGTCTCTGAATCTCCATTATGATATATTAGACAATTGAAGTCCCAAATTACGATTTGGGACTTCACAACTATATTTTTGAAGTCCCAAATTATAATTTGGGACTTCATAAAATAATTTTTGAAGTCCCAAATTATAATTTGGGACTTCAAAAATCCCAAATTATAATTTGGGACTTCAAAAGATTTCCTCCAAAAATAGTACCGGCAAAAATTTTCCCCCAAATAAAATTCCCGCCAAAATTTTCCATGAGTTTGGAAGTCCCAAATTATATTTTGGGACTTCAAAAGTTTCACCACTCGCCAAAAAAGCAATTCTGCCCAAAAATTTAGTTTTGAAGTTCCAAATTGTATTTTGGGACTTCAAAAATTTATTTTTGGAGTCCCAAATTATATTTTGGGACTTCAAAAAGTTTCAGAGCCAATATAATTACAAATATGCCACTGTGTTCACTTGTTACATCCCTTTTTTAAATTGGGACGTTTTTTAGGGTAGTAATAACCCTTTTTTGTAGTAGTGTTATATCTTCTGGACGTAGTACAGCCTATCAGTGCTAGTATACCCGGCCAAGGCTAGCTAATCACTTCAAGAATACTGTCCCCTCTCATGCCACCACCATTATACCGTAACAGGGAGGTGTCCACTCAAAACACTCAACTCAAATTCCGGGCCAGGAATGAAAGAATCGATGGGCACAATTTTACCCTCAATCTCTTCCCACACAACCCAACATATCCCTCAACAAAATAAATAATATAACACTAAAATTTTCATCAACATTTTACTAAATTATTATTCCATATATATCATCTCACAACAAACATTACAACTATCATAACAATAACAACCCCAATAATAGTATTTACTTAAATACACAGATTGGAAAAATATACTGCTTCACTGAATTAATTTCATATTCAAACATACACATAATTTTTCAAAACACATACAAGTAGTATATATGAAAGTAAGGCTTAGAAAAACACTTACAGCCCCAAAACAAGTATATAAAATCAATTAACCACGGTTATTTCAATTCCAAACTTAACCTTAGCTTGAGGAGTATAACACGTACAATCACCGATCACGAGAAGGCTCTACATTATCACAATTATAACTTCTAATTTCCTATAACTTAAAAATACAAATTCTAATAATAAAATATTACTGTCACAAGAATTGAAAATGACATTTTGGGGTTTAAATTTTAAAAAGGACTATTTTGTCCTTCAATTTTTTAGACATGACATTTTTGTCCTACAATTCCAAAATTACAGTTTGGTCCTTCATATACAAAAACTAAACCGATAGAAATTCCTATATAGTGACAATATATATATACATATATATTTTACAAAGTAAAATTTTTCTTATTATTATTAGTTTAAACTCTCAGAGTTCATTCTAATATTAAGCATGACCTTAATGCTTTAAATTAAGAGTTTAATAAATACTCACACCACAAAAACTATGACTTATATATATATATATATATATATATATATATATATATATATATATATATATATATATATATATATATATATATATTTATTTATTTATTTATTTATTGTATGTATGTGTGTGTATCATATATAAACACATTATTTCCTCCACTTATATACACACACACCGCGCCATACCTATATGGCAACATGTTTTCTTATGCAATAATATACATTAGTGTGTGTGTAATAGCACCCACACTGAAAAGTTTTTTCCTCCTTCTTTATATGCACCGTAACGTTAACCTATAGGTATATATTTTTACACTTTGACAGTGTGTTCTCCCTCTCTGTTTTATGTGTGTGCAGTGATGCTATACCTATATACACACAAAGTAGTTGGTTCCCTATATGTGTATGTGTGTATGTATGTAGAGGAGAATGATTGACTTACGTTGGACTCTCTCACTCCCTCCTACTCTCTTTCTCCTTTGACTTCCCTCTCTCTTTCTGTTTTCTGGCTTAAGAACAAAGCACACACAAATCTAACTTAAACTCTCTCACACTCTCGATCTCGTCTCTCTCTGCGTGTTTCTGTCTTCTTTCTTTGTCCTTTGGGGGGTGCTGATGAGCACTATTTATGCCATGTTTTCCTTGTATCCTATGACTGAATTGTGTGGTAAACATAAGCTTAATTGCATTTAATCCGAGCAAAAAGGTATTAATTCATTATATGAGAAACTTAAGGATGAAGTTTATAAACATGAATAAATCACATACGCATCCTAAACATATGCTGAGAAAAAGATCGTGTTTTGAGATCTTATGTGAAAGGCGCACATGATGGCCGATACAATGCTTTAGCATTAGGATAGCCTCCTCGAAGTGCAATACAATGCATCCCCTGAAGCTATAGCAAAGTAAGTGAAGCAATACTATGCGGCATTTGTTCTGATCTTTTGTCAAGGTTATTTCAGGAAACAAAGAGCAGATTGGTAAACGGTTAGATTGCTGACGTATTGGAATAAAAGATGCGGAATATCGAAACTAAAGATTTGAAGAATCTCGTAATATCAGCAAAATCAATCTATCGTGATTCGAAAGGGAATATACGATTGGACCTTGATAGATTAGGAAAGGCCCAGTTCATTGAACGTACACAACAAGTAATCCCGACTATATAAGGAAACAAGAGCCAACCCTAAAGCGGCATCGAAGTATTTTGGAGAGAAAAAGACCACCCCTTGCGGCCAGACTCAAGAGGAGAGAGTGAGAGAAGTTACAAAGCACGAGACTTTCAGGAGAACCCAGCATCCTTCCTTACAAGTGAGACGGAGATAAGAAGACGTGGAGCAGTGATGTGACAGGGCTTTTTCCACGTCGTCGAACCTCCATCAAGCTTTCTATTTTGCTTTCATTAATTTTTTGATCATGGGCTATTCTGTTGTACTCTGTTTAGTAAACTTTCTTTGGCTGAGCGAGGATGATGTCCTAAGTGTGGAATGAACCCCTAGTTGCTAGTTTTAATTCAATACATTCAGTTTGCTTATCAGTGATTTAATTTCTGGTCGATTAGCGAGAGCTAAGGACTAGATCAGTGGCTTCGGTTTACTGAGAGGGAGTCGAGGTTAAACCTATGAGAAATAGTGATTGCTAGGCAGGCTGGTGCAAAGCTTGACCTATTATTGTAGGTTTCAGAGATGGGTCTACTGCTCATAACCATAACACCTTGAATTGTAGTGAATAACTTAACTAGAAAATCGCCATAGATGTATGGGAGAAGTAAGTTAGGATTGTACGTATCGGACGTAAGAGCTTCAATAGATTAGAGTGGTGGGTTAACTGAATAGTTGTGTTAACGGTGTCTTTGCTGTAGCATTGTGAGAGCTGTGCAGCATAGATGCTATAGCATTGTGTGAGGGGCAATTGGGGGATTGATGTGCTTAGGGAGGATTATGAGCTCAGCCTAATATCTTACTAATATCCTTTCAACTACGACCATTTGTTTCTTTTTTTGCTTTTAGAATAGCTATAAAACCTCAACCAAATCAGATTTATTTCATTTTCAAACATAACTGAATTCGTGATTAGGTGTCAACATTTGGTATCCCAGTCTCTGTAGAACAATACTCTACTTACTCTTTATTACTTGTTCGACTGGTTCACTTGCTATCAAGGAAATCAACCAACAGGTGCTGATAGTTATAAGGAGGGAATGAGGAAGTGCACTGGGCTCAAGAGGCATGGGCATTGCTAGTCCTTCTGATCTTGCGTGAACAATCGTTGGTAGTCGAAAGTGATTTGCAGTGTCAGGGAGTTATGGCGCTAATGTATTTCTTGCTGTGTTTCGTGTTACAGCTTCTTCCAATTTTTTTTTTTTTTTTAAATATCTAATGCATCTCCAACTCTGATGCTTGTTGGGCCAAGAGATTAAATGAGTGTGCTTAGCCTTGATATGGGCTAAAGGTAGCGGTATAAGCTGATATGAGATATATGATATGTTGTTGTTGTTTTTTTTTTATTGTAATTAATAAATAAATCCTTAATTTCCCATAAGGATTTTTCCTTCTTAATTAATCTTCCTTAGGCCATAAAATATGGATTTCTAAAATTTTAGGCCTAAATTATTCTCTATTTGAATAATTCTTTTCCCAAAATAAATTAAGGGAAAAAAATAAGCCTAAATTTCCAATAAGTATTCTCATAATTATTTTAAGCCAACATTTCATAAGAAACACATTTATCATATATACTTATTTCATAATAAAACTTATATCCTAATATTAAAAATTAGGATGTTACATCTTCTCTCCACAGGTGGAAGGCTTGAATTTTTTTTTAACCAATGAACTGTGACTCGATCACAGGTCAACTCGGAACCCCGGTCTCTCGGCCAGCTCGCCTGTTTTCGGCCTGAACCAGCCGGTTTGGTTCGGGTTCCAGAACCTTGGGCAGAACAAAGATTTCCCAATGAACTTTTATTTGGTTGCCAGCAATAAGGAATAATAACATTCATAGAAAATGAAGAATGCAGAATCAGCCTGGCAGCCAAAAATTTTCAGAGCAATGTTGAAATATTTTATAGGAGATCCAGCTTTGAAATAAACCACAACAAATTTCATGGAAAGGGCATGAAGGCGATATATTGTGGCTGCTAATTATATGAGCAGTGATTCAGAATGACAACTATGACAGTGATGGCCGATGATAAATCACCAGGTTTGGGATCCTGGCTCAACCATTATCAGAAGGGGTTACGGTGTTTTAATTTGGTCAGAAAAACACTAGAAGCAAATAAAACACCGATAATCGGAATAGCATAATAGGTCGAGATTGTAGCTTTCTAGTTGAGATTCTGATCAGTATGGTTGAGATTTTGATTGTAGCTCCAACAAGATCCTCCAAGGGAAGCGACCGTCTCGGATTTGGGTAAAAACTTACATACCCTCCTAAGCTGAAGGACATTGGAGCAAGGGTTCTGGATGGCTACGGGCCCATGTACCAGTATGACGTCCAACTTCACTTTCCTCGTTTCTTTATAGGTTAGAGGTATTATTGGAAAATAACCAACATTTAAATATTCTAAATTAGGTTATTGACCCAATTTATAATTTGTTAAATTTACCAACATAATATAGGATTTTCCTATTTTAACTGTCTTTATTCAGAATTTTGCCAAAAAACAAATAGTTTTAAAGGATCAAATTAAAAATAAAACTCATATAAATATAAGTTGTTCTATTTTTTTTTTCTTTTTAACATATTTCGTTTATAAATGCATGTTCTATTTTCTTTTTCCAAAAATATTGTTTTACATGCCAAAAATATTGTACAAAGCCAACCATAATATCCAAATGGATTACACATTGGTGGCCAAAAAGGGGATTACTCATTAATATTTAATATACTATATACGGTGCAAGAGTGTCAAGTTGAATGCTTTGAAGTTTACGTCATTGGTGTCTTCTTAATACATGTGTGTATTAGATGTAATTGGACTGGAAGTTTCCCAATTCTTATTTTCTCAAGTGACTTGCCAGGAGTATCTAAACATTTTATTTGTAACAAATAATTTAACTTTGCTCTCTTAACATCATTATTTCAGTGTCAATGATGTTAAAAAAGCAAAGTTACAGTGCTTACCTTATTAACAAAGTAAAATTAAAGAATTTAATAAAGGATTAAAATGCAAAAATACACATGAGCTTTTACTCAAAAGGCACCCAACATTAAATATTTTTCGAATGTGCAAAAATATTCATGAACTCTTAAAATGGGTGCCAAAATAATATGACTGTTAAATCTAACTTAACACCATCACTTTTTGTGGTGGGTCCCACACTATTTTCTTCCATGGCCCTTTCTTTGTCATTGCCTTCTCCGATAACATCCCCATGGGGAACGGTTCTCTGCTGGCATTTACATCCAACCAGACTAGCCTCCGAGTAGTGCTTTCCGATGCTCAAGATCTGGATATTGTTGTGCTCACGAGTCTGAGATCGAATCTGAAGAATAAGAAGAAGAAGAAAGGGTTCCCGGTGATGATTCAGATGGACACCAAGGTGAAGTTGAAGATGGAGTGGCTCAAGAGCAAGAAAGTAAGGATTAGAGTTGAGTGTGACGGAATTAGGGGAACGGTTCCAAGTGGGAAGACTCCGTCGGTGGCTTCCTGGTGAAAGGTTTTTGTTTTTTTTTTTTTTGAATTAGAGGCATTTTAGTATTTTCATGAAAATAGTGAGACCCACTACAAGAAGTGACGGTGTTAAGTTAGATTTAATTGTCATATTATTTTTGCACCCATTTTGAGAGTTTATGAGTACTTTTACACTTCGGAAAAGTATTTGGAGTTGGATGTCCTTTAAGTAAAAGTCAATATACATTTTTACACTTTAACCCTTTAATAAATAGAGAAAAGTTACCGTTACCAAATTAAAATTCGAAAACAGTATAGATAATGATGGCTTTCCTATTTAAAATTACTCAAACTGTTTTTTTTTTAATTAAAACTGACAACGTTTTTTTTTTTTTGCTCAAATAACTGACAACGTTTTTTAACATATTAAAATTATACGCCTCAATATCTAAGTGAACTAAGTACTTTTTTTTTTAATATGAAAGATGGCTAGAAGCCTAAAGAGAGGTTACATAATAGAGGGAATGAATCCCAAACACTCCTGATCAACCCTAGAACGTAAGTACGAAGGGCAATCACTCAAAATAACCGACTTAAATAAGCCGGACTTAGCTAACGAATCCGCAACAACATTGGACTCTCTAGGAATATGACACAAAGTAACCCGCCAATCCCTTGAAAGCAAATTTCTAATCTGCTCCACCAAAAGACCACCAGCAACATGATTGTCTTCCTCCAAACAATTTATAGCACTCCTGCAATCAGACTCCAAAATTACCTTTTTCCAACCCAAATCCCACGCTAGACCAAGACCCTCGTAAATAGCCCACAGTTCAGCTACAAAAGCATCACATATCACAATATTTTTAGAGAAACCAGCAAGCCAAAATCCATGATGATCCCTCAAAAGACCACCACATCCAGCTCTGGAGGAATTCAACACCATGGCTCCATCCACATTAAGTTTAATCCAACCCAAAGGAGGAGGTTGCCAAGATTGAGACTCAGTCAACTCTGGGCACAAGCTAGAGGAGTCCAAAATGAGCTCCTGGGACAAAGAGAATTTCCTCCAATTCTGCAACACAAAACTTTCCGGCAACCTTGGTTTAACAAAATTTAATTTAAAGACAAAAGAATTGCGCCAATTCCAAAGCATCCAAACAGCAACTCCAAAGATGAGAGACCAATACACTCCCATATCTCTGCTAAGTCTACCCATCAGATTCATAGACAACCAGTTTCTCAGCCCAGCCGAAAAAAATTGAGGGACAAAACGAGGCTTAACAAGTTTCAACCACATATCACGAGCATAACAGCAGTCACGAAGAATATGTAAAATGCTCTCAACCTCACAATTGCAATAATCACACACACCAGAACAGCTAGACCAGTGGCTACGCCACTCGTTAGTAGGTAATTTCTGAATAGCAACCCTCCACAGAAAAACCCTAATTCGCCCCGCACCTTTCCAATTCCAAATAAACTTGAACAGCTTACATTTAAGACTGGGAGGATTTTCTTCAACTAGAAAGTAAGCACTCTTAATAGAAAACTTACCATTCGCCTCCGCACCCCAAACCAAGACGTCATGAGCAGCATCCGCTCTAGGAGGAATAGTAGCAAGAAGTCGTTGAATAATTTCAGGTTGCACCACTTCAGCCAGTTTACTAAGATCCCAAGAGCCATCCATCACCCACTGTGCAACCAGTGAGAGATCTTCCTCCACCGACACTTGACAAATGCACATCTCTTTAACCCCTTTCCCCTCCAATAACCAGTTATCATTAAAGAAATTAACTGACTGACCATTTCTCACCAGCCATTTGGAGCCTCGATCTACAATTCCCTTCTGAGAAGTAATGAAACACCATAGTTTGGAGTCCCCATTGTGATAATTCAACAGTGAAACATCATCACGTAACATATATATGTGTTGAAGGACCTCAGCCCATAACCTATTAGAACCAATCACCAAGTTCCAAGCTATCTTTGCACCACAAGCTTGGTTAAAAGAAGAGAGCCTTCTGAAACCTAAACCACCATACTCCTTAGGCCGAGTTAGGCAATCCCAACCCACTGGATGGTAACCATTGGAGGATCTATCATGACCCCAAATAAAAGCTCGCTGAATCCTTTCGATCTCCAGACAAACACTCGTAGGGATACGAGCAACTAACATCGGATACAACAGAATCACACTTAACACAGATTTGGCTAAAGTTATACGACCAGCCGTAGACAAACACTTAGCCTTCCACATTGAAAGCTTAGCTTGAACTCTCTCAATAATATAATGAAAAGTCTCCCGACTTCTCCTATTCTTAGTAAGAGGGAAGCCAAGATACCTTCCAATTTCACTAGTATTGGACATCCGAGACACCATCCTGATCTTACTCTTAACTAAAGACGGCACTTTAGAAGAAAAATAGACAGAAGATTTAGAACAATTAATCTTACTGCCAGAAGCTGAAGTAAACTTATTCAAACACTCCATCATACACAAAACCTGAGATTCGGAAGCCACCCCAAACAGAAGTAAGTCATCCGCAAATAAGAGATGTGAAACCTTCGGACTCGACACAGAGGTAGAGATTGGAATCCAAGCACCATTATCCACAGCATCACAGATGATATGAGAAAGTTTATCCATACACAAGACAAACAAATAAGGCGAAATAGGGTCCCCTTGCCTAAGACCCTGTTGGGGAGTGAAAAACTCAGTCTGAGAACCATTCCAGAGAACATTGTAGGAGACCGAAGAAACACAAGACATGACTAGATTGATAAAAGCGGCTTCAAATCCCACCTCCTTAAGAACTTGAGCAAGAAAATCCCACCTTACACGATCATACGCCTTCTCAAGATCAATCTTCATTGCCATAAGGCCCTTCCTACTCCTATTCTTACTCATAATATGTAGGAGCTCCTGACCAATAATAATATTGTCTTGAATGTGCCGGCCTTTTATAAAACTCGCTTGATACGGAGAAATTAAGTCATCCATGACACCCTTTAGACGTTGCGTGATCAGTTTGGTCACACATTTATAGTGAACCGAACAGAGAGCGATAGGCCTAAAATGGGCAACAACTTCCGGATTATCCCTCTTTAGAATAAGGGAAATAAGCGTTATATTAGCCTCCCCCAAAGACATAGAACCATTGAAAACCCCCTTGACAAAAGCACACAGTGAAGGGCCTACTTTATTCCACTGGCTTTTATAAAAAATAGGTGGAAATCCGTCTAAGCCCGGCGCTTTATAACTGCCCATGGAAAACACAGTATTTCTAATTTCTTCATCAGTCGGGACTAAAGACGTATTCAAAGCGCTCAGACTATCCACCTGCGGAAAAGTAGACTGAGTGACCAGACACACAGGGCCAATATTGTCATCAGTATATAAGGTCTTAAAAAACCTTACCATGAGATTCTTCAAATCATCTTCACTATCAATCCAGTTACCAACTTCGTCTTTAAGAGAAACAATTCTGTTCCTTTTGTTTCTCATCTTAGACTTCAGATGATAATAGCGAGTATTCCTGTCTCCCTTAGAAATCCAATCCCCTCTAGATTTTTGGAACCATTTTATCTCTTCCAACTTTAATAATCTATCCAAATCTGCATTAAGAGACTTGAGAAATTGAGAGTGGGGGTAAGCATTAGATTTCTGAATACCCTCCAAACGAGCCAAAATTTCACTCTTGGACTTCTCAACAAACCCAAAGACTTCTTTATTCCAAACACTAATTTCTTTTTGGAAATTTAGCAGGGAAAGATTATGGTCCTCGCCCATAACCCACTTAGCATTCAGGAAAGACTCATACATCTCATGACATGTCCACATAGCCTCAAACCGAAACTGTTTACACCTAGCACCAGCATTATTATTACCCCCAAAGCACAACAGAATAGGGTTATGATCAGAAAAGCCAGTACGAGCCATTACTTTAAGATAGCAATCCGAGAACACGGATAGAAAACATTGACTATCCAGGGCCCTGTCTAAACGTTCATAGAGACGAGCACAATTAGGAAGCTGAGGTCCCTTCCAAGTGAATTTTGGACCAACAAAACCCAAATCAGTGAGATGACAACCGTCAATTCTATCTTGATAATGCCGGATTCTTGAGAAATTAACTCTTGAACCTCCCAATCTCTCTCCAGCGGCAGCAACATCATTAAAGTCTCCAATTGTAACCCATGGGGCCGAAATAGATAAAGACAGAAAATTGAGCTCCTGCCAAAGAGAGGTTTTAAACATGGGGCTAGGAATAGAATATATAGCCGTCAAATAAAAAGGCTGCAATCCACCCAATGAACAAAGCAGATGAATAAATTTCCTATTAGACTGAATCACTGACACAGAGCCACGATCATTCCTCCATGCCGCCACAATTCCTCCTGAACGCCCAACACTCGGGACAAAAGACATCCCATTATAGCCAATTCTCTCTAAGCATCGGAATCGAGAATTAGTGTCACACTTGGTCTCCGCTAAAATTAAAAGTGTCGGCCAGCTCCCTCTGCACACAACACTTAATTGCTGGATTAGATTGGAAGCACAAGCACCCCTACAATTCCAATAAAAAACAGAGTCCATAAATGAATTAACAACAAAAACTAAATTAAAAAGCAGCCCAAAACGCAAGGATAATAAAAACTGGGCTTAGAACTCTCTTTTGGATTTTTGTTGGCCCAAAGGAGACTCCACCACCATTTCACAATCAGCCTCACTTGATTCTGGCCCAGCCCAAAATTTTCCTGATGGGCCATCGGTTGGACATAAGGCTCCAGGATCATGAGGGTTTGATAAAAACAAATCTCCCTCTTCATCCAATAAATCGTCGGCATCAGGACTTTTGTTGCTGCACCCCTCGGCATCAGGACTCTCCTTTCCCTCTTCCCCAAAATTGACAGACTCGTCCTTGCTCTTCTGTTGAAGCGTCGTGATCCCTTGTTGCTGCACCATAGCATTCTCATTCGAAATCTCACCAGGTAAGCACTGCTGATCCTCGATAGTTGGTAACGCCTGCATTGACTCCCTGGCTCTTTTATCATTTCTCTGCACCGAATCGGAAAATCTGGGTACTCCTTTATTCTTAGGATGCTTTTTGTTCTGATTCTTTCCTTTCTTCTCTCTAAAGCTTCGGACAGTGTGATCCCTCTGCGCATCAACCTGAGACTCCCCTACGAAGTGAACTAAGTACTGTCTATACTCTATATATCAAATCTAGATTGGGCCGAGCCCAATACGGTACAAAAATCTGCACGATGGATCATTGTGATATTCAAAGGCCATTATAATCAGAAATCTATGTAGTTAGAATATTATATAATTATAATGCATCAGCCAGCCAATGAGGATTGGAACAGTTGGCTAAGGCATTGGTCTTTACCCCAAAAGGGAGGAGGTTTGATATCCACTGGTCGATGTAAAGGTCTCATTGGTGGGCGATTTGTAAGTACCTCTGTAAGCGCTCTTTGAGCTTGGAGGCATGCCCTGATCCTAGTGGGGTACTGGTGTCTACCCCACCTAAACTTTTCGTATAAAAAAAATGCATCAGCCATTCAAAACTCGATGGGCTTGAGATCTAGACACAACAATATATACTCCTCTCTTCTTATTCATAACAACTGGTGAAGCTCTGGATACCGGATGGACAAAAAACAAAATAACAACTTTTTTTTATCAAAATTTATGAAACAATTTATTGTTTTCCAATGATGTACTTGATATAAATATTGTTGAGAAAGTAGAAGGAATAGGGGAATTAAGAAAGATGAGTGAGATTGAATTAGGATTTATTACAATAAACTAAGGGTACTTTTGGAAAGATGGAATGGTTTGAAGTAAGATATTGAAAACTAAACTGGTTACTGAATCGATCCAAACAATAGTTCAATTGTAAGTGGTCTAATTGTTGTTGAACTAGGGTTAGCAAATCATGATCAAAACAACATAATTTTAGTAAAATATGTAGTATATAAAAAAATTCATACATAATCCAGAATAAAAGTAATATTTAAATAAAAAGATTAATCCACAAGTAAATGAAACATTTATATATAAGGAAGACGATGCTCTTCTTTTTCTCTTTCTTATTTTTTTCTTCATAATCTTATCTTCACCCCTAAATTATGAAATAGATGATTTAGATTTAATATTTGGGAAAATTCCAAATAAATACCATTTGAAATTGTAAAACCCCCAGAAGTCTTCCGAATTTGTAAAAAGACTGAGAGGTATAAAAAACCTATGAGGGATATCAAATTCGGATGGAATTACCCTTTTGCCCTTAGTTTTAAATAAATAAATAAATAAAAACTCTCCAACCCCCTGCCGCCAGCCCGCCGCCGGCGAACACCACCGCCGGTCGGCCCCCCGATGGTGGCCTCCGGTGGCCGGCGGGGGGTGGAGGGTATTTTACTTTATTTTTGATTTATTTAAAATTAAGGGTAAAAGGCTAATTTTACCCGAATTTGCATATCCCTCATGTACCTCTCAGTTTTTTTTTAAAATTCGGAAGACTTCTGGGGGTTTTACAATTTCAAACGGTATTTATTTATAATTTTCCCTTAATATTTTATAAGCCACCTATAATCCAACAAAACACATCTACTAAAACAAAGCTGATCCAACCCAATAACCCACCTAAAACATTTGATCAGATTGGATAGAGGATTAGTTCACAAATTTACTTATTTGATCGTCTAACTCGAGTTGGAATTTAATATTAAAAAGATAACTTGTAAATTGAACGAGTGAATATTTAATCACATTTAATTATTGATGATAATCGCAGCAGCGTCCTTTGCAGAAGGGGAATATTCCTGATATGAAACAGTTGAAAGGAGAGGAATATGTCTCCGGTTATGGAAGAACCACATCCTTACGTAACTTATCTTGCAATTTTTATATAATAATCAAATTTAACACACAAATATTCAAACACACCCACCCACCCACATAAGCACGTGTTAGAATTTGTAACCCCCCCCCCCTTTTTTTGGGTTTAATAATTTGTAACCCCTTTACCAACACGTACAGAATTGGCATAATCAACCCGAGGTATGGTCTAGAGAGGATTTTAGGTTGTATAAGGTAACCCGTAGTCTAGTCTGGTCCAACATCCACCTGAGATCAGACTTGATCAGATGAGGTATGGTAGACTATCTAGACTAGTCCAGCACCTTTTTTTTTTTACTAGAAGGAAAAATTTAAACCTATTAAACACAATTAGAATCATAAAAAACCTATAATAATATAAAACACATCAAATAAAATTAAAATTCACAAATCTATAACAATATCCAACAACAATAAAAAAATATATGTTGAAAAAAAAATTAAAACATGATAAATACAATACAATTAAGATAATTAGAATACCTATAATCATATAAAAATCATCATAAAAAAATAAAATTTAATTATAAATCCTTAAAAAAAAACTCCAAAAACATTAAATAAGATATAAAAAGTAACATATAAATTACAAAAATATTTTTTTAAAATTGACCTGGATCAGACTGGACTAGTCCAAGTGGTCTAATCCCCTAGTTTGGAAGCTAGCTAGTCCAACCCGATAAGTCAGTCTAGTCTAGTTCAATTTCATTATCTTATTTATTTAGACTGAACCAAACTGAATCAAACTAGTTTGGGTTGGACAAGATTGGACTCAACCACCAACTTTTGCCCACCTCTAATCTAGCGGTGTAAAAATTTGAAATGAGAGTAATATATCTCCAGTCATGGAAGAACCATATCCTTACGTAACTTATCTTGCAATTTTTATAAAATAATCAAATTTAACACACAAATATTCAAACACCCCCACTCACACAAGCATATGATAGAACAACGAATTATCGACGGAATTAGAGACGGAAAAAATTCCGTCAGAAATTACCTACGGAATTCCGTGGGTAAAAATTACCAACGTAATTACCCACGGAATTCCATCGGTAACTGAAATTACCGACGTAATTCCGTCGGTAAATTTCCGTCGCCAAAAACGCAGTGGGAAAATCAATTTTATTTTGTCACGGCGTTTTTTGCAACGGAAATTAAAAATTATTGATGGAATTACCCACGGAATTCCGTGGGCTGTTTTTTTGTAGTGATGTAGCCTCTTTAATAACTGAGAGTTAGTCTAGTGGTGTAAGACCCCACTAAATTTTTTTTGGTCTTGAGTTTGAGCTTTTGAAGAAACATCATGTTGGGAGAGACAACCACAAACTCTGGATCGGTAATAGATGATAAATTATTATTATTTAAAAAAAAAAAAACCGGTAACCTCTTTCTCTCAAGGAGGAAATATTTGGTGTTGCCAAACCCAAAAGTTTTTGACCTTATCATTTCAATCTTTTTTTGGATTTGGTATTATCCTTTCAATTTTAACTAGAGTTTCTTGGTTTAGCAGTAGGAGTTTAAATAAGCTCGTGTTGAGCTCAAATAGTGATTATGAAGTTCCTTAACCTTGTTTGGCTTTTGTTTTTTTTTTGTTTTTGGAGATATGATGTTGTGATTTTAGGTCCTTCCGCCCATTTGAGCATAAACGATACAATAATTGCTTTTGCATTTGGAAAAATCCCAATAAAGCTTCAAATTTTCCAATCTACCCTCCTCCTGCTCCTTTCTCTCTAAAGTTCTACACATATTTTGCCTATTGTTTTTTCCACTAAAGCGCTTCAAAGTTGCTTTTAAGTGACAGCCTCCTCCTGCTTCCTTTCGTCAATCAGTGTTCATAAATATAACATTCAGTTCACTTTTTTTTAAAGATTAAAGAAATAAAATAAGTGTTTTAATCATATCATATATTGTATATTGCTATTAGATCATATACCAGTTTATAAATTATGCAAAATAGTTTGGAGAAAAAATAATAAATATAAATACTTTAAAGTAATTTAATTAGGTTTTTTAATATCTTAAACAAAGTAACTGAATATTATATTTTGGCACTACAAAAACTTCACTCATTTGTAACCGTTAAAATTGGTTTTAACCGCTACAAATGATAGTAGCGGTTTAGAGAACAACTACAAAACACACTATTATAACGATTTTGTAGCTGTTTTATGGAACCGCTACACATGTCAACATAACCGCTACTATATTTGTAGTTGTTTGTCAAAACCGCTAAAAGATGCATCTGTAGATCACACATTGTAGGAGCATCTTATAGTGGTTTACTATCATTTGAATTTTTGGAATTACATATTTTTAAAATTTTCTTTCTCTAGTGGTTGGGTAATCACTACAAATGTGGCGCCAAATTCTTTTTTCCCAAAATTTGGGTGTGGTAGGAAATGAAATTTTAAAATTTGGTGCCAACATTTGTAGCAGTTCCCAACCCTACTAACTAATTTCAGAAATTTTAAAATATGGCACCAAACATTTGTAGTGGTTGGGGAACCACTACTAATATTTAATAAAATTTCAAATTGTTGTGCCAAAAATTTAAATTTAACTTTGTAGCTACTAAATGTTGCATAAATAAATAAAAATGATTGAAATTTTTTTTTTCAATCTATTGTTCCAATATTATTTTGAATGGTTTATCATTTAAGTAATAATTTAAATGACAGTAATTATTATTTGAGGAATATAATGATTAAATTAAGTATGGATGTTATGTATGTTTAATATTGAGAATGTGTAGGTAACAATGATTTAGGTTCTTCACTTTATGGAAATTGAAGTTGAACATGGAATAATATATTTGCTTATGGAAGGAATGTTGCACAAATCTATTTTGCACAAAAATGAAATGAAATTGGTAACTTAACTAACCTCGAGTGCTTAACTCTTTAGATGTTTGAGCAGAACCTCATATCTATCTGAAGAAAAATTCTCAGAGTGCAAGCACGAAACCATTTTGCAAAAAGTGGTAAAATGAGGGGTGGCGGTGTTTATATAGCGGTGTAATTTGTAGTGGTTCTCCCCAAAACCGCTACCTCAACCGCTAAAAATTACGAAACCCTACCTAGCTCAGCCAACATGACAATTTGTAGTGATTGTCCAAAAACCGCAATAAAGTTGCAACTTTTTGCATTTTGTATGTAGTGATTATTGCTTCAATTACTGCTACAAACCACAAAACAGTTTGTAGCGGTTTGAATGAACTGCTACTAAGTTGCAACCCTTGGTATTCTATTGTGGTTTTTCCTTGTTAATTGCTAAAAACACACTAACACAAATGTGGCATAAGCTTGGCACCATAATTTGTGGTGGTTAGTATGCCTCAACCGCTACTAAGTAATCACTACAACTATGGTGCCAAGCTGGCACCACATTTTGTAGTGGTTCTTTTTATGTAACCGCTACAAATTATCGTCTCTTACTAGCGTACCATTTAGTGCGAGTTATACCATTACAAATTTGTAGTGGTTTCCTTGAAAACCGCTACAAATCCTAATATTTGTAGCAGTTTTTTGCAATCACTACAATTTAACTAGCATGAAATGGAAGTTCCTTTTCTGGTAATGAGCGGTTCAAAATAACCGCTATAAAAGCGCTCGTCACGAAGAAGTTTGTAGTGGTTGTTAAAACTACTACACATGTTGTTTGTAACGGTTCTAATCGCTACAAAAAATGTGCCTTTTTTACAGTCACAAAAGGTTGCTTTTTTTGTTTTTTGGTAGTGTGTATTTCTCCTTCTCATTTTAAACCTCATTTAATATGGGTAAAATTGTAAATTTTCTTCAATTTTGGAAAAAATTAATAAGTTAACTAATATTTCTTGGTTATGATGAATTGGTTTAAGTGACTTATATTATGGATCAGAGAGACTATTATTTAAACTTCAACCTTATATTGAATGCTATGTAATAATAAATTACTCCCAATGTAAGAAAGGGTACTACATTGGGTCCTTTTTATAAACAACAACTACCCAAATAACATAAAACGAATTTGTGGTTAAAATTAGTTAAAAGTAATGAATGTGTAAGAGATATAATTTTTTTTTCCAATCATACCTTTATTATGAAGATTATGAGTGAGAAAAACATGAGAGAGAATGAATGGAAAAAAAGAGAGGAGAGGCATTTAATTAATTGAGGGTAAAAATGAAAAAAATGCATTAAGTTTTTAAACAAAGCAAAACTGTTGCTTATATAGGACCAAGCTTATAAGAGAGAAAGTTATTTATAAATATGACTGGAGGGAGTATTTTTTTGTCAAAAAGTCATAATTCTTGGAGGTGGTACCAGTATTCGAACTTGGGTCTTCTAACCCATAGAAACTCAAGCCATGATAACACTAGTGGAAAAAAGGCTTTTAAGACCGGACAAAAAAGGTACATTAGGACCGGACCCATGGCGCCTTGTTCCAAAGCGTATTAAAAGTCGACCTTTAAGACCGGACTTTTACACGGTCTTAAAGATTTTCTTTAAGACCGGACATTTTAAACTTTCGGTCTTAAAAGTCGTACTGAATAAATATCGACCGCTCTTAAAAGATCCAAATATTAAGACCGGACAAATATCAATCCGGTCCTAAAGATAGAGGACTCTAAGACCGGAGGACTAATTACCCGGTCTTAAAAGACTGACTTTCAAGACCGAATTTTTTCAATGGACCGGTCTTAAAAGACCAACTTTTAAGAGCGGCTTAACACCTTTAAGAGCGGTGTTATGTATACATCCGGTCTTAATATTTGAACATTTAAGACCGTTTTTTTATTTGCGGTCTAAATTTTCCCGTATTTTTTCTCCCTTCTTGATGATCATTTCTTATGCCGGGTTCATTATCCGCTTCATCTTCTTCGCTCATGTCCTAGACCCCTTGTAAAGGAGTACTCTCGTGAAGATCACCATAATTTGAATGACTTTCCTCATCAATATCAATGACCCTCTTTCCTTGGAGAGCTACTGCACCACATTTTATTTTCTTGATCGGTGATATAGAACACTTGTTTTGCATGATCTGCCATAATGAAATGTTCATCTCCAAAACTTCTACTATTGACATCGACTAAAGTGAATCCTAGTCGATCGATCTGAACACCATTATTGACATTAACCCACTTGCATTTGAAGATGGGAAATCTAACTTTGACATAGTCCACCTCCCAAATCTCTTCAATAACCTCATAATATGGCATGACTGCCAATTTAGGCCTCTTGTCTTTCGAACTGGGTATAACCATTGATCACATACGAATTCCAACTTATGACATCAACCTCGGGACCACGTGCTAACCATTTCATTGTGTCGAAACACATTCGATCCCTCGACCTTTGTTTGAACCAGTTTGCAAAGTTCTGTTATGCTCCCTAATCAACCTTTGTTCGGTCATTCGATGGTTCTCTTTACTTACAGCCTCTTTATGTGCAGATATGCTGGCTTGAACTTCATCAACATTATTCAAGATGTATAAGTGGACTTGTGACAATTCATCAGGATCCACACTCTTTACCGAAGCCCCACGTCTACCCCCTTCAAATGCTGACGACGTTTTGGAAGCCCAATATGTCTTACTTTGGCCAAATAATTTTGACAAAATTCCATGGCCTCTTCAAACATATTTCGAACAATTGATGCTTCTGGCCTGCACGCGTTCTTCACATACCCTTTTAGGAATTTCATAGATCTTTCAATAGGGTACATCCACCGTAAATGGATAGGGCCGCACAACTTTATCTCCTCACTAGATGAATAATGAGATGAACCATGATGTCAAAAAATGAAGGAACAAAAGCTTCTCAAGGTGGCACAAGATAAGATATCCTTCATTCTCCAATTCATCAAACTTTTCAATCTTGAAAACTTTACTACAAACCGCATTGCAGAAGAAACAAAGTCTAGTCAAAACGACCCGAAGATCATATTCGGCAATCCCTCGAATAGCTATGCATCAAGACATGACAGTCATGAGACTTTTGGCCTACTAATTTCAAGTCCTTCATCGAGACAAGCCTCTTAAAATTTGAAGAATACCCCAGGGAACTTTTTGTGCCATGTAAACACTCACAAAGCTTCGTTTCTCATCCTTAGACAAAGTATGAGAAGCCAGGGGACAATAAGTTCTCTTCCCATATGGCCTTGGATGCAAGTCTTCGCGTATTCCCATTGCTTGCAAATCCAATCTTGCCTTCACACCATCCTTCGAACTACCTTGTATGTTGAGAAGCGTGCCCACAATACTATCACATACGTTCTTCTCCACATGCATGACATCAATACACACTACTACAAAAATGCTAAACAACGACCTAAATAAGACCCAATTAACGACTCTTTTCTGAGGGACGTCTTGGAGGGGGTAGAGGAAAATTTCCAAAATGACGACCTGATCCAAAATTAGGTCGTCTTATTAAGCGACATGATATTAGATCGTCGTCTTAATAAGCGACGATTTGAAATCGTCGCTTTATTTACCTATATAGGCGACGATTGGAAATCGAATCGCCTTATATAGGTAAATAAGGCGACTGATTTCAAATCGTCGCCTTATTAAGCTAAATAAAAAGATAGAGAATTCGCTTAAAGGCGACTGATATTCTTATCGAATCGCCTTAATTCAAGAAAGGCGACCTGATTTTTAAATCGTCGCCTTTGTTGAATTTAAGGCGACCGATATTCGAATCGGGTCGCCTTATCGTAATAAAGGCGACGATTTAAAAATCAGTCGCCTTTGTTGAAATTTTTTTAAAAAAGTAAACTACAAAATATGAACATCTACCAAGGTCATTACGGAAGAATCACACTCCGATCTAACAAGAATCAGCCGAAACCACCACAAGCAACGTAAGAATCTCACTCTAACACAATACATAAACAGACTATATATAACACCAAAATTGCATATTTTGTACGGACAAAACACCAAATACATACAAATGAACAACAGCTTAACATATTAATTAATCATGCTCAAGTACTAACTAGACGCTATGTGTTGAAGAAGATATCTAGATATCATGTCTCGAACCGAATCGATCTCATCCTCGCGAGTACGGATCCTTAGTACCCAAAAGCGTAAATTGGGGAAACAAGGTATAAGATAAACCAATTAAGTGAAGGAAATAATTAACAACTCAAGTACAACAACAAAAATTAAATAAACTTGAGAATCACAGAGCGATTACGTACGTTTTGAAAACCTTGAGTACGTCCGCTGTTAACGATGGATTGCATCCAACTCATAACGTAATATCCGCACTCGGTGCTCCATGGTTGTTGATGGCACTATAAATCAAAGGCAAATTGTTAAAAACGAATAAAGGCATATCTAAAGCTACCGTGTCAATGAAATAACTTGAATTGAAACTACTCATTGTCGGTTTAAACCACTTCGGTCCTCCCCGCTCTTTTGCATTGATAAGTCTGTCTATACGTTTTGAGGCCCTATCATTAAAATGGAAATTAATGACATGTTAAACCATTCATTTAAAAGAAGAATCGACGATTCGAAAAAAATTTACTTACTCGGCAAACATGTTTTTGATATCCTCGTAGGATTGCCATTTACTTGAATCGAACCAATAACAGGAGTTCTTGCTCGGACAAACAACACACAACGTCCAATGACCACTACAACATATACGTATTAATATTAAATTAAGATAAGACCACAATTTTGACACAAAAATCTTATCAGACAAAACAAAAGTATGCACCTTTCATGTATTGGCGCTAGATAACAAGACGACCCTCCGTCGCTCATTGTTAGACCAACATAAATTGACCTCCGTTAAACAAACTTACGAGATTGCAAGTTGAAGAAACCGTATATCTAAACAATCCATCGTCAAAAACTCCATCAAATCTTTATTGTCAAATGCCATCGGATATGTCTTTTCTGCACCGACAATGCCCGGAGGCATCTGCGCAAGCTTATGAGGCGATGTCCTTGTACATCTCTTGCACTGTGCTAGGTACGGAAATAAGCCCGTGAGCTTGTTCATCCTATGAAAACATAAAAACATATTATGAGTGAATGAGCAATGAAAATCAATCGGAAACAACTCACACTCAATCGGTAATGTATTTCCTACCATCGCAGTGTCGTCCACATCTCAATAAGATGAGCCGGCCAAAGGATGAACCATGTGATGGCGGCGCCTAGTGTGGTAACCTCCTCATCATCAATCGGGACGTTTGTCTCTTCTTCCCCTCTCGCACACTCGTCACACTCGGAGTGTGAGACGGTTCGCTAATATGCACCTCTGCAGTGTGAGACGGTCCGCCAATAACTACCTCTGGAGGGGGAGAAGGTCCGCTAATATGTACCTCTGGAGGCTGAAAACTATCTTTGCTGCTGGGGATATTCGGGGATTCGTCGGATGTACGTTGCTGTTGTACCATAGCTTGCATTTCACCCCGTAGTTGTGCCATAACATCTTTCATAAGGTTTGCTCGAATTCTGGCTTCAAGCTCCTGCTGGCTCTCTGCGTCATACAAACGTGAACGTCGTCCGAAAAATTTTGCGACACTCACTCCCTCGTCTCCCGAACAAAGATCGGGTAATCCGCTTCCCAATCGCCGTCGACAAAATGTCCCTCCGCGTACCCGGCGTGAATGAGCCTTGGCTACTCTGTTTGCTCAAGTGAATCCTGTACCATAAGATTTTTCATAAATAATAACTAAACTCTTATATAGTATGAAACAACCGAGGCTATTTAATACTTCTAATTCAACTACTTACGATCTTTGAGGCAACCGCAAAGACAACATCTTCATTGATGTATTTGTCCCCTTCATCCTCGCAGACTTTCCATTTTTGTGACGAGGAGGACGCTGGGGGCCTGGATAGCAAGGGAAGGATCGGATTGGGAAGCTTCCTTCAATCGCTGCAGCTCTTCCTCCATCATCTTTCGTTCCAGCTTTCTGTAGCCACCTCTAGACAAGCAATGCGGATACTTATTTTTCGCTTGCCTCTCTCTATTGGCTTGACTTGTTTTCTGTGACACGAAAACAAACAAAACTGATCTTACTGTAAATTCAGGATTCTGCAGGACGCCACAAACTCCCTCCAGTCCTCAGGAGAAATGAAGGAATAGGTCTTACATGGATCTTGGTCCCTCTTTGCCCCGCGAATATACTTTTTTGTCACTTGTTCTTAAAATCTTTCCAACGGAGACGAACTTCGCCCATCCAATGCTTCCTCATGGCCTTAGTGTTAGGGACATCAAATGTTTGTTTGCAAGGTGAAAGAGAAGATATGACAGAAATCAAGTAATAAGACTAAAGATACAAATGCGATATATCGAAAGTGAGATACCAAAATCGTGTCCAAATCAAATCCTTCGTCTTATCATCAACGAACTTCCAAGCCGAGTAAACAATACGCACTTTGCTTCGAGCGATAGCCTAAATAGCTAATGAAGCTGTCTTCCTCTCTCGCTAACCGGATTCATATTTTCATCAAACTCCACATGCACCTCTTTTTCTCGATCATCACGGCGAGCAATTAGCTCACCCATGTGTGTGCTACCTCTCCCTTTTCTCTCAACGGGCATATCAACCCTATCTCCCGATGACTCGTCTGCGAGCTAGACATATTCCCTGTTCATCAAAGACCAATCATTTATGTTAGATAGGTTTTTAAATAATAAACAGATTAATAAAATGAACCAACATGTTAAACGACCACAAAAAGAACATAGTAGTTAAACAAATCATTTTGTAAATCAAGATCTTACTTTACATGGTGTCCCATATTCCTTCACAATGATCCTTTCTTGCAGCATATTCTTCATCATCTATCAATTCTACTTCACGTGTTGTAGGTGGATTTGTTGTGAAAGGGAGTGTATCGTCAAGGTTCAAGGATTCTTCACCATACTTCTGTTTTTTACTTTGAAGTACAATGGACATTCTTTTATTTGCAGGGTCTGCAACATAAAACACTTGTTTCGCCTGACTTGCTAAAATGAATGGCTCATCTCTATGACCAAGTCTTTGAAGATCAACTGAGACAAATCCAAATTTAGGATCTATTACAACAAACATTATTGCTAACCCACTTACATTTCAATAAAGCAACTTTGAACTTGCGTAGTTGATCTCCCATATTTCTTCGATCACTCCATAATAGGCCATTGATGCTACCACCGGGTTTTTGTCTTTCGAACTCGAAAAGTGCATGGATTCGCTTCAACCATCACCCCACTATTTTGCACAAAGACTTCTGGCATCTTGGTCTTTTGTGTAGAAAGAATATCCGTTGACATCGTAACCGCTCCAAGTGATGACCTGAAAAGAAGGCCCCTGAGCCAACCACTCGATTGTATCCGACACTCCGGCCTCGTGCAATACCTTCTCACCGAACCACTTTATGAACGTCTTCTTTGCTCATTCGCTATCTCGCATGTCACTCTTCCTTGGATTCATATTCTTCAAACTCTTTCGTGTTCATCAATGTATGGTTGAACTTCTTCCGTATTATTCATGATGTATGTAAGTGTGCTTGCAACACCTCTTCACGAGGCTTATTCTTCAGCTTGATTCCTCGAGTTCCTCGCTATCCCCTCGTCATGCCGAGATTGTATCGTCGGCCCGATAGATAATCTTTAACTCCATAGCCTCTTCAACTACATATCTCTCAACTATTGAGGCTTCCTACGATAAGGGTTTTTAGAATACCCTTTTAAGATCTTCATGTATCGCTCGAAAGGGTACATCCACCTTAGGTAAACTGGACCGCACGCCTTACCTTCCTTACCAAGTGCACTATCAAGTGCACCATGATATCAAAAAAGGCAGGAGGGAAATGCATCTCTAGTTGGGACAAAATAATATAACCCTCATTCTCCAATTCATCCAACTTTTCAATGTCAATGACTTTGTTGCATATAGCATTGAAGAAAATACTCAATCTTGTTATAGTGGATCGAACTTCATCTTTCATAATGCCTCTTATAGCTATTGGTAGTAGTTGTTGCATCAACACATGATAATCATGGGACTTCATTCCCACTAACTTCAAATCGCTCATTGAGACACACTTTCTCAAATTAGAAGAATATCCTTGTGGCACCTTAATGTCATATAGACATCCACACAAACTTTTCTTCTCCGCTTTTGATAGTGTATGAGTTGTCGCTCCATGTATGCCCTCTTACCATCTTCCATTACTCGTGGATGTAACCTTTCTCTTATTCCCATGTCAACCGATCTAGTCTCGCACTAATTCCATCCTTAGTCTTCCCCGGTATGTGCAAAAGAGTACCGACAAGGCTATCACAAACGTTTTTCTCCACATGCATCACATCAAGACTCGTGTCTCACATCAAGACTACGCCAATATGGAAGATGAAAGAAAATTGATCTCTTCTTCCATATATTCTTCTCACTCGCCTTCCTTTGCCGCTACCCAATATGACGTTGATATGTTTCACCCGACTATAAACGCCCTCTCCGCTAACGCCTTGGAGCCGTATTCGCTCCTGGGTAAGCCGTTAAAACGCTTTCTTAACTTACGATATGGGTGGAACCGATGAAGAAACCTCCCGTGGCCGAGGTAGACCGTTTTTTTCCGTGCTTTAGTTGATGGAAGTTTGTGTCCGCTTCACATATTGGACATGCTTTATGCCCTTCACACTGTACTCGACAAATTTCCGTATGCAGAAAGTCGCTTATCGTGGTAAAAATCATTGCACGCAACTTGAAGTGCTCCTTCTTATATGCATCAAACACATCTACGCCTTCCTCCCACAACTTCTTCAAATCCTCAACCAAAGGCGCCAAGTACACATCGATATTGTTCCCCGGAGAGTCACCGGTGCCGAAGATATTTTCCATCGGATATTCTCTCATCGAATGCCATCTCAACTTCTTCGCCGTTGCTTCACTAGTAAACAGACGCTTAAACCGTGGAATTATTGGAAGATACCACAATGCCTTCAAAGGTTGCCTTTTGTTGTCTCCGCTCCGTAAACACTAACTTTCTTCACTTTGTATCGTGAAGTTTTACACTGACAATTACCGAGGCCTTCGTACTCGTTTCAGTACAATATGCGCTATTAGGGCAACCGTGTATCTTTTTATACTCCATACCCATCGTAGACAAGATTTTCTTGGCCTCATACATACGATTTGGAAGTACATTATCAACTGGCAACATATCACACAACAATTCAAGCAAATGACGTGAAACCGCCATCGGTCCACCCACAAGTTGCCTTTAAGTTGACCAAATGTAAGGTTGCGACCAACCGTGTATACTTAGTACACCCAGTGGAACAAAGGTGTCTCCGCATCACTCCGCACGCTTTCATATTCACCCGACAGTAAAAGATTCTCGCTCAACATCATTAATCATTTTCTCCATTCCATCATCATCATCTACCTCAACTTCATTTGCATGGGACGACCTGCACTTACTTCCTCACCATGCCATATCCACGTTGTGTATCGAAGGTGTATTCCATCACAAAGTAGGTGGTCCCTTATATCAAGAATAACCCTTCGACTCCCATTTAAACAATTAACACATGGACAATAATACATCCCATTTTTTTGTGGCCACATTCCTTCTAGCAAATTCAATAAACTCTTCCACCCCATTCTCATATTCTTCACTAGTTCTCAATGCATTCATCCAACTATGACCCATTTTATTACAACCTAACATTTCCAACAACAGTAAGTTCATGTCAATTTCAAGAACGACATGTTTTCTTTTAAGTAAATTTCTGGCAAAGATTTCCCTTAAAAGTAAGACATCCCAAAATTTCAATAACAACCAATTTCAAATTTTAATAACCCTAAACTTCTAATAACTAAACCAATTTCAGCTAAACAATTTATCAATTATGTAAGATAAAGAAACCATAGAGCCATAGAGTCAATGTTTACTTAAAGTAAACGTGTTTTTTACAAAATGCTTAAAGCTAGAAGTGTTTTGCATTGAATTAATTGCTATCAAAGTATTACCTTTAAGGACATTGGGGCCTTAATCATAAAGGCACTCCAAGAGATTACGATGAATATAGAAGTTCGATTTGGGAAGAGTAACACAAAGCACATCTAACGTAGAATCAATGAATGACCAGTGAGGCATAAGAACAACCAAAACTAAACCACTATCTAATCACAAAATACTCCTATAATCCTTCAAAATCAACTACTACAACCAATCGCTGTGACATGACCAATTTAATGAAGCTTTAGACAATTTAGTTGGCCACCAAATTTACTTGAATAAAAATCGACAAATAAGAGCAAGCTAAATTGTATTCTTTTTAATTAGCAAGAAGTACATTACCAATTAAATGGGGTTTGGAATCAAAGAACAAGAAGAACGAACAAGCTTACTTGGTTTCGCGTGTTTTGATCGGGAAGGAGGCGGAGCGAGCGAGTGAGCGGCAGTGAATCCTAATCAAGCAAAAATCCAATCTATAAGCAAGAAGCATTAACGATTAAAATGGGTTATTAGGAATCAAAGAACTTAAGAGTAACATCCGAACAAGCTTACTGGTTTGTGGGTCTCTTCGATCGGCGAAAGAGGCGGAGGAGCGAGAGTACCGTGATCGATCAAAGGACGACGCGGAGACGAAGGAGCGACTATGAGACGTACGGCAAGGAAAGCGACGAAGAGCGGAACGAGAGCGAGTCTCGAGAAGATTTCGCAGCCTCGCTCTGAGTATGATTAAAGTGAGGGAAAATGAAGAGGCGCGAGTTTATTAACCTAAAAAATTGATACTATGGCGACCCGAATCATCTTTCGTGTCGCCTATATTCCATTTTTGGCGACTCGAATGATAATCGTCGCCTATATTTATAAATGGCGACTGATTTCGATTCGTGTCGCCTATATTTTAAATGGCGACCAATGGATCAATGCTTATATTTTAAAATGGCGAATTCATTCTAATTCAAGTCGCCATTTTTATAATATAGGCGACTCCGAAAGAATCGTGTCGCCATTTATAAATATAGGCGAATTCGATTCTCATTCAGTCGCCAATATTATTAAATTTTATAATTATTATTAAAGAAAATCCTTGGCGCCAAACAAAAATTCAGGGAGCGAAGAATTGACACATTAAAGACGTCCCGAATATATGTAGGTCGCCATAAATGAATTTTATTGAAAAAAAATTAAATATTATGGCGCCAAACAAATATTTCTCATATTTTTTATGGCGTGAAACAATTTTAGACGTCCCGAAAACAAATCAGACGCCAAAATCAATTTAAGGAGTCCCGATTTATTCAGACGCTCGAAGGCTCCAACTTCCTTAAATATAATTACAAGAATGCCACCGCCACTTTGGACGTCCTATTTCTAAATAAGGACGTTTTTTAGGGTAGTAATATCCATTTTTGTAGTAGTGACAGTTGTCTCACATAAAGATTCGCGCCTAATAGTGGAAGATCAAAGAATACGCATCTCTTCTTCCATATATTTGTTTCTTTTCTACTCTTTCTTCGTGCTTATCAAGACGACACCGATATTTTTAACCTTTTCTATACACTTGCTCCCTACTCAATGCCACCTGAGCTTCTTCATATACTCTTGGCCACCAAAAAGGCCTTCTTTTTTTTAATCGACGAGCATGGGGTGGCCCCTGCTCTAAGAAATCTCCTAAGGCCCAAGATACAATCTGCGTCTTTCTTCCATGTTGAAGCTGATGATGAAAGCATGTGCCTTCTTCACAAACCTGACATGCTTTATGGCCTTTTACACTATACTCGACAAGTTCCCATATGTCGGAAGTCGTTTATAGTACAAAATATCATGGTTCTCATTTTAAAAGACCTCCTTCTTGAAAGAGTCAAAAACATCGACACCTTTCTTCCCACAATTCCTTCAAGTCTTCGATCAAGGGCTCCAGTAAACATCTATGTCATTTCCCGGTAAGGTTTTGGTCCCGAAATCAATATAGATAAAGCATGATGTACTTTCGTGCTTCATGCATAACATGTGAGATAAGTTGTAAACAATCGAGTACAGCTATGAGCTATGTGCGTCGCTAAGGCTTCCATAGCATTCATGCCATCCGTGCTAAGCGGCAAGCCCGAGAATTCCTAGGTTCTTTTCGCCGTCTTTCGGAAATAATTGATCGATCTTCTTCCATTGAGAAGAATCGGCCATGTCGAAGCCAGCCCATCCGAAATCCTCTCATCTCGCATGCCACCTTCGCATTTTTGCATCATTTTCATTCGCAAAACAATCAGCTCAAACTGGTGGTATGATTGGAAGATACCACAACATCTCTTTTGTGCTCCCTTATCCTGACTTGCACTGCAAATTTCGAACATACCTGGACAATCCTCGCTCTCTCTTCAAACTCTTTTCTATATAATACACAATCATTCTAGCATGCATGGATCTTTTGTACTTCCATCCCCAAAGTGGACAAAGTATCTTCTTAGCATCATAGTAGCGACAAAGCGCAAATGACGTTATCATCCGGAAGCATGTCCTTCAAAGCCTCAAGCAATTCTGAAAAACTCTGTCGCTCCATCCATGACAGGCTTCCAAGCTTACCAATTTCAATACAAATACCAACAATTGGTATTTTTACACCCACTAGATAATGGCAGTTCCCCGCATGATCACCGCACATATTACCATATGCATGTGATCGCTCAAAAGCCTCTTTTCTTCCTACATCACTGGATACAATGTCCTCTATGCGATCATCCATATCCGTGTCATTATCATCAAAGGCCACTTCCCCATGTTGTTTCCCAATTTGACGGCACTTGTTCACCATGCCATACTCCATACTCGTATAAGTCTTACAAAATCCGTGACAAATTAAATGCGTGCGTATAACTTCAGGACATAGTCGACACTCATTCAAACATTTTACACAAAGGCAATAATACTTCCCCATCATCATGGGCATTTTGTTTAGCAAATTCTATAAATTCCCTAACCCCATCTTCGATATTCAATACTGCTCGTAAAGCATCTATCCAACTCGTGTGATCCATAAAAGAGAATTCCTATATATTATTTAGACGTAATTAAGAATTACTTTTGGTCATAAATGCATCACGAGTTGAATCCAAGAACCAAAATAAATGCAAGACGCAGGAAATTAAAATGCAGTGGAAGAAGCTCCTGTGGACTAACCCGTAGCATATGCGGGCTACGAGTCGTCTTACTTCTCCGCTCATGAACGTTGATGCTGGCATACAAGCCAAAGAAGAGTAACCTAAAACACTTGTTGGTCGGGCTGGGTAGGTCTAAAGTGGAAATATAATCTTCAAAAAACAATATTCGTTAACAAACAGAGAATACCCATAACAACATTACACCGATTTCGTTAAACCCATGAAAACCAAGAACGATAAGTCGGAAAGTAATAAAGTTTTAACCGAAACATCTCTTACAACTTTGTCTATAGACGTTAAGCCAAGGAAACCAGAGAGTGATTGTCGAGAAAGGTACGCGAAGCAAATGACTTAAGCCGAGAGGGAAATTCTGAGGTCGTAACCCGAGTATTCACTTCTGGCGCGACAAGAGTCTGCAGAGGGAAATTTAATTTTTCCGCGCTTTACAAAGATACCTTATTTAGCTTTTTGGATTTTATTAATACCTAAGTATTAATTAAAATGTCCTGGCCCTAAAAGATACAACTGAACATTTTAAGACCGGAGTTTTAAAATTATCCTGGCCCTAAAATTTTATTAGATTTTTAGTTTTAAGACCTATGAGGTTTATAAAACATCCTATTCTAAAATTCAAATTATCTTTTAGATCCGTTACTTATAAAATAAAATTTCCTGGCCTTAATGGCCTTCGTGATTGCAATATTAAATCAATAAAATAAATGATATTTTTTGGACAAAAATAAAGCAAAATTGGAAAATAAGTTTCTTTAATGAATTACCGGAGTAAGAGCTGTGATTCATACAAATTGCTTCTTAATGTTTCTTACATTACTTCAAATATATACACAAACAACAAAAACACAAATGAAAAACAGCTGAATATTATCATCCACAAGAATCTGATTGAACAACTCGCATGATTACTACAGAAGAGCATTAATTTCCACGCCGAGACTCAAACACATAAAGTTGTTGTCTTATTCTCTTCCACCCGCAATAAGGAATGGATCATTACGTGAGAGCGAGGGTCGAGGTAGGCGCTTCGGGGACAACAAAGTTGGAGAGGGGGATTACGTAATATCCGCATGGCCGCCTTCAAGATGACGCTTGAACTCAAAGAAGGAAAAAGGATCTAAGTAAGCGGATCGAGGCGGCGACGAACAGCAATCTCTTCATCATCCGAAGAAATAACAATGGGTCCAATCCACTCCGAGAGTCTTTAAACAATACGACGCACTCCGTCGCCGGGAGGAGGCGCACCATATAATGATCTAGCCATGGCACGAGAGCGAGGCGAGCAGATGCACCCCTACGAGCAGCTTTGCTTGTATCTAACCATGGTTTCGAGGATTCAGAAGTCATGCGTAGAGCTAGGCGAGGAGTTAACAATGACAAAGAGGTAGTCAGTGGTGGAGTATATAAAGACAAAGATAAGGAGAGATAAAACATCGACGATGAATTCCGCTATTTTACTTTTATACAGTAAACCTTTAAGACCGGACTTTTATCTTATATCCTATTCTAATTTTAATTCACTACTTTTTAAGACCGTGCCTTTTATCACATATACTGGCCCTAAAACTCATTTAAGACCGATATATATTTTGGTATCCTTTCCTAAAATAATTTTTAATTCAATTACTTTTAAGACCGCCCTTTTATCAAATATCCGGCCCTAAAACTCATTTAAGACCGATATATTACTTTGTATCCGCCCTCCTAAAACTCATTTATTTTTTATATTTCAATTTATTTTTTTCAAGTAAAAAATCTTTGGTTAAAAAAATATTACTTTTAAGAACGGATCTCTACACAAGATTCCATTAAAAGTTCATTCTTTCAAGAGTCTCCTTCCCCATTGTTGAAATGTGAATTGGGAAGTCTCTTCTGCCTCCACATAAACTTCCCAACTAGGCGTCTCCTCGTATTCGGGAGCAAATATGCGTCTCCTCGTTAATGTTTCCTGGCTTCAGCTTCATTCTTCCCCCGTGAAGCGGTTCTCTATTTAAACCCGTTGTTACTTTCTTAACATTCATCTCCTTATCTCTCCTCCCAGGAACCTCCACCGTAATGGCTTCTCCACCACGACTTGGTCCTCCTTCATGCGAAACCGAGGCACCTCCATCCTCCTCCGTTGCCTCCGAAACCGAACTTCTCGCATGCCGGAAGATACTCGGAGCACTCTCGCGCCGATCATATGCACTGCCTTGAACTGCTTCGTGCTTTATCACACCGCCAACAACAAGTTGGGAAAGCTGTACTGCACGCCAATGACGCGGAGTACCATACTTGATGACTAATGCCTCTGTACCATCTCCTCCTCTCCGCCAACGACGGGTGAGGATTAGAATTTTTAAGCTTTTTTTTGTAACGTCGCCTTACGAAAGGCAGAGTTGAGAACTTTGGCCGCCCGTGCGGGTAGGGTTCAAGTCTTCTGCATGCTTGGCTCCGGAGAAAGGAAAATAACTCGTTTTTCAAAGTTCGAATCCTTACAGCCGAAAATTACAATTCCAAATTTTAACTAATTTTCCTTCAATTTTTTTAAAGAATTATAATTGGTAAATTGTAACCATTAAAGTTCTAATCTAACAAAAAAATATTATTTACATTAATATCTGAACAATATAAAACTATTCAACAAATAAACAAATTCATTAACTCGTGATAAAAAAATTAAATAAACACAAAGAATATGTTTTTTTCCTCCTTTTTTCAAAAAATATTAAACAAAGATATTGCTTTTATTTATGCCTACAACAAAATTCATTTCTCTCGTAATTTTATGTGTGTCTCGTAGATTCCTTCTTGGTCATGTAAGTGATTTTTACCGGGACAGTAAAAAATAATTATACTTATTTTATACAAAATATATTTATAATTTATTACGTATATAATATTGTAATACCAAAATATGTGTTTTATTTATAAAACATCCACTAAAATTTATAATAACTAATTATGTGTTTTAATATAAAATAATAATAAACTTAAAAAAAGGGTTATATTTTAAACTAAAAAATATAAGTAATTACAAATAAACACATTTATTAAGTGGAAGTCTAGGTAATTATTTATTATTTTTTTAAAAGCTACGCTTAAATCCACACCTTTGTGGTCGGCCCGATTAAGCCCGAGGCCCTACAAAATGCCTACCAGCAGGCCAATTTCAAATTCTCGGGCCTATTTTTCAAGCTCCCGAGCCCCCGCAGGGCTGTGGCCTAACGGCCGCCCGCCTTGGAGGCTTGGCCCGATTTCCCCGCAATCTACTTACTTATAGGCAAACAGAAAAATTATTAAATAAAATTTTTATTTCCCAATCGCCTTCTCTTGTTTGTCTTTAACTTTATGTTCTTTTTCTCCGACAACAAGAAACAAACAAAACATTTGTCCTATTCGTGGACGATCAATATTAAAAATTTGCGTAATAAAGTTAACAGCTAAGTACCATAGAAAACAAAAACAAAAATGTTATTTACCTTTTTCTCGAATAAAAACAAAGAGAGAGACGATTATTCTGGGGTGCCTTGGACTATCGTTGTCTTCCCCCAACTTTTCCATTTACGAAAATTTTCAAAGGTCGCTGCTATCTTCTTTTTCCGACAAAAGAAAAGGGACACCGATGGGGATGCCTTCTACATCCGCAGTAAAAGTAGAAACGAGAACAATCGAAGCACAAAACTTGAGAAGAACGCCTTAAACATGGTTGCCTGAACCCTAACGTATATGTCTCCAAAATCTGAGTCACCAACTCTATTTAAATGAAGAATAATAGGACCGGACGTATAATAAAACTTCCTACCCAAAATTAAGCCTATTTTTTAAAATTTAAAGTTAGGAGCGACACCAATAAATATAATTACCCTAAAGGTTTCCTTAATCTATTAAACAAAATGAAGACTTTTAAGACTGACTACTAACAAACATAATGGTCCTAATATTTTAGCCGTATATTTTCTTATACTTTTAGGACCGGATATTTGATATATTACTGCATCCCAAAAGTTTCTACCCATATTTTTAGGATTAGACTGACATTTTATGGCTGTGATATTTAGCAAATATACTGGCCTTTAAAAGGATTAAGATTTTAGATCAGGATATTTAACAAATATACGGTCCTAAAGTCTCTACCCAATTTTTAATGAGACGAAGATTTTTAGGACCGGATATTATAAATATAATGGCTCCAAATGGACGAAGACTCTTGTAGATCAAGACATCAAATATACGGTCCCAAAAGTCTCTACCCAAATTTTTTCAATTAGACGGAAGATTTTTAAGACTGATATTATTAAATATCCGGGTCTCAAATGGACATAGACCTTTAGGACCGCACTTTTAAAAATATCCTATCTCTAAAAGTCGCGGGTACTTTTCTTGTGAGCCTCATCTGGCTTATTTTCAACATCCGCCCGTACCTCAAATTTCAGCACTAAACAGCTTTATCCACCATCCCATTCATTCGTAAACCTAAAATGGACACACACAAATTGTTCGAAAAAATAAACAAATTTATTATTGAATATTGCATATATTTACAAATGAATGAATTAGCTACTTAAAAAAATAAAACAAATGCATGTGAAGGCTGGGTCACAAGGCAAAGATCACATATTATTTTACAAATGAATTAATTTAGACATTAATTATTGTCCCCACTGGATTTTCTAAGACTAGTTTATACGCTGATATTCACAAAAACCTCGCGTATGTGCTCGATTTCATCATCATGAAATGGCTCTTCACAAAGAAAACCTCTGTAACATCAAAGATGTAGTTTAAATAATATATTATGTGCATATTTCATATGTAACATTAAGCCATCATAATCGAATCTGTCACAACATCTACCCTTAAAGCACTAGTGCTTCCTCCGTCACAATATCATAAGGTGTTTCATGACGTACGTGCCACATAAGTTTGATTTTCTACAAGCCGACGGGTCTAAAAATAACAATAAATATATATAAGAGCATATATAGCTTACTAACCAACTTCCTAAGGCAATTATGCCATGTCCAATTATGGATTAACCTTAATTTTGTGCCATTTAGGATCCGTATTTAGCACCACGCTTTTTTTTACCTCTCCTTAAGGTTCTCATGGCACTATCATCAAAATCACAAATTTATCAAGAATGTTCACCGAAAATTCACAATTGTAGATTCGCATAAGACAATCAAATGACATTTCACTTGGTAAGCATCATCTCTGCCTAATTTTAGTCGGTGGACTTCAATATATAAGAAGATAATACAATGCAACTCCATGTTCATGACGACTGTTCGCCAACAAGGTTGCTTAAAATTGCTGTTAAAGGAAAGTACTTTCAATATATATATATATATGTAGCATAATTATATTAAGGAAATCGTGCATAAAGTATATATGTACCCGTAGCCAGCTGCGGAAACAAGTACACCTTTCTTTGCACTTTACACAACCTATTTGATATGTACTTGTCTCAATTCCGTAGGTAGTGTTGCACGGGCCCACTGGGCACAAGAAACCAAAACCAAATTCTACTGTTGAAACTGGGCCGTGCATGCACCTACAAGAATGACATCGATGAGGGAATTAGTATTATGTATATATGTGTGTCTAAACGGTGCATTTCAATTATGTAATCAAGGAAGAAGATACTTACTTATAAATATTTGAACACATGGACTAGTAACCTCAATACCTAAAGATGGACTCTACATCTTCATTATCAATGTAAACCTATTCAGACAGGAGGCCTATTACTTCATCGATGTGCCACGATTTATCTTTAAACCATTTTTGGGCTACCAAATCTTGTATTTTTCCTTGGCCGCCAAGTTAGCGTAGGGGGCGGAGCTTGGAGGAGGTGGAGTTTGAGGAGGGTGGAGCTTGAGGGGAGAGAGACATCTACAAGCTTCACCGGCAAGAGATGAAGGTTCCTTGACATCACTCACAACCTTCACTATCAGCCAGAGGGACAGTGCATCAAAGATCACCTCTTCAACTCGACACTGACTTCATCATCGCCCATTTGTTCATGAAGTGCAAGCTGATCCAAATTTGTGGACAGTCCCTTTAGCAACCAATTGTCTATGACCATCACGATCCTCCACATACAGTATGACAAAGGTTGCTCGACTCTGACCGTCCAACAATGCAGCCTCCTAGTGCTCTGGGTCAACGATAGGTTCACCAAGGTGTCAAGGGATCCACACTGGTCTTCGCCGAGAGCTCGGGAGGAACTTCATTTTCTCCATCTCCTCCTTCATCTTGCTCATCTCGATTGAAACATCCTCAATGTAGCATCTTTCGGCGCCGATTCCTCACTTAATTTGGCCAAATGCTCGATCCATCTCCTCCCTGCAACTAAGTACTTTGTCTCGTGGTGTTTGGATTTACCAAAAGTATTGCTTTAGGCCTACCCGTCCTCCAATCCCCTACACGCCCGAAAGTGACTCGATTTTCCTGGCTCGCAGCTGGTCGAACATCATTCCTCCCGTCCGACGCAAAGATCCCTCTCGCCTTTTCTTTAAGATCTTCCCGTAAGATACGCAGATAACGAGAAGCTTAGTGATGAAACATGTTTAGTAAGTAAAAATAACAATATCGATACTTACAATTGCTTAAAGCAACTACACGAAGTTTTTCACTCGTGTAGGTGCCGCTTGGCTTTTGCCGAATATACAACCACAAAATTTCCTCACGACGTATTGGAGATGGCGGCCGGTCAACTACCGTAGAAGGATTGGATTCAGCTTCATCTTCCAATCTCTTCCGCTTTGGCTGCCATCAAATCTTTTTCGGCCTTTTCATATCCGTCGCGAGAAGCCCCTGGGTAAAGGCAATCATTCTTTCTCCCAATCTCCGATATTTTTCCCTTATTTTCGTGTGAATCGTGATTGAAAACAACTATATATCAATTACGAATTCCACTATGTCACTAATGTAATTAGAGAACTTCTGCTTGATATGAACGTCAAACATTAGTCAAATTCACTTCATAAAGTTTCAACATTTTACTTAAGGAAGATGTAGCATTGTAGAAGAAATTGGGAAAACCAAAGGAAAGGGAGTTTCGCGGAAATGTTACCAACTCACCAATTCATTCATTCATCATAAATGGTTCCTACACATATTAGAATAACTAACTAACTAACAAAGAACGCCTTCAACTCACGCCTATTACACGCTTTACATATCAAACTTGTATGGAACTGTGACATGCTTCTCCTATCATGCGTGACAAAGGCAGCAAATGATACTTATTCACACACCAAACCATTTAACTAACAGGATTAGATGTACACAATAACATTCACATATCCTCACAAAAAGCAATAAGCAAACAAAAGGGCAAACAAAACTAAATATAACTCACTGAGAGCTTAAGAGCTGAATTCGCTCTCGAACAAATTGTTCAGCAAGTTGTTTCATCAAGAAATTTGTACTTGTCCTGTGGTTGATGGTCGCTTCCCCTCGGCAAAACTATAAGTGTTAGCCAAAGGTCTTAAACTTCCCGAACCGCTCAAAGACAATAAGACAATGTTGAGTCTTTCAACTTCTCGCACTGGGACGGTGAATGTAGTTTCTGAGATAGTGTCCCACATAGGATCCTTTATTGTTTTTGGTCCACATTTTCCACTCATCACCAAAATGCTAACCTTGTTGCGTACTGAGCGCCTTGACAAAACTAGTATATGTGCTTTTATTAGGACCGAAAGGTTGCAAATTTTCATCAAAATGAATCTCGAGCTTCGTCCCGAATTCCGACTAAGGGATACTTCCATCATTCATGTGCCGCTTTACCATGGCGTGCACTGCTACCGAGAGGCTCAATGTGAGATGAAGAGGGTTCGTTTGTCCGACCCTCCCTACCAAACCAGATCCTGGAGTTTCAAGAACACGAGTGGAATCGTTTTCCACCGTTCATTTTCAAGGCATTAAAGAGAGGAATGCCCGAAAATGAGGGAGTAACAGAGGCTAAATGCAGTGACGCGGCGGAAGAAGAGGTAATGGAACAGGAAGGGTTTTCGCAACGTGAACAGGGGTTCTTTAGTGAGAGTGTGAGAGTGACAAAAGCTTCCGCGCGGGGTTAACATTTGGTACGCTTCATTTTTAAGACCGGACAAATACACATATACGGTCTTAAAAGATAACCTTTAAGACCGATCTCTATATATGTCCTGGTCTTAAAATTAATTAATTTTTTATTCAAACTTTAGTATCAAGCCAAATTTTTGTCCGTTCTTAAAAGTCTAACTTTAAGACCAGGTCATTCTGTAACTATGGTCTTAACATTTATTACTTTTTTATTTAAACTTTAGTAATGTGGACAAATTTTAAGTTCGGTCTTAAAATCAAAGTTTTAAGACCTGCTTTATATATGTTCGGTCTTAAAACTTTAATACCTTTATATTTATATTTTCCGTATTATTTTGGAGTGTAGAAAATATAAGTCTGCGCTGATGAGATTTCTCCATAAAAGTATTTGATATTTCAATTTTTTTATTAACATTTTTAAGACTTGGTTGTTATTTTACAGTGGATAAGATCTATGAAAAATTGATCGAATAAGAAGTTCTTTATATTTACAAATATGCCAAGGTCAGCGATTTAGGACCGGTCGATACTTAATCCGGTCTTAATGAGGCGTCCTTCATTGTGTAAGAAGTTCTTTTTATTTACAAAACCACACGGCCACACCATTAAGACCTATGCTTGATTATCCGCTCTAAATGAGGCGGTCTTATAGCCCTTCATTGTTTAATAAGTTCTTTTTATTTACAAAACTGCCACCGGTCACACCTTTAAGACCGGTGCGTCGATTATCCGCTCCAAATGAGGCAGTCTTAAAGCCTTTTTTGCACTAGTGTAACCACGGTTACTGGTCAAAAAGGCAATTGAAATAATGTAATTAATGCATGACGAAAAAGTAATTTGTTACTCAACAAAAACAATTCTAACCGCTGTTCGGTTCAAGGAATCAATGGGTATGTAATAGAACAGTATGATGATATTACACAATATTTACTTGGTGTGCATCAAAGAATTATGAAATGAAATTTATATTTTATCTAGAAAAAGAATTAAATTAACAATAGAAGTTAATTAATCTTTTTAACTCTATCTAGGATATATATATATATATATATATATATATATATATATATATATATATATATATATAGACGTTTAACATCACACAAGACAAGAAACAAACATGCCGCTGTATTCTACACTAGAGGAAGTAAAAACACTGTTTCTGCGCATGAAAGCAATAACAGGTACAAATTCCCAAAAAAAAAAAAAAAAGTCAAGACAATAAAGGCCCAATTAAAAGATGGTGTAAATCATATTCAAAAGACTAACATAATGCCAATGTGAGTTGGCATAGATGGTAAGGAATCAGGTGACAGGCGCTCAGGGTCGTGGGTTCGATCCTCTCGCCGTCAGCCGGACTCCTTTGGTAGGCGATCTCGTAAGTCCCCAGAAGTCTCATAGAGTCCCGGCCGTGCTCCCCTTCTTGTGGGGGACTGATGTCGAACCCCTTCAAATCTTTCTTGTAGCCAAAAAAAAAAAAAAAAAAAGACTAACATAACAAAAGACATTGGATTATAAAAATTTTGGCCTTAAAAAATAACTTAATGAATCATGTATATAAAAATCACGTTTATGCACTGATATGAACATAAATAATAAAATATATAATAGGGGGGAATATATATATATTATTGGGCTGAAATTTGAGAAGAGACCTCTATCTCCTCCAACCACTCAGAATTGGGTTCACTCCAAGACCTTGGTCTAACCCCAAGCTTGAAATACAGAATCATCTCCAACACTTGAAACACCTTATGCTCATCCAGAAACTCATTCCAAGCTCCACTTACTATACAGTAATTATCGTTATACGGCGGCTTGTGGTGGGCAGCATGCTGCGACCGCGACACAAGCACTCCGGCGTCCTGTAACGCCACCACGAACGGCGGAAGCCGGCTCTTGGTCCCATGGGCCCAAGCATGAAACTGCTGGCTAAACATAATGCACCCAGAACACACCCCAACAAACCCAAGAAGAGCAGGGTCATTACAAACAAGTTCAATAGGTAACACTGTAAATGTCACAGCACGAGCCAAGGCGTGCAAGTTGTTAGCGAATTGACGTCGAGTTATGGTCCATGGCCACTTATGGTGGCCTTGAAAAGCCTCAATTTGAGAACCAAACGCAGGTGTCGACCCATCTCCATAATTATCAATAGCCCAATGGTAAACCCCAGAGCCTAAATCGGCCAAAATATAGCCGACCCAACCGGTTAAAACTGGTTCGAACCATACGTGCAAGATGGCTGATTGGCTAATGCACTTAGCAAGAGAAACAAACACAGTGGTGCACCCAGCTGCAACCCAGGCTCTATGTGACCACGTTGATTGCATACTTGGGTCATTACTAGAAGGCGGGCTATTGATAGTTGTACTTGTAACCACCACCGGTTTAGAGGATTCAAGTTGAGGTTCGATGATTAATTGTTTAGCATCAGACTTCAACTTGGTGGTGGCGGTCGTGGTGGTGGTGGAAGAACAATAGACTCGGGTGTTGCAGAGGAGGAACCGGCCGCGTGTGGTGGTTCGGTGGTGGGGATTTAGTGGGAACTTGTGTTGGGCTAAGGAAGACATTTGATGGTGTGTTTCAAGAGAAATCAAAAGACTATAAGTGAAGCAAAGCTCGATAGAAATTTGTGGAGATATAGAATATAAGCCGTTAAGCAAAGAAGAAAACTCTTTACGAAATCGTTTGACAACAAATGGAGTGAAAGATGGACTTAGTGTGGGAAGGGAAAAAGGACGGAATCGGAGGATGTGGTGGGAAAAGAAGGATCGTGGAGTTTTTTACGTCTCTAGACTCAAATGTTGTAATCTTTAATTTGCGCCACACGTTTGTTTTGTGTTGTTGAACGTCTCTTGCATAAAAGGGATACTCCTTGGGGACCAATCTCGAGTTTTTTAACCTACGTTTTGGAATAATAATATTATTTTTTGTCCTTAATATAAAATATATTTGAATAGTTTATTTTGATCCTAAATATAATATATATATATATTTTATTTGTTAATCTTTTTTTAATTTATCTCTATAAGACTTATTAGGGTGTTTTTTGAAAAATACATAATTGTGCCTATAAACTAAACTCTTAAATCTAATCAAATTTAATACATATGTCTTATTTGAAAGATAATAGGGAGTATAATAATACTCCATCCGGTCCTAATTATAGGAATATATTTGGGAGTTAGTCTTGGTCCTAATTATAGGACCAAGTTTTAACTTTTGCCAATTTTTTCCTAAAATACCCCCAATGATACTTTCTCAATAATAATTTCATAATGCATTTATATATTTTATAAAATAAGTAATGCTTATAATTCATTAATGCAACATACACCTCAATACTACTGTTTTTGTTTTTTAATAAAACAATTTTGAACATTTTTTGTCATATTACCCCTACTAATACTTCCTCAACAATAATTAATTTGGATGTGTTGGTTTCTTATTTTCAAAAAAAAAAAAAATCCAAAAAAAATATGTTTAAAAAATATCCCAAAACGAAGGACAGGAGATTATGGAAATTGTGTTAGTCTTGTGCGTTTAAAATATTGGGTTGGGATCTGTGGTGGATAGGCGAGATAGGTGAAGGAATGAGAAGAAGCATAAGTAGATATTTTGCTCATGTCATTTTAGGTTTTAAATAAGGGTATTTTAGGAAAATGAATATAATTAACTAATTTAACTACTATCTTTAATCTCTCCAAAATCTCGTAAATAGCTCATCTAATTAGGACCGAAAGGAGTATCAACTTGTAGTTTTACCAAACCACTTTTTTCCTACTAATTCTATCCTGAGATAAAAATTAGTTGTTTTTGTTTAGTTAATGAACGAAATGAAGTATATCTCGTAATTAGAAATTGAAATCTCTCAACGTGATTAAAAAAAGCTAAATTAAAGGATAAAAATACACCTGAGTTTTCATCAAAAGTGCGTCTAATATCATATGCTTTTTCACAGGTGCAAAAATACACATTAACATTCAAAATTTGAGCAAAAATACATACCTGAGCTAAATTAAAGGATAAAAATACACCTGAGTTTTCATCAAAAGTGCGTCTAATATCATATGCTTTTTCGCAGGTGCAAAAATACACATTAACATTCAAAATTTGAGCAAAAATATTGTGACCATTAAATATAATTTAACAAGGTTACATATGCATAATTAAAAATAGTGTAGGCCCCATACAAAAAATACAGTTAAATTATATTAATGGTCCTGACATTTTTACTTTCATTTTAAATATTCATGGGTATTTTTGTACCTCTAAAAAATATATGATGTTGGATGTTTTTTGGGTTAAAAGACCGTTAAAAAAAATGGTGTTACATTTTCTCCTAAAATTTAGGATTATTATATATATATATATATATATATATATATATATATATATATATATTTTTTTTTTTTTCAGTTCATGAGTTTGACAAGTGGATACCATTTGTTGTTTATCATAAAAGAGGCCAGAATATGGTGTGGACTGTGGATCATCTGATGGTCATAACGCATATGGACGAGGCGTGAAGTGATAATGCGTACACGTTTCTTCTATTCCAGGCTGTTCTTTGCCCTACTTCCGTTTCCCTATGAATCTCTTCACAATTCAATAGTTGGAAGGAACCATGGTAAATCGTAATTTTAATTTCAATATTTTTATTGGTGGGTTTGACAGATTTGATTATCTTTAGATTTCATTTATTTTAATCACATATGGATATATAATTATCAAAAGGATATAAATTTAATAAAGATGTTTATAATTACATAATTATATTAAATACAAATTATTATATTATGAAATTTAATAAATGACATGAAAAATTATAATAAAATACTACCTCCCGTCCTCACTACAAAAAAAAAAAAAAAAAAAGAGTTGTTTAATAGTGGTTACAAAAAATGGCTACAAATATCATGATTAATAGCGGTTTTAAGGAAAATTGCTACATATTTACAACAGTATGACTCTTGAAAAATGACGCGCTGGTAGCAAATGAACTTTGTAGTGGTTAAAGTACAAAAACCTCTACAAATTGTGGCGGTGAATTTGTAGCGGTTAGAAAGGGAAAACCACTAGAGAAGACAAAAGGTTCCAGGTTTGTATCTGTTATTGCCTCAAAAAATGCTGCAGAATGCAAAGGGTTGTATGTTTGTAGCATGTTTTAGACAAATGCTACAAAGTGACATGTTGACCGAGGTAGGGTTTTGTGATTTATAATAGTTGAAGTAGTGATTTTGTCAAGAACCGCTACAAATCACATGGCTATATAAACGCTGCCTCCCCTCATTTTACTAGTTTTGACAAAATTGTTCCCTGCACACGCTCTGATAAATTTTTCTTCAAATCTAAGGTTTTGCTCAAAGATATAAAGAGTTAGGCACTCAAGGTCAATAAAGTTACTTATTTCATTTCAATGTTGAGCAAAATAGATTGTTTATAGTAACTTAATTGTTTTTTAAATATATTTTATTTGTAGTAATTTAATTGTTACGTTATTTATTATTATTATTATTATTATTATTATTATTATTATTATTATTATTATTATTATTATTTGTGATTTTAATTTATTTTAATTGGTTAATAATTGTAATTATAATGTCTTCCGAGAGAGGCAAGGGAAAATGGAAGGCAGTGGATGAGTGTCCCCCCAAAGGACCTTTTCTCCGAGGCATAGAGGGCACCCCAAAGCTCCACGCATCCTCGGGCCACCACAGTAGTCGACCCAACCATAGCAGGCGACCCCACCAGAGGTGCCTATTAAATTAGAGGGGCCTGATATTAGTTTGAGCGACTACGAGGATTAGGGCGAATTTGATATCAATTTTTCCTTGAGCGAGGTAAAGTAATTCCCTAACAGGGAGGAGGCTAGGGACCAGAATAACCCACAACGGTCATCTTCGTGGTGGACTAGGTTTGAGGTGCAGGTTCAAGGCAAGGAATTATTTTAATAAAGTTAATTTTTTAATTAAAGTTGCTTATATGTGAAATTAAATTTAATTAAAATTTGTGATCAATTGTACAGATGAGCAGGAAAACATCACCATCGAGAGACTTGATGTGACAGCTCTAAATAAGTTGGGCTTAGGGCTACGTGTAGTAGTTATGTGGAATGAGGCCATGGATTAGCCAATTGAGAATGACGATAATCTATTCAATTGCTATGCGAACGAGCTGGTGGGAATTAGATTTGGTTCCCTGTCCACTTCAAGAATTGGAAGAATAATCCCTCGAGGCTGAAGGATAGTGTGGAAGGAGGCTGTGAAGGTAACCACTTTAATATACTCAATCAAATATAAATAATTTTTATTTTTAATTAATTAATTGTATTTAATTGTTATTGATTTATTTAAATTTTTGATACATGATAGGTTTGACGTGAGAGACAACAAGAAGTAGTACACCTTGATAAAGATGGGGGATGTGTAGAAGAATAGGAGAAACATCTCTACCACATTGTGGATAAGGATGGGATAATACCTCTAGAGTAGTTGATGGAAGCTAAGTCATGCTTAACGGCATCCCACATAATGATTGGGCAAGATTTGTCCAATACGGGAGGAGCAAAGAAGGACAGGTAAATTTTTTTTTTTGAATAATTATAATTTAGAAGGAAGTATAAAAAATTATTTTAAAAAAAAAATATTAATGTTTTGTTGTTTTTGTAGGCTGTTTCTGATAGAAACACCATAAGACGAGGCACCAAAGGATCCATCACACGGCATGATTGAAGACATTTGTTGTCACCTACAACAAATTGGTATTTTTTACAATTAAATTAATTTTAGCTTAATATTATAAATTTATTGTTTATAATAATAATTTATTGTTTTATTTCTTTTAGGAGAAGAAGGCTGAGCAGGAGAACCGTCGGACAAACTATTGAGATTTATTCATTGTTGTACACAAACATCGGGATAGCACTGCAACCTCTCAGTAGGCAAAGAAAGCCAATGTAAGATATACACATTGTTTATTTAAATATTTTGTATTTATTTTAATTATATGAATTGCTGAATAATTGTTTAATAAAATGTGTGTGCCAAGAGCGGATTTAGCAAACATAGGCCGAGCTGAGAGAATCCTAGATGATGGAGTCATAGGGGTCAGTTGTGGATCACACTATGCCTTTAAAAGCTTCTCTGCGCTCAGTTGAGAACCTTGTAGGTGTATGGGGATATGCATTAGGCCTAACATGGTCTACGACAGGAGTGGCACATCTGATACTAGGATCTCTCGAGTAGAGACCTCTGGCGTCAAAAGGATGAGCAAGGCAGCCATTGAGGAGATCAGTGCGGAGGTTGTCAGGTCACAGGCTATGATGGCTCAGCAGATGCAAGTGTATGCTGATTTCTTTTATCATAAGTACACCAAGTAGCAGGAAATCAAGAACGTGGTGTTATTGAAGTCTTGGGAGAGGGTGTTTCCTGCTGAGCTGGCTCCAGTGGTCCCACCAATCCCTAGATTTATAGTGCAGCCACCTCCTGACCCTGCTGATGATGATGAGGTTGTTAATTCTGGTAAGGCCTATGTTGCTGCCGGCTTTGATAGAGGACCTGATGATCAACCGCCTTCTTAGTTATTTTTATTTTTTATGGACTTTGAAAATTTTGCTTCCATGGACTTTAATAATTACTCCCTCTGTCCCTAATTATAGGAGCAATTTAACCGATTTTGGGAGAATTAAGGAGAGGAGTTAAATTAGTTAATTTTACTCATTTTCCTAAAATGTCATTATATAAAAATGACACAAGTTGCCCTAATTTTAAGTGTTTCTAATTTTCCTTATGTTAGATATCCATGACATATTAGTTTATTTATGTATATTAGTTGCTTTTTATATAACCATGTGTATACATATAGATCTATCTACATACATAGAGACACACACACACACATATATGTTTATATATGTGTGGGTGTGTTCACACATATATATATATTGACACACATAAACACAAATATACATATATATGTAAACACACATATATATAATGCTCCTAATAATAAGTATAAATAGGGGTACATACATACATACATACATACATACATACATACATACATACATACATACATACATACATACATACATACATACAGACACACACAGACACAGACACACACACACACACACACACATATATATATATATATGTTTATATATGTGTGTGTGTGTTCACACGTATATATATATTGACACACATAAACACAAATATACAAATATATGTAAACACACATATATATAATGCTCCTAATAATAAGTATAAATAGGGGTATTATAGGAAAAAATTGACAAAAGTTAAAACTTGCTCTTATAATTAGGACCAAAACCAACTCCAAAATTTGCTCCTATAATTAGGAACGAGGAAGTACTTTAATAATTTGCTTCTTATTTTTTAATGGATTTAAGTATGAGTTGTAGTGGTAATGGTGTTGTTCTTGTTATAGCATGATGTTACATTATTTAAGAATAGTAATTATTTGAAATAGTTTTGGGTAAAAAAAGCGAATGGATAAAACTTGTAATTCGAAAAAATTGCAATTTGAGGTATATATACCGTTAAGGAATCTGAAATAGTTAATGGATAAAAGTGGTAATTTCACTTTAACGCAAAATAATTTTACTTGTATTAATAATTATTGTTTCAATAATTACACTTTGTAGCGGTTAAAGGCTTGGAACCCCTACAAATGGTAATTTGTATTTTTGAAAAAAAGTTATATTTGTAGCAATTGGAGTTTCACAATGGCTACAAACTTAATATATTTTATATTTGAAAATTTTAATGCCTGCCAACATCATGATGTTTGTAGTGGTTTGGGTCTCAAAACAGGTATAAAGTTAATACTTTCGAAATTTAAAAATATCCCAACGTTATGAAGTTTGTAGCAGTTTTAGTCTTCAAACTGCTACAAAGTTAATACTTTTGAAATTTGAAAATTTTAACACCCGCCAACGTCATGAAATTTGAAAATTTGAACACTCGCCAATGTTAGTTCTATAATTGGTTTTGATGATAACGGAAAATTGTAAACACAGATGAAAGTTTGTCTTTGTAAGTTGAAAAACTTACTGTCAAAGGAAAACTTGAATTTCACTTTGGAAACTTGAGTTTTGACTTGACAGAGAAAAGCTTTAGTTTTTGCAATGAAAGACAAACTCGAGTTAACAAAAGAAAACTCGAGTTTTGACCATACAGAGAGCTTCTGAGTTTTTCCACAGACAAAGCAAACTCGAGTTAAAATTAACAAACTTGAGTCTTGACAAGACAGAGAGCTATCAATCTTTTCAAAGTTAGCAAAACTCCAGTTCACTTTTAGAAACTCGAGTTTTGGCTACACAAAGAGTTCTCTAAGTTTCCACACTATGTTGGAAACTCGAGTTTACTTTGAAAACTCGAGTTTACATCCTACAGAGAACAATGCTCAACTCTGAACTTGTGAAAACTCCATTGTTCATTTTGACAAAGCTTTTCAATGTTTTCTCATAAACAAGGAAACTCGAGTTTGGTTTTGGAAACTCGAGTTTCGGCCTTACAGAGAAGTTTCCACACGAATGTTATAATTAGCTTAAAGAATATAAATTTTTAAGTCAGAGAATTTTTAAGATTATAATTAGCTTATTAATTGCGGGCACATAGATCATCCATTTGACAAATTATTATTCTCAATTTAAGCTTATCTTATCTATCTTAGGTACTCTATAAATAATAATATACAACATATTTCACAAAATATTTTTATTAATTCACTAATTATTATTCTCACAAATTTCTTTAATTAAATTTAGCTAATAATATTTTACAATTTATATATCAAATTGTTAATGTACAAAATATTAAATAATTAGTCATCTATCTTAAGGTTTATAATAAATTCACTAATTAATTAATTTACTAATTAATCTTGTATCTTAAGGTTTATAATAAATTTTAGATATTTTAATTCCCTTAATTATTAATTAAAGTTATTATTTACTCTTTTATTATTTATAATTTTAAATATGTCAATATATAATTGATGTCGTGTGGCGTGAGGAAGATTGACGCCATTACCTAATTGCGTCAAACTTCCTGACGCCACTAGTGGCGTACGTACGGCTGACGTGTTTGACTGCATTATATTGGTAAATTTTTTTAGAAGTGCTCTAATTAGGTACCATTTTTGGTAAAAGTTGTTACATTGGTGTTTTTCCCATATTAACGTAGAGATGGAAATAAGGTCTAATAGTATGTTTGGTATGTCTTGGAAACAAGTCCTAACTTTTATATAAAAATGCCAAAATGTATTTTTAATTAAAAATAAATAAAAAAAAGTTCCCCCATTAGCATCAATGAACTAGAATTGAAGGAACTACCATTGGCCACCAATATCACATCCACCATTTCGAAAATAGAAAACCTTTGCTTAAACATCAAACTTAGAAAAATCCCTTCAATCTCTTGAAAGTATGAAGAATCAATTTTTGAATCATGCTCAAAATCGAAGAAAATACAATAGTATACGGAGTTGCAGATCTAGAGAAATGAAGCCAAAGTGGAGAAGATGAGCTTCTAGCCACAGTCAAGATTTGGTCATGAAGATGGAGAGGACGAGATTCCCTTCCAACAACAGTCGAGCTTTGGCCATGCAGATGGAGAGGATGAGCCGCGAGATCCATGAACAAGAATTTCATACCGCCAAAAAAAAAAAAAAACGGAATCTGACGAGTACTCTAAGGAGGTCGCCAAAGGTTGCACTTTTGGAGTAAAGGGGATGAGGAGAGCTATCATGGTGAGAGGACAACTAGATTTGATGGGGTTTGCAAGCTAGAGGTTGTAGTCATGGGTTGCTGAAGGTTGCCGTCATGGGTTGCTCGCTGTCCCTATCATTGTTGAGAGAAGCAAGTTTTCTGCAAGATCCATGAGAAAGAGGGAGAGAAGCAAGTCATTGCTCTGCAATCCATTAAAGAGAAAGTGCCATTACTATAGGGCTAGGCGACTTTGAGAAGGAGGCTTTTCCAAAGCTTCGAAAATGAGCTTCTGACATATGTCACTTTTGGCTGAAAAGCCCTGTTGAGATAAGTGAGGTACCAAACATATTATTTAATTTGAAAAAGTTCCAAAAGGCCGATTCGTCCTTCAAAACGCATGATTGGGCTATCAATCGTGATACCAAAAATGAAGTTGTTGGGGTCAAAAAGCTATTTGAGAAAATCATATATTTGATTAAGTTGTCAAGCCTAGTTAACTAATGTGATATTAACACAATTTTTTAAATTCTCAAGTAAAAAATGTGGAAGATAGCATTGAAATAAGAGAGACAGAAAATATATGGTGTGTTATGAATATTAATTATGTTGATGTCTATTGATTCACATCCAAGCCAACTTGCCAACTTGCTATCCAAATTGTTTTTTTATTAATATTTATTGGGTTGAGGCGCTAAAATAACCTTTGACTTTTATCAAAAGTGCAAAAGTAACCATAAACTATTTCTTAGATCAAAAGTAACCCTACATTTTCAAAATTGGAATAAAACCATTAAATCCAACTAACTTCCATATATTACAATGGAAAAAATTAATCTTTTGGCCCTTAAAGTTTTAACTCATTTATAACTCCGTTCCTAAACTTTTAACTCTTGCAACTTAGAACCTAATTCTTATGAGTCATCCTATGTGGGAAAAAAATGTTAAAATGCTACTAAAAATTGCTCAAGTGGATTTGATAAAGTGAAAAAATATATACCAAATTAAAAATTGATAGAAATTACACTTACTTCAAGAATATTTTTTCCTCTTTATATATAATATGAAATTTTAACAAGCTTTATTATCTGAGACACAAACGATACATCTCATTTCCAGGACTTCAAACGATACGTGCGACCTACACCAGTTAATTATTCATATTGAATATTGATATTGTGACATCCTATTCCTGTGATCCTATCATATTACTTCCTATCCAAAATAGGAAACCAAATTAATTCTTTTTTTAATTAAGAAAGCTAAATAAATTACTTCAAAGTATATATATTTATATTTTCTTCTCCAAACTAATTTGTTAGATTTATAAACTACAATATATTTTAATCATACACAATATATTATATGAATAAGTAACTTATTTAACTTCTTTAATCTCTTAAAAAAAAAGTCAACTAGATTCTATATTTATAACCTAATCATGCCTTGAGAAATACTTATGTCATTGTTTGTTAGTTCCAAGAGATTGGGAAACCAAAACAAGGTCTTGAGATGAGATAAACAAGCATCCAAGTATTCAAATCGGAGGTTCAGAAACTTCATGTATGAGATCTTAAGATTTTTTTTAGACCCAGTTACTATTTACATACGTGAGCACATTTGCAGCAAACGAATCACACATTTGAGGACAAAGAAAAGGAGAAAACAGAGAGAGAGAGAGAGAGGGAGGGAGGGAGGGAGGGAGTAACAAACTAAGTTCACAGTGCAATTCCAGCTCCAAAAGAATTTAATACAACAGATGCTTTTCTGATGAGCCTAATGTTAGGAATCAGCAGCCACTAGAGAAGAGATGGGTGACACACAGGGAAACCAGTACCTGCGTTTACCATCTCTATGACCATCATCGATCATTGCAAGTCCTTCCTGCATCAATAAAGAGTAGGATTTCTATCATCATTCCATGAACTTGGGTGGGAAGATGTATGTTTTAATAAGTTATGGAGCGGAAAAAAGCTGACGAAACAAAAATTGGTTAGAAGGCTTACTTTAAGTAAGGTCTCGAGGGCATCGATTGTGCGACCTGGAGTCCAAGATAGTCGTCTCTCCACTTCTTCAACAGTCACAAACCCTTGGGCCTGAAGTGGAGAAGGTAACATCAAAATGTTAGAAGACAATATACCTTTTATGGTATTGGAACCAGAAAAGAGAGAGAGAGAGAAAATAAGAGAGAGGGGTTCAAGAGATAGAAACAGAGAAATGAGAAAGAAACTGAATATGCACTTCTATTCCATATTGAATCAATAATCTGGATTGATACAGTAGAGTAGAGGCTAATTATATACTAAAATACTCACCTTCCCCCAACGGCTAATAAGCCACTAACAAACTAACAGAAACGGTTTCATATGCTTATTATTGTTCCATAACAATATCTTTCTCAATTAGCAAACTGATTGCACAATGAAGCTGTGATGATTCATGATTTCCACAGTCAGATATGAATTCTAGGTTATCTTTAATCAAGCAAGTTCAGTAACGTCATTGGTTATCATGCTCCCCACTCCCCAGCACCACTAGGAATGTTTATCCAAAAGATCACTGGCAATATGTTAGAAATTGAACTTTACATCATAAAAATATAGCATCAATAATAAAATATGTATCAAAAGTTGTTGTGATCGATAGATAAGACATAACCCAATCAAGAGTTAGGGGTGAGCTGCCATTTCTTACATGAAAATTTCATATTTTATTAATATCATTATTTTACAAGGAGGTTGGTCATGGATAAATTCCTCATACAGTCTTTAGTTAACTTCCCTTGTTTTTTCGCTGCTAAGAGAATCCTCAACAAGTTAGGTCTGAACCATTAATTTGACAGTGTGATAGAGCCTGCAAGTTAGTTAGAAATAGAACAGAAGAATGATTGCTAATATCCTCTTTACTGCTGGGAAAATGAGAGAATACAGCTCCTAAAGCCTCCTCTCTATTGGAAAGGCTTCGTGGAATTCAACAGCAACAAAACAGAGAAAAATAAACCATACTGCCTTCGAGAGACTAGGCCCACTCCTATGCTAACTCTCCAATTGTCTGCCGTACAAGGTTCGTTCCCATTCCCTATATTGCTCTCACACCCCTGACAATGTCAGATTGTTTATTGGTAGCTCTACTAACCATATTCCCATTCTGCCCCTGCTCTCTAGTCTCTTGGGTTGGCTGATTCTTGGCTCTTCTCCTATTAACCCGAGCCCAATAGTTCTTTGCCCCTATATTGCAAGTGTTTGAGAGACTAGACCCTCTCCCATGCTAATCTCCAATTGTCTGCTATACAAGGTTCCTTCCCAATCCCTATATTGCTCTCACCCACTGACAGTGTCACATTGTTCGTTGGTAGCTCCACTAACTGTATTCCCATTCTGCCCCTGCTCTCTAGCCTCTTGGGTTGGCTGATTCTTGGCTCTTCTCCTATAAACCCAAGCCCAATATCTTCTTAGCAAGGGACCAAAATCTGTGGGGCTTGAGTTTGACGTATATTGATTCTCCCACTTGAAACTCCACCTCTCTATGGTTTGTCAGCTTGGTTTTTCATTCTTGCTTGAGCTCGCTCCAGCCGGGTCTTGAGCTCTTCAAGCACTTGGTTTCTTTCTTGCATCTGTTGTTCAAATTCCTGTACCCAAGATGGCTGATCCTTCCACTTGAGTAGGGTGGGTGGTTCTCTACCATATAGTGCCTTGAAAAGTGTGATTCCAGTGGCTCCATGGTAAGTTGTATTATACCAATACTCTGCCCGATGCAGCAACTTTGACCATTGTTTTGGTGTATTTCCAGCAAAGCATCTCAAATAAGTTTCTAGGCTCCAATTGACCACTTCGGTTTGGCCATCAGTCTCTGGGTGATAGGAGGAGCTGAATTTCAGGGTAGTTCCAGCTAGTGAGAATAATTCTTTCCAGAACTGGCTTATGAAGATCTGATCCGTCAGATACCATCAAACTCGGAAACCCATGCAATCTCATGACTTCTTTAGCAAATGCCTCTGCTACACCCTTAGCATCATGGGGGTGAGATAATGGGATGAAATGGTCATACTTGGACAGCCTATCCACCACTACCAGCACCGTGTCAAATCTTCCCAAGGAGCCTCGGGAATTGGTAAAGGCTACAACAACCTTGCTGGCTTCAAAGCATCATACTTTTTCCTTTGGCATATGTCACATTGAGCCACATAATCCTGTACATCTTTTTTCATGCCCAGCCAATATACTACAGAAGATAACCTCTTATAAGTCCTCAAGTACCCAAAGTGTCCCCTGTTATAGAGTCATGAAACTCTCTTATGAGTTCTTGCTTCTTAAAATACTGCTTAGGAATCACCAGCCTCCCTTCGTGAAAGAGCACCCCCCCTTTCATGGTATAACCCTTAGGCTCCTCTTTGCCCGGCACCAAGTGCTGCATTATTTCTCTCAAGCTCTCATCTTTGAGAAGTTCGTCTTCCCATTCAGACAGACCATTATATTTCCAGAGAGACACAGCTTGTAACTCTAGGTTTGCTTCTTGCCTGGAGAGAGCGTCAGCTGCACGGTTCTCCTTCCTGGGTGTATAATGAATCCCAAACTTTACCCCATGAGTTTTGTAACCCACTTCTGCTGATCTGGGGCCAATGTCCTGCTCTAACAGATATTTGAGAGTTTTTGGTCTGTCTTTATGATAAACGGCTGGCTGGACAGATAATGATGCCACTTCTTCACGGCGAGGATGATGGCCATGAGTTCTCGTTTGTATACCAAGCTTAATTGATGACGCTCGGACAATTTCTAGCTGAAATAGGCAAGACAGCCCCTATCCCTTTCCCAGAGGCATCAGCTTCAACTTCAAAACTCAAAAGGTAGGCTAAAGACAGGGACTGCTAGGACTAGTAGTGTGGTCATGGCAACCTTTAGAGCTTCAAACGCTTGCTTGTCAACTAATCCCATCGAAAAAAATCCTTCTTGAGCAGCTGGGTAAGTGGGGCGGCTATCTTCCCATATCCCTTCACAACTTATGGTAATAACTGGTCAAACCCAGGAATCCCCGGAGAGACTTCAAGTTGCTAGGAGTAGGCCAGTTAACCATGGCTGCAATTTTTGCAAGGTCAGCCTTTACACCTCTCCTAAAATTATGTGGCCTAGGTACTCGATTTGGGGTTGTCCAAACACACACTTCTTGGGGTTAATCACCAGATGGTTCTCTCTTAGCAACTGCAACACCACCCTGAAGTGTTCCTTACGTGTTCCTTACGCAATTCCCTGTCTTTACTATACACTAAAATATCGTCAAAAAACACAAAGGATGAACTTTCTCAAGTGAGCTCTGAAAATATCATTCATGAGGGATTGAAAAGTAGAGAGCATTAGTTAAACCAAAAGGCATAACCTTAAACTCATAGTGGCCGTCATGTGTTCTGAATGTGTCTTGTGCTCATCTACTTCTTTAATTTGTATCTGATGTAGCCGGACTTCAGATCAAGCTTGGTAAAGATGGTGGCTCCTCCTAGCTCATCCGATAACTCGTCTATGGCTGGGATTGGATATTTGTTAGGAATGGAGATTCAATTAAGAGACCTATAATCAACGCAGAACCACCAACTTCCATCTTTCTTCTTTACCAATAGCACAGGGCTGGAGTCAGGGCTTGTGCTTGGTTGAATTATCCCTACCACCATGTCTTTTACAAGCTTCTCTATCTTTGCCTTCTGCTCGAAACCGTATCTATTGGGCCGTGTGTTTGTTGGTTGGGCCCCTTCTTTTATCACAATGCTGTGATCTTTAGTTCGTTGAGGGGGAAGGCTCGTAATTGGCTTACAAAGCTCAGGATACTCTTGCAGAATTTGGGCAATTTCATCCCCTGTTTGTTTCGGCAACATTGTTTCCTCTTGAGTCACACCTTGTAGCTCTACCAAGTATCCTACTCCAACATCACGAATAGTCTTGGCGATCAATTTGACAGTGGTTGGGGACTTTGTAAGCCTTGGGTCCCCTCTTAAACAAACCCACCTTTTATCTACCTTCACCTTCATATACAATTGCCGCCAATTAATTCAGGTTTCACCCAAAGATTCGAGCCACTCCACTCCAAGGCATCCCCTGTTTGTTTCGGCAACACTATTTCCTCTTGAGTCACACCTTGTAGCTCTACCAAGTATCCTACTCCAACATCACGAATAGTCTTGGCGATCAATTTGACAGTGGTTGGGGACTTTGTAAGCCTCGGGTCCCCTCTTAAACAAACCCACCTTTTATCTACCTTCAACTTCATATACGATTGCCGCCAATTAATTCAGGTTTCACCCAAAGATTCGAGCCACTCCACTCCAAGGACAAGGTCAACTCCATTGAGATTAAAAGGTAGAAAGGCTGTTGGATCTTCATACCTTGTATCTCTAACGTGATCACAGGGTATTTAAGGTTCGAAACAACTTTCCTTCCATCGCCGAGAATGACCACGTAACTAGACACCATGTTTGTGGGAATTTTCAAAGCTTTGACTAAGGATTCGGCCACAAAGTTGTGCGTGACCCCACAGTCAATTAATACAATTACCGATGTGTCCTTCAATTGGCCCACCATCTTAAGGGTCTTCTTGCCACGTATGCCTACAGCTGTCATCATTGATAGCTCAAGGGCAGCCATGTCTTTGTTTTAGGAATATGTGGGGCCTCCAAGTGATCATTTGCATCTTGGTAGTGGGCCAGATCATCATCCCTCTCCTCCAAAATAAGGACTTGGAGTTCTTTGTTTTTACACTTGTGGTTGGGCCTATATTTCTCTTCACATTTACAACACAAGCTCAGTTCTATTCTCCTACTAATTTCAGCCTTAGATAGGCATTTCCTAGGCTCATTGCTACCCACTGAGGTGACACTAGATGCAGTACCATGTGCTGGCGTGACCTTAGTCACTACTGAATTCCTCTCTCTACCAATCTTTGAAACTGCCGATTGCCCACCACTTTTCTAGGGCTCCACGGCGCTGAACTTTGGGACCACTGCTTAAAGTCGCTCCACCATGACCCACTCATCAACCAACTGGCCTTGCTCTTCTTTTCCTCTTACCTTTCCTTGACCGAGTTCCAATCATCCACCTACCGTATGTAACCATTAGTTGCTTAAGGTTTTGAGGATGCATTAATTTGACATCACACCTTATCTCCTCCTTGAGCCCATTCATAAAGGCCCCTACCAATACCTCATCTACAGCATATCTCAAATTTCTCATGAAATTCGGCTATAAAGCTTGTTTGTTTAAGGGCCATGAGTTGCTCGTACTCATCACCAATTTGCTTGCAGTGGAACCGCTCAATCATCTCCGCCTTAAACTCCCTCCACGACCTCACCAAGGCTCGTGCTTCTACCCATTGAAACCAGGTCAGAGCCTTTCCCTCCAGGCTCACCACCATGGTGCTCAACTTCTTCGCCTCGCTCACTCCACTAATGGTAAAATATCGCTCAACCCTAAAAATCCATCCAAGCGAGTCCTCACCATCAAATAGGGGCACCTCCAACTTTCTTTGTTTGCTCGCATCGGAGAACCTCCCTCCTCATCAGGTCCCACTCACGATGATAGAGATGGTGTTCTTCTTCGGTTCAACCCCTTGAATGGTAGCCAAGGTGGCCACAATACGGGTAAGCAATAGAACAGAAGAATGATTGCTAGTATCCTCTTTACTGCTGGGAAAATGAGAGAATACAGCTCCAAATGCCTCCTCTCTATTAGAAAGGCTTCATGGAATTAAACAACAACAACAAAACAGAGAAAAATAAACCAAACTGCCTAGTGTTCGAGAGACTAGACCCTCTCCTATGCTAACTCTCCAATTGTTTGCCATACAAGGTTCCTTCCCAATCCCAATATTGCTCTCACCCCCTAACAGTGTCAGATTGTTCTTTGGTAGCTCCACTAATCGTATTCCCATTCTGCCCCTGCTCTCTAGTCACTTGGGTTGGCTGATTGTTGGCTTTTCTCCTATAAACCCAAGCCCAATAGTTCTTAGCCCATCACAATGCTTTTCTCAATCTTTTTGTATTTTTTTTTTCAAATCAAATTTATCCTCTTTAACATATTTACCCAATGGCCACATTGGCTTTTACCAAGCGTGTTCAAGAAACTTCATGAACACAGCAGGTCAAAACATCCATAACTCTTAGATCTCAATATATACCTAAGAGGCAGAAAAATAATATAACAGAAAAAATGTCATTTGAGAAAAGCTATAAATAAAATTTTGAAAATATCATTCATAGTAAAAAGTTCAAAAGACAAATAAAAAGAAGAAAAAGTTGTAACCTGAGCAAGTTCTAGAATTTCATTGTGGTCTTTGTTTAGCTCAGTTGGAACTGAACGAACTAGCTTTTTCTTCCCAACAGAAATAACTTCAAAACCACTGCCCAGCACCTGAAGTTCATGTAACAAAAGTCAAGCACCCGCTTAAAAGGATCGATGCAATCAAATTTCTTATTAAGCAGAGCAATAACCACACAGGATTAATATAAATAGGACACGGACACAGAGCCACACACAATTAGAGTCCTAATATGACATTTAATCAATTCTTGGACTTACAAATCAATCAATTACTAAGACAACGCCATGATTTTAGTCTCATGCACCAGAAGGATAGGACAGGCTTCTTCTATGAAAGAAGCCTAATACAACTCTTCTTTTTTCCTTTATTTTCTTCTTGTTTAGGATAAACGAAGCCGCGTAGAAATGAGAAAGCACCAGAAGGATAAGACGGGCTTCTATGAAAGAAAAAGAAAAAATAGCAGCTAAAATAAAGAAAAAAAATCTTTTAAATCAAGCTAAATAGCTTATTCATTTTTTTCAATAGTAACCATCATAGAAATTCTGAGTTTTGGAGTTTGATCAACATAAAAGGGCTCTGGTAGCCGGTCAGAACCATATATATACACATCAGTTCCCATCTTAAGTGTTTGTAAGGAGGACAATAAATGAAATTCATAGTATAATAACTTTGTAGATGTGAATAAAGAGATTAAATAGTAGGTTTTCACTTGAGATGGACCACAAAGCAGGTTAGGAGGATTAGAATAGAAAAGGCTCAAAGGCAAGCCGACGAAATGACTATATACAAGTTCAACAAAGGAAAAATCATGTAAACAAAGCATAAATCACTGTTATTGAGAATGCCTTCATCCCATGTTTAAAAATTTCCGAGTGAAGCAACTTGTATCAACTTTAGATTCATAACTCCAATAATTATACTTTAATTTACGGGCAAGTCAAAATATAAGACCTTCAGCTTACTAATAGCGCGCAGACAATCATCCTCAGAAACAGCTCCACGATCACTTCTTCGTCGCTGACGAAGTAAATGACAGAGTTCCTGCAGGTTGATCAGTCCTCCATTGTGAGCTCTAGTGGCCAAGCAAATATCCACGATTTGAACTCCTGTCAAGCCAAGCAGTTTAAATTAATAATGTTATTAAATGATGGAATCTAAGCATGATAGATTAATAACAAAACAACAAATATTTATTAAAAAAACTGAAAACAATAACAGCTTCATAATTATAGGGAATTAGATTATGGCCTTTTGTGAACAGATTTACTGATGATACATACAAAACATAATTGAGATTGCTTAATTTAATGGATAGTGGGTATGTGCGGTCTGACACTAAAAGCTGATAATTCGGGATTTGTCCATTGGTTTCCTGCCACTATATGCTGGCACATGGTTCTTAAATTCTGACAATATTCTCTGCATCTCACTCTTTCCCTGCAAGCAACTCTGGAAATATGCGGATTCATTGCTATGTTTGCTACCCAAGATACCTGAAACAGCCCAGTTTTGTTTCTTTACCAAAATAAAATTGGCTATTAATCAATCCAATTTATGTTCTGCTCCTGCATTCAGAAAAATTCCAAATATGGTTCTCATATTGGTCAGATATAGAACTCAATAGTTATTTGTCATATTTTATTCTATGATATTCTATATACCCTCCTATCAGTTGCAAATTATCAGAAATAGCACATGAAAATTATTACAGAAAATAATGTGTATATGCAAAGGAGACGTATTTGGTGGAAAGGAACCAAGACTAGGAACTGTTTTTTACCAAGTTCATAATAGAAGTCACCAATTCCAAGTAGCTCTGCCCAGAAACCTTTATTTGAAGCTAAGGGATCTACTCCAACTTTAGCACACATCTCATGAAATTGTGATCTGAATGCAGGGTTCTTGCGGATGTCATGCTGAATAAGTACTAATAAATATTAGTGCGATTAATTTTATAATACATTATAGAGGATTTTATAATGAGACTGCACTACAAGACCGTGACATAAGGCATGAACAGAAAAAGTTGTTAGCTAATCATTCCCCTGAAGCTCCAAGATGTTTAAAACAGTCAAGCTTTCAGGAAAATAGAAAACTTTAAAGCTGAAGATCCAGAAGGGATTTGATTTCCAAAACTAATTACATGAGGCAGTGATACTTAGTTTTGCAAAAGATTTGCAGATATGCCACTTAGTGATGGAATTGAAGTAGACAATTTAACAGCAGAAGGTTATATACTCCAATAGTTAGTGCAAAATGCTTCTGTCTCAAAGAAGCAAATACAAAACAATCAACTGATCTATAGGGGCAACAGAATAAGAAGGGAAAGAAATGGAAAGAATGAAACTGAATCTGAATCCAGACATGATGCATGCATATTATCAATTTTCCATTACATTGTTTAAAAAAAACATGTATCCATTAACTGCAGAAGCGAACTAAACCATATTATAAGGTCGAAAGCCTCAGGCTTCATCAACATCCCATATCAACATAATATTATATTCATCCAATTTTCTTGTCTGTCTCCCCTACTCTCGTACAATTCAAATACACATCACCAATAGTAGCTGTGTTTGCACTTAGCACACATTTCTTTCGAATTCACATTCAAGTTAAACACGGTAAGCATCCCATAATCAAAATCGATCTCACAGAGCAACAATTCATTTGTGTCAAAATCAAGTAAATAAATCAGAAACCAACAGAAATATTGATATTGAACAAAAACCATCTATTTAGCGCAACGAATATAGGTTTCCACAAACCCCAAAATAAAAAAATGAACTCTTCAAGTCCAGGTAAATTACAAGAAAGGAAGAAAAAGACAGACCTTATGCTTGCGAGCGAACTCCTCAAGCTGGGATCGGAACGTCGCAAGCTGCCCCTTCATCATATCGGTTTTAACCTTGGCCACGTTTTCACCCACCAAGCGAAATTGATTCCTCGCAGCAGCAGCATTTTGTAATCCTCCAATTCCAGGCTTTCTTCTCATCCTCTCTACCTTCTCTTCCTTCCTCCGGGATGCTTTGATCCAAATTTAGGGATTTCGAATTCGATCGCTAAGATTATCAATTGAAAGAACTGATGATTTTCTGTGCCGAATAACAGTAATAATTAAACATGAAAGAAGTCGAATGACTGAAATTCAAAAGAAACATGAATTTGTAAAATCCTTAGAATTCTTCTAAATTTGGAAAAAGACTATGAGGTACCAAGGATAGCCGTTCGGGGTAGGGTTCGAACCCCCAACCCCCCACACATCCATGGGCTAAGTGGCCCACCAGTTGGGCCACTTGATTCCTTTAATATATATATATATTAACAAATATATATATTCTTCTTAACATTTTTTTCAATGGTATTTACAAATCTTGAAATGAGAATTATCATTCCTGAAACGAGAATTATCATTCCACAAACAGAATTTACAATGTTTTCTAGAGGGATCCCTTTTTTTTTTACTCTTTGATGCATGTAAGTGCAAAAAAAATGCACTATTACAAATCTTGAAACGAGAATTACCATTCCACAAACGGAATTTACAACATTTTCTACAGGGATCCCTTTTTTTACTCTTTGATGCATGTGAGTGAAAACAAAACAAAAATGCACTATTACAAATCCTGAAACGAGAATTACAATTCCTGAGACGCGAATTACCATTCCACAAACGCCATTTACAACTTTTTTTTTCAAGTTTACATTTTTTCCTCATTAATGCCTGTGAGTGAAAAAAAAAATGCACTATCACAAATTTTGAAAAGCCAATTATAAATCCCAAAACGCCAATTACAAATCCTGAAACGCCATTTATAACGTCTTTTTACAAGGATCCTTTTTTGTAAATGCCGTTTGTGGAATAGTAATTCACGTTTCAGAATTTGTAATTCTCGTTTCAGGATTTGTAATAGTGCATTTTTTTGGTTTTCACTCACATGTATCAAAGAGTAAAAAAAAGGATCCCTAGAAAACGTTATAAATTTCGTTTGTGAAATAGTAATTCTCGTTTCAAGATCTGTAATAGTGCATTTTTTTTGTTTTCACTCACATGCATCAAAGAGTAAAAAAAGGGATCCCTGTAGAAAACGTTGTAAATTCCATTTGTGGAATGGTAATTCTCGTTTCAGGATTTGTAATAGTGCATTTTTTTTTTCACTCACATGCATCAAAGAGTAAAAAGAGGGATCCTTGTAGAAAATGTTGTAAATTTTGTTTGTGAAATGGTAATTCTCGTTTCAGGATTTGTAATAGTGCATTTTTTGGTTTTCACTCACATGCATCAAAGAGTAAAAAAAGGGATCCCTGTAAAAAACGTTGTAAATTCCGTTTGTGAAATGGTAATTCTCGTTTTAAGATTTGTAAATACCATTGAAAAAATGTTAAGAAGAATATATATATTTATTAATGTATATATATATTAAAGGAACCAAGTGGCCCAACTGGTGGGCCAATTGGTGGGCCACTTGGCCCCATGGATGTGTGAGGGGTTGGGGGTTCGAACCCCACCCCCAACACTTTCAATGAATAATTTTTTTTTTCAAAACAAAAAACCCTTAACCCCAAAAAAAAACCCACCCCCCTGGCCGGTGGCTGGCGCACAGCCGGTGGTGGCAGCGGCCGGCGCCCAGCGACCTTCCGGCGAGGGTATTTTTATTTTTTTTATTTATTTAAAACTAAGGGCAAAAGGGTAATTTCACCTGAATTTGCATATCCCTCATAGGTCCTTGGTACCTCTCAGTCTTTTTACAAATTCCGAAGACTTCTGGGGTTTTGCAAATTCAAATGGTATTTTAATGGAATTTTCCTAAATTTTTATTGGGTTGAATTAAAACAAAAATTGGGAAGAATTGAAGTTATAGAATTTTAAGGGTTAAGATATCAACCTGGAAGTTTTCTCATGAGTTGTGGGAAGTTCTTAGATTTACAGTCAGTTCAGTTTGAGTTCACGTAGACATGGTATCTCATCTCATTTAAAAAAACTAAGGGAAAATCCAATATAAATACCATCTGAATTTGTAAAATTTCAAATGTTTGTTGAATTTGTTAAAAGACTTAAAGGTATCAAGGACTATATAAATATTTACAAATTCAGGTAAATTTACCCTTTCGCCTTTAGTTTTAAATAAATTTAAAAAATAAAAATGACCCTCGCCAAAAGGCCGGTGGCCATGATGGGTTCTTTTTTTTTGGGGGAATGGGTTTTTTTTTTTAAACAAAAAGATTCATTGAAAATGAGGGAGGTGGGGTTTGAACCCCCACACCTCTATGGGGCCAAGTGGCCCAACCACAGGGCCACTTGGTTCCTTTGATACATATATGTATCAACAAAAATATATATTCGTAGCAAGTGGTAAGGGGCTTGCTCTCCCACCACCATGTCCTCGGTTCGAGGCGTGGGAATGAAAAAAAATGGTATTGGGAGCTCTTCCTCCATGATCGTGGCCCAACGCAGAGCGAAATCCGGATTAGTCGGAATCGAAGGTCAACAAACACTCCTAAATGCCGTTGGAAAATTTGTGATAGTGCATTATTTTTTTGTTTTTCCCTCAAAGGCAAAAAAGGTAAATCTAAAAAAGAAGTCGTAAATGCCATTGAAAGATTTGTGATAATGCATTATTTTTTTGTTTTTCCCTCAGCGGCAAAAAAGGTAAACCTAAAAAAAAGTCATAAATGCCATTGAAAATTTTGTAAATGTCGTTGGAAGATTTGTAACTGCCGTTGAAAGATTTGTGATAATGAATTATTTTTTTGTTTTTCCCTCAGAGGTAAAAAAGGTAAACCTCAAAAAAATTCGTAAATGCCATTGAAAATTTTGTAAATTCCATTGAAAGATTTGTGAAAATGCATTATTTTTTTGTTTTTCCCTCAGAGGCAAAAAAGGTAAACTTCAGAAAAAAGTCGTAAATACCATTATCACAAATACTTCAACAACAGTTACAAATCTTTCAACGGCATTTACAAGAGTGTTTGTTGATAAAAAATGTTAAGAAGAATATATATGTGTGTGTGTGTGTGTGTGTGTGTGTGTGAAGGTGGAATATCACCTAGAGGGGGTGAATAGGTGATTATAAATTCTTTCGTTGATTGCTCAAGAACCTTTCGCTGAATCCTCAAGAACACAGTCACCCACACAACAGATGTAAGATAAGGCAATGTAGAGATAGAGAAGAGAAGATTGACACAGAGAATATATACTGGTTCGGTCCAACTCTTGACCTACCTCCAGTCCCCAGAAAACACTCCGGGATTTCACTAACTTACCCAGAAACACTCCAGGATTTTACTATCTTGACTACACACTCTGTAACTCTTGAGTAATCCTCTCACTAGGACTTACTCCTCATTACAAGCTGTAATCAAAGGTTACAAACACAATTACACACTTTGTACTCGAGATGATCCTTTCCCTAGGACTCACTCCCCCTTACAAGTTGTAATTGGACACCCTTACTTAAGGTTCCACAACCTTAAGATTTACAGATAATCAAATGATAACTAAACTCCTTACTGAGTAGATATATGATAAACATTGAAGCTCTATGTGTCAAAGGTATTGTACAGAAAGAAAACTGAAAGAATAAGTAACTTGAATGATTTTCATTTCTGTCTGTTGTCTCTCTTGTTGAAGACTTGATTGCAGCTCTATATATAGCTAGAGATCATTAAATGACCGTTGTAAATCATAACTCGAGTTTTCAAATGTTCAAATTTAGCAGAGCTTCTCTGCCTGGCCAAAACTCGAGTTTCCATATTTTAACTCGAGTTTTCTCATTCATTGAAAACTTTGGAAACTTCTCTGTAAGGCCGAAACTCGAGTTTCAAAAGCTTAACTAGAGTTTCCTCGTTTATGAGAAAACTTTGAAAGACTTAGTTGAAATGAGGAATGATGTTTTCACAAGGTCAGAGATGAGCATTTTTCTCAGGTGATGTAAACTCGAGTTTTCTAAGGTTAACTTGAGTTTCCATAAAACGTTGGAAACTTAGAGAATTCTCTGTATAGCTTAAACTCGAGTTTCCAAATGGAAACTGGAGTTTTGGTTTCTTTAAAAAAAACTTGGTTGCTCTCTGCCTATGGCAAACTCGAGTTTCCAACTGCAAACTCGAGTTTACATGATTTGTAAACTCTTGTAGATTTTCAACAAATAGCAAACTCTACTCAAAAATAAATATTGTAGAGTTTAAGAAATGATTTCATTTTGAAAAGGCTTCCCGCCAGAGGCAAACTCAAGTTTGCAACCACAAACTCGATTTTACACATTTGTAAACTCTTTGAAGATTTTCTCTGGAGTTTCCAACTGGAGTTTAAAGATCTCAGGCTCGAGTTTAAAATCCAAAATAGCCTGTCTTGCTCTCTGTCAGTAGCAAACTCGAGTTTACCTATCTAGGCTCGAGTTTAGCGCTGACAGAATGTTTTTTGAGTTGAAAATTCTTTTAACTTATAAAAAACATTCATACTTGTTTACAATTGTCAGTTATCATCAAAACACATAGAGAACTAGCTATATATATATATATATATATATATATATCAAAGGAACCAAGTGGTCTTGTGGTTGGGCCATTTGGCCACATGGAGGTATGGGGGGGGGGTAGGGGGTTTGAATCCCACCTCCCTCACTTTCAATGAATCTTTTTTTTTAAAAAAAAAAAACCACACCCCCTAAAAAAAAAACCCATTGCCGGTGGCCGGCGACGACGACCCTCATTTTTTAAAATTTATTTAAAACTAAGGGCAAAAGGGTAAATTCACCCGAATGGTGAATTTATAAATCCCCATATGGTCTTTGGTACCTTTAAATCCTTTAACAAATCAATAGACATTTGGGGGTTTTGCAAATTCATATGGGATTTTCCCAAAAACTAATATTAATTATTAAAAAATTGATATTGACTGTTAAATTTTTAATGGTAAAGGACAATATTGCTCTCATTTAACACTTCCAATGTAATATTGAAAAACAAAACTAGGGCAACATTGTTCCTAAGTAAAAACTTTCAGAGCATATTTATACCTTAACCCAAATTTTAAAAAACAAAAGAGTGTAATATAAAATACACTAGTGCAAAAAAGGGCTTTAAGACCGCCTCATTTAGACCGGACTATCAACGCCCCGGTCTTAAAGGTATAACCGGTGGCAGTTCTGTAAATATAAAGAACTTCTTATACCATATCATTTTCTCATAGGTCTTAAATATATTATCCAGACCTATCAAAAAAAAACAACCGGTCTTAGTTATTAAAAAAATTGAAATATCAATTACTTTATGGAGAAATCTCATACAACCGGACTTATATTTTATGCACTCCAAAATAATACGGAAAAATTTAAATATAAAGGTATTAAAGTTTTGAGACCGAACATATATAATAGCCAAAAGTTAGACTTTTAAGACCGGACATAAAATGCGGCCGGTACAAAAAGATTAAATAAAAAATTAATTAATTTTAAGACCGGAGTTATACAAAGACCGATCTTAAAGGTTAACTTTTAATACCGCATACTAATTTGTCCGTTCTTAAAAATAAGACGTCAAATATATGTTTCTTCGCGCGGAAGCTTTTATTACTCTCACTGAAGAACCTCTGTTCACGTTGCGAAACCCTTCCTGTTGCATTACCTCTCTTCCTCGCCCACGTACCATTAGCCTCTGTTACTCTCTCATTTGCTCAGGCATTCCTCTCTTCCTGTCTCGAAAATGAATGGTGAAAACGATTCCAGTCGTGTTCCTGGAACGCCAGTTACTGGTGTGACTGATGTGTGTCAGAACAAACCCTCTTCATCTCACAATGAGCCTCGTAAGTCGTAACTGCCGTGCACGCCGTGGTAGAAGTGGCACACGAATGATGGATGTATCCCTAAGTCGGACTTCTGGGACAAAGCTCGAGATTTAGTTTGATGAAAATTTGCAACCTGTCGGTCCTAATAAAAGCAAATATACTAGTTTTGTCGGCTATCTAGCACGCAGCAAGGTTAGCATCTTGATAGCTGAGTGGAAAAATGTGGACCTTTGCACAGTAAAGGAGTCTATTTGGGACACTATCCAGCTTACAAATGTTAGTTCTCTATTGGTTTTGATGATAACGGACAATTGTAAACACAGATGGAAGTTTGTCTTTGTTAAGTTGAAAAACTTACTATCAAAGGCAAACTCGAGTTTGGGTTTGGAAACTCGAGTTTTGACTTGACAGAGAATAGCTCTAGTTTTTGCAAAGATAGGCAAACTCGAGTTTTGACCATACAGAGAGCATTCAAGTTTTTCACAGACAAAGCAAACTCGAGTTTGGTTTTAACAAACTCGAGTTTTGGCAAGACAGAGAACTACCAATTTTTCAAAGATACCAAAACTCCAGTTTCCATTTGGAAACTCGAGTTTAGGATACACAGAGAGTTCTCTAAGTTTCCAAGCTTTGTTGGAAACTCGAGTTTAGTTTTGGAAACTCGAGTTTACAACATACAGAGAACAATGCTCAATTCTGAACTTGTGAAAACTCTAGTTTTGATTGAAAACTCCAGTTTTGACTTAACAAGGTTTTTCAATATTTTCTCATAAACGAAGAAACTCGAGTTTAGTTTTGGAAACTCGAGTTTCGGTCTTACAGAGAAGAACTCAAAGTGAGCAGAAAAGTTTTCATTTTTCAAAGATTTATGGAAACTCGAGTTTAGGCCAAGCAGAGAGCTCTGCTAAAATTGAACGTTTTGAAAACTCAAGTTTTGGAATGGAAACTCCAGTTTTGAGATTTTGGACTAAAACATGATTTCTCATCAAAAGTCTAAAACTCGTGTTAGTCACTTAATGACTCGAGTTTTGCACTATTCACAAAACTTGCTTCAAAGACCAAATCACGATATTCTTCTCTGGAATGAGAAAACTCAAGTTAAGTTTTGGAAACTCGAGTTTAGGCTTTTAATGAAAAATGAAAACTCCAGTTTTTAAGAACAAACTCGAGTTTGCATCGCTGAATTTGAATTTCAAGATGAACGAATTTGCGAAATCTTTGTGTTTGATCCTAATACTTTATATCATCACTCATTACTATTCCTAACTATGTTTAATCAGTTTGTTAGTGAGTTTCAGATGATTTAGAAAGGATTAAATGGAGAATTAGCATAAAGCATAAAGCATAAAGCATAAAGTGAAATCAGAACATTAAATGCAAAGTGCAGAAAACTTGCATCCTTTTGGACAATCATTCTCCACACGTTTTGAAGGAATTAATGTTTCCTTTCCATATCCAGTAGCTGCTCTTCCAACGGATTAAAAGTCAAGAAGTCAAGTCTGAACTTCTGTGCAGATGGATTAACCAAAGAGTAGAGAGAGAAGAAGACCAAACCTTCACTAATCCATCATCAATGTTGGCAACGGTCACATTATAGATTACAGCGGTCATTTAATGATCTCTAGCTATAAATAGATATGCATTCAATTCTTCTCAACAACCAATCTGCGAGAAAACGAAAAATCATTAAAGTTTCAAATACTCTTTGATTTTTCTTGTAAGAAGTATCTTTTGATACATTTGTACTTTAGTGATTATCCTATCCACTCTTAGAGAGAGTTTATTGATTGTAAATCATTCATTGTAAAGTATCTCAAGTCTGGGGACTTGGAGATTGGGTTATTGATTACAACTTGTAAGGGGGAGTAAGTTCTAGTGAGAGAATTACTCTTGAATTGCAGAGTGTGTAATCAATTGTGATAGTGAGAAATCCCAAAGAGTCTAGGGACTAGACGTAGGTCAATAAGTTAGACCGAACCAGTATAAATCCTTTGTGTCTTGCTTCTCTTCTCTATACTCTGTTCATCCATGTTTTGTCATCCGAAAAATAGAGCACTTCGAGAAGAATTTTAGAATCCCCAACTCACCCCCCTCTTGGTGATTCAGCTCCGCTTTCAACAAACACTGTCTCTGACTGTCAGAAGTTGAAAGACTCAACATTGTCTTATTGTGCTGATCGGTGGAGGAAGTTTAAGACCTTTCTAGCTAACAAGTATATTTTTGTTGAGGTTCGGCCTGACCATAATCCTTGAGACAAGTACACATTTATTGATGAACAAACTTGGCAACAATTTGTTCAGCTGCGAACCACTCTTGAAGCTCTGGTGAGTTTATATTTAGTTTTGTTTGCCCTTTTGTTTGCTTATTTCTGTGCGGGTATGTGAATGTTATTGTGTTCATCTAATCCTGTTAGTTAAATAGTTTGGTGTGTGAATAGAAGTATACATTTCTTGCCTTTGTCCTGCATCAGAGGAACATGTCCTAGTTCTATGCAAGTCTAATATGTAAACCGTGAAAAGGTAAAATACTAAGTAGGTAATTAGGGAAATAATAATGGCATAAGAGTCAATCCATTATTATAGTCTTAGTTCTGTTATAGTAGGTAGTGGTTAGACATTGTTGTTAGTTAATTAGTATGTTAACTGTGTAATGGTTTTGGTGCAAGGTGTTATTGGGCCTTAAGAGTCAAGCCGCTAACTATATATAACAGGTTAGTCTAATATGTGTATGAACCAGTTATGATGAATGAATAAATTGACTGAGTTAGCAGCAATTCTGCAACTCCATTTCCTTTGTTTTTCCCAATTTCTTCTACAATTCTACATCTTCCTTAAATAAAATGTTGAAACTTGATGAAGTGAACTTGACTAATGTTTGACGTTCATATCAAGCAGAAGTTCTCTAATTTATGTTAGTGACATGGCTGGAATTCATAATTGATAATTGCTTTCAATCCTGATTCACAGAAAAGAAGGGAACAAGCATAGGAGATCGGGAGAAAGAATGATTTCCCACATAGGGCTTCTCGCGGCGGATATGAAAAGGCCGAAAAAGATTTGATGGTAGCCAAGCGGAAGAGATTGGAAGATGAAGCTGAATCCAATCCTTCTGCGATAGTTAAGCAGCCATCTCCAATACGTCGCGAGGAGTTGTGGTTGTATATTCGGCAAAAGCCAAGCAGCACCTACACGAGTGAACAAACTCGTCTAGTTGTTGAAAGAATTGTAAGTATCAATATTGTTATTTTTTAGTTACTAAACATGTTTCATTACTAAGCTTCTCGTTATCTGTATCTTATAGGAAGATCTTAAAAAGAAAGAAGCAGATGGATCTTTTGTGTCAGATGGGAGGAATGATGTTCTGATCATTGCGACCGGAAAACCGGATCACTCGGGGCATGTAAGGGGGATTGGAGGGTGGGTAGGCCTAAAGCAATACTTTGGTAAATCCAAACGCCATAAACAAAGTATGGATCAGACGCTTGCCAAATTAAGTGAGGAAGCAGCGGCTAAAGAAGCGTCATTGACTGCAATGTTTCAATCCGAGATAAGCAAGATGAAGGAGGAGATGGAGAAAATGAAGTGTCTTTTGAGCTCTCGTCCAGAGACCAGTGTTCCATTCACACATTCAGCTGCACCTATGCAGCAGAGCACTAGAGGGAGCTGCATTGTTGGACGATCGAGCAACCTTGTGACCTGTATGTGGAGGATCGTGATAGTCATAGACGATTAGTTGCAAAAGGGACTGTCCACAACTTGGGATCAACTATACACCACCAATAAATGGTTGATGATGAAGTCAGAGTGTCAGTTGAAAAGGTGATCATTGATGCACTTGTCCCTCTCCCAACTGATCAGCTGATGCTTGTGAGTGATGTCAAGGGAACCTTCATCTCTTGGCCAATGAAGCTTGTAAATGTCTCTACTCCTCGTCAAGCTCCATCGATAAATCGTGGCCTGTCAATGAAGTAGTAGGCCTCCCTGATATTTTACCGGTTTACGTTGACCCCGAGGATTTAACGTCCCTGCTGCTTCCTGGAAAGGAGCTTACTAGTCCAATTGTTTATAAAGTAAGTATCTTCTTCTATGAGTACATAATTTAAATGCATCGTTTAGACGCATATACATATATACTAATTCCCTGATCGATGTCATTCTTGTAGGTTCATGCATCAAGAATTGGTTCAACAGGGCAGAATCAATGATTTTGGATTCTTGTGCCCAGTCTATACAAGTTCAACATCGTTGGAGGAGAGACAGCAGTACATATCAACGAGGTTGTGTGAAGTGAGAAGAAATGTGTACTTGTTTCCATACTACCAAGGGTACATATCATAATTCTTGTCTGCAATTCACTTAATTATGCTACATATATCACTGAGTACTTTACTGCTGTGAATTTTCAGCCACCATTGGCAGTTGGTCCTCATGTGCATGGAGGAGCATACAGTGGTCTTCTTATGCTCCACTCACAGCAGTCCGCGGCCTACGTTGAAGCAGACCATAAACGAGTAAGCATGTCATTTTGATTGTCTTGTCTGAAATCTCTACTGTGAATTTTCAGTGAACATTATTGATAAATTTCTGATTTTGATGATAGTGCCATGAGGACCTTCCAAATCTAGGTAAACAAAAAGCATACGTATGGTGCCAAATATCCTAAATGGCTCACACTAAAGGTTAGTACATATTTGGACACTGGTACACTGCCTTGTGAACTTGGTCAGTAAGCTATATATGGTCTTATATATATTTCTTGTTCTTTTTAGACCTGTCGGCAACCAAAGGGGTCCAACTTATGTGGTCCGTACGTAATAAAACACATATATGATATTATCATGGAAGGAAGGACTAAATTCATTGCAAAGGTAAATGTATTTGTTGTTACATATTATGGCTGAATTCAGTTCTGGCTTAATGTTACATATGAAATATGCACGTAAGTTAATTTTGTTTCTGTCTTTGATGTTACAGAGGTTTTCCTGTCCTGATCCCTTTTTTGATGATGAAGTAGAGCACATACGCAATGTGTTTTGTAAATATCTGTATAATGACCTAAATTAATTCATTTGTAAATAGAGTAAATACCCTTTTTGGTCCCTGAAATAACACGCGCTACCCATTTTGGTCCCTGAGTAAAAAAAATGTCATTTTTAGTCCTTAAACAGTAAAAAAAAGGTCCCTTTTAGTCCTTTTAGTCATTTTTGTGGGCATTTTAATCCCTCACAAATTCCCAAAAAATCATTTTTAGTCCCTAAAAATGACCGAAATGACATTATTTTTACTCAGGGACCAAAATGGGTAGAGCGTGTTTTTCCAGGGACCTAAAAGGGTATTTACTCTTGTAAATATATGTTGTAGCAACAATAATCTTCTGTAAATTTGTTTATTTTTTCGAACAATTCATTCATTTGTAAATATAACGCAATGTGTAATTCAATAATAAATTTGTTTATTTTTTCAAACAATTTTTTGTGTGTCCAATTTGGGTTTCTGAATGAATTGGATGGTGGATAAAGCTATTTAGTGTTTGAAATTTGAGGTATAGGATGTTGTAAATGGGCAATAAGAGACTCTGATGGAAATTCGTGAGTTTTAGGACCGGATGGTTTTTAAAGGTCTGGTCCTAAAAGTCTTCGTCTAATTCCAAACAATATGGCTAGACTTTTAGGACCGTATATTTGTTAAAAGTCTGATCTTAAAACTCTTCGTCTAATTCTAAACGATATGGCTAGACTTTTAGGACCGTATATTTGATAAACGTCCGGTCTTAAAAGTCTTCGCTTAGTTTAAAAATATGGCGAGACTTTTAGGACCATATATTTGTTAATTGTTCGCTCCTAAAAGTCTGGTCTTCAAATTCTTCGTTTATTTTAAAAAAATATGGTTTAACCTTTAGGACCGTGTAATTGTTAAATGTCCGGTCTTAATAGTCTTCCTTTAAATATAAATGGTGACTCGGTTTTCAAACAAATCATTAGGGTTCAAGACAACTGAGGTTCTGGCGTTCTGCTCAAGCTATGTCCTTCATTGTCGTCGTTTTTACCTCCCCTGTTTTTGAGCAGCATTATCGGTCTCCCTTTTCTTTGTCTTTTTTCTTTTTGTCGGAAAAAGAAGGAAGATAATGAAAAGGACATTGAAAATATTCAAAGCAGGGTGAGTTAAAACTGACGACAACGACGGTCCAACCTTGAGAAGAATTGTCACTGTGTTTGTTTTTATTCGAATAAGGTAAACGATGTTTTTGTTTTGTTTTGTATGGTCTTAACTGTATTCTACGAATTTTTAATGTTGGTCACACATGATGAGGACAATGTTTTGTTTATTTCCTTTTTGTCAGAAAAAAAAGAAGATAATGAAAAGTACAAGCCGATCGGAGATGAGAACTAAAAATTTTATTTATTATATTTTTTTATGTTGCCCAGTGAGGGGCAGCAGTAGTACATAAAAAAGAAAAAAAAACAAAACATAAAAATATCTAATCCTCCCCATCGTTGTCGGAGGGGAGGGAAGGGTCGGAGACGTCGTCATTAGAAGGATGGTACTCAACGTCATTGGCGTTGAGTACCGCGTTCAGCTTGTTGTTGACGGCGTGATAGACCTGAAACAGTTGGCCCAAGCGTCGGTCTATATGATCGATGTGGGCCACGAGGTGCTCCATCATCTGATAGAATGACGGGTTCGAAGGCAATGGAGGAGGGTACGGAGGTGGAAGAGGATTACGACAAAAAGGAGGACTTGGTGGTGGTGGAGGACCTGTTGGTGGTGGAGCAGCCATTACGGTGGAAGTTGTAGAAGTGATGGAGATGAATGTGAAGAAAGTAAAGTAACAACGGGTTTAAATAGAGAACCCATCCTGAACAATGTGAAACGCCGGAAACTTTAATGAGGAGACGCATAGTTCCTCAGAATATGAGGAGACGCCTAGTTGGGAAGTTTATGTGGAAGTCGAATAGACTCTGAATCATTCATTTGAACAGAGGGTAAGGATACGACTCTGCTATCTGAGTAATTTGAAAAGAATGAACTTTTAATACCGGATATTGTAAAAGATCCGTTCTTAAAAGTAATATTTTTTAAGAAAAAATTCTTACTTTAAAAAAAAATTGAATTGAAAAAAAATAAATAAATGAATTTTAAGACCGGATACAAGATAAAATATCGGTCTTAAAAGTAATTAAATTGAATGAAAAAATAAACAATAGACTTTTAGAACCGGATATTTATCAAAATACGCTCTTAAAGTAGAAACACTAAATTCATTTGTACCAATTGAATCTAAATTCTCATCATCAGTTGTGTATCTCTCCTGCTCTCTGCCTTTTTTTTTGTTGCTTTCTGCCCTTATTAACTCCTCACATTACCTCTCTGTCCTTATTAACTCTTCACTACCTCCTAACTCCTCACTACCTAGCTCTCTACTCCAAATGCTCAAAGCCTCGAATCATGGTTAGATACAAGAGAACTCTTCGTAAGGGTGCTCTTACACTTGAAGCTCGTGCCATCGTTAGATTATTATACGGTGTGCCTCCTCCAGCGAGAGTGCGTTCTATTATGACCGAAGATTCTCGGGTCGTTGGACCCATTGTTATTTCGGATATGAAGAGATTGCCGCACCCCCCTCCATCCTTCTACCGACCCTGTCCATGCTGAATTCCTCCGTATTCTTGATGGCGAAGAGATTGTCAGCCCCCTCCAGCCTTCAAACCATGAAGAGGTTCGTGCTCCCCCTCTCCAACCTGTTGGCCCCAGTGCACCTACCTCTGACCCCTCTCTTGTTTCCTTTAATGATGCATTGTGGCTGATGCAACAAAGACAGGAACTTGCTAATCTCCAGCGGAAAATTAATGTTGTTCACGCTGATATCGCTAAGGCATTGGACGATAATAAGCTTTAGGATGTATAGTCAGATTCTTGTTTTTGATAATTTTCAGCTTGTTTTTCTTTTGTTTTTTTTTCTTGTGTACGTGCATATTCTCCAGTAATGTATGAAGCATTAAGAACTAAGCTTGTGTATTTTTTTGTGGTTGTTCTCCAGTAATTAAAGAAGCTTATTCTCAAATTTTCCTTTATTTTATTCATTCAGTTGCTGCTGTGCTCGCCAAAGCCATTAAGACCGGATACTTTATAAGTAACTGGTCTAAAAAATATTTGACTTTTAGGACCGGATGTTCTATAAAACTCCGGTCTTAAAATTAAATGAATAATAAAAATTTAGGACAGGAGCCTTTTAAACCTCCAGTCTTAAAAATTTAATTATATCTTTAGGACCGGACAATTTATAATTAACCGGTCTTAATAAAATCCAAAAAGCTAAATAAGTGTCTTTGTCGCGTGGAAAATTAAATTTCCCTCTCTGAACTTCTCTTGTCGCGCCGAAAGTGATTACTTAGGTTCTATCTCCAGTGTTTGTGTGTTGCTTTGTCGCTGCTTCGCGTTGCTCTCTCGACAATCACTTTCTGGTTCCTTAGCTAAACGTCTATAAACCAAGCTGTAAGAGGTGTTTTGGTTATATAACTTTATGATTTTCCTGCTTATTGTTTGGGTTTTACATGGGTTGAACGAAATCGATGAAATGTTCTTGTGGGTTTCTCTGTTGTTAATGAATATTTTATTTTGAAGATTATATTTTCACTTTAGACCTACCCAACTGACAAACAAGTGTTTTTAGGTTACTCTTGTTGTCTGCAACATCAACGTTCGTGGTCGGAGAAGTAAGACTCAGCAAATGCTTTTGAATTTATATGCTACAGGTGAGTCCACAAGACCTTCATGCGATGCACTTAATTTCCTCGTCATGCATTTATTTTGCTTCTTGGATTCACTGTGATACATTTATGACCAAAAGTGATTCTTTGTTATGCATTTAATGGGCAAGTTTCTCCGTAAAAAAAAAAAAAAATAGAAGACATAACTGACATTGAGCATATATTTGCATTTGGAGTTGGCTTATTTTATATGCAATTTTCAATTTTTTCGGATTATGTATATTAAATCTTTTCGTCTATAGGAATTCTACTATGGATCACAGTTGGATAAATGCTTTACGGACGAGTGTTGAATATCAGAATGGGTTGAGGGAATTTATAGAATTTGCTAAACAAAATGCCCATGATGATAGGGGAAGTTTTATTGCCCTTGTGTAAAATGTTTGAATGAGAGGCGACTAAGTCCTAAAGTTATACACACACATTTAATTTGTGAAGGATTTTGTAAGACTTATACAGTATGGGTATGACATGGTGAAAAAGTGCCAAGTGGGTCTCATCATGGGGAAGTGGCTTTTGATGATAATGACACCGATATGGATGATCGCATAGAGGACATTATTCGTGATGTAGGAGAAGAGGCTTTTGAGAAATCACATGCATATGGTAATATGTGCAGTGATGCAGAGACGCCACTATACCCTGGGTGTAAAAAATACCAATTGTTGAACGCTGTATTGAAATTGGTAAGCTTGAAGGCACGTCATGGATGGAGCGACAAGAGTTTTTTTAGAAATGCTTGAGGCTTTTAAGGACATGCTTCTGGATGATAATGTGTTGCCGCATCGATAGTATGATGCTAAGAAAATACTTTGCCCACTAGGGATGAAGTACAAAAAGATCCATGTATGCTCGAATGATTGCGTATTGTATAGAAAAGAGTTTTAAGAGAAGCAGAATTGTCCGATATGTGAAACCCCATGGTACAAGTCAAATAAGGGGCTTGCAAAAGTGTTGTGGTATCTTCCAATCATACCAAGGTTCAAGCGGTTGTTTGCGAATGAAAATGATGCAAAAAATTTGAGGTGGCATGCAGATGAGAGGATTTCGGACGGAAAGCTTCGACATCTGGCCGATTCTTCTCAATGGAAGATGTTAGTTCTTATATGTTTTGATGATGACAAACATTGATTTTGTTGAATTAATAAACCGTTCAAAGTGTTTTAAAGTATTCAATGTAAAAGCATGCTCGAGCAGGGAACCAGCTTGCCCGAGCATCATCGGGTTAAAAATATAAGGAATACAACAACACATCTAGTGTGCCCGAGCAGCGAGTGAGTGATGCCCGAGCATAGTGGTCAAGTAGAGGTAGACAAATTCCCGAGCAAGTAACACACTCTCTTCTTTCTTTAGTGTTGCACATCTTATGCTCGAGCAAGAGTATAGAGTTTGCTCGAGCAGCGTCATTCGTTTCCTCAGTATTCGTCTCTGGATGGCTGATGCCCGAGCATGGATATAGCATGCTCGAGTAGCGTGCCCGAGCAAGGGAAAAAGCTTGCTCGAGTAGCACCGTTGATTTTCTCTCCTTTGCTCTCTGTATGCTCTGTGCCCGAGCAAGATTTTATCTTGCCCGAGCAACATGCTCGAGCAGGCACAACATCGTGCTCGAGCAGGCCTGTCGTTTGGTGTTTGAAACTCTTGGCCTCACCTATACCCGAGCATCATTACTAGCGTGCCCGAGCATGAGCGACACTTTCACTAGATCATGCCCGAGCATGAGGATTAGGTTGCCCAAGCATCAACGTTCACTAAAACCTTCTCTCTTCTTTAAAATAACCATGCCCGAGCAAGCACTTTTGAGTGCTCGAGCAAATGCTTGGTGTTGCCCGAGCATAGGTTGATACTTTGATTTTATAACACACTTCTTGGAATGATGCCCGAGCAAGCTTGAGGTCATGCCCGAGCATGGTCACTCTCTGTTCTGTAAAAAGAAGTATTTTTCAATTCAAATCTCATGGGTTATCTTCAAATCACTTGCTTGACTTATTGGATGTTATTTAATCAAAGCACTAATCATCATTTAAGCGTGTTACAGGTTGCTAAACATTGTTTTAGATGAAAAGCAAAGAACTCTGACAGAAGCATTAAATGCAGTTGCCATAGATGTGATATCCTCGGTAACTACCTTCTGAGCAAATGGAAAGCACTTACTAATATTCTCCTTTGCATTCAATGCTATTTCCTAACGGGCAAAACAAAAGGAATGAAGCGAATGTTGGAACTGTAAATCCACCTAGAATATTTGAACGACGAAAAATGTTAACCGAGTGTCATCTGTGTAACGGAAAGATTTGAGACTCACAACGGTTAATCTTCAAGCTTCTCCAATGTCCATAAATATTTCAACTATAAATACTGGAAGCATTGAATTCGTCAACTACCCCGAAACGCTGTGCATTCAATTCGATTTTTTTACAACTACTATTGTTTCATTAATATCTTTGGATATCTTGTGTACTTCAGTGTTTATCTTTTATCTACTCGTGAGGAGTTTCTAAACACTTATTTCGATCATTGTTTTGTAAAATCTTAAGGTTATGGAACCTTAAGTGTGGGTGTACAATTACAACTTGTAAGGGGGAGCGAGTCCGATAGTGAAAGGATTGTCCTATACAGTGTGTGTAATTGTGTTCTTTTGAAGAGTTAGTGGAAATCCCAAGGTGTGCTTGGGGACTGGACGTAGGTCAAAGTATTAGACCGAACTAGTATAAATTGCCTCGTGTCTTTTCCTGTTTATCTGTGTTCATCTTTATCTGTGTGGCTCTTACGATAAAAATTTGAGATCACCTATTCACCCCCCTCTAGGTGATATTCCATCTTCAGAAGAAAATCGATCAATTATTTCTAAACTTCGGCGAAGAACCTAAGAACCTTAGGCTTGCCCTTAGCACGGATGGCATGAATCCCTATAGAAGCCTTAGCAGCATACATAGTTCATGGCCTGTACTCCTAATTATTTACAACTTATCTCCTATGTTATGCATGAAACAGTTGAAGGAGTTGTGGGAAGAAGGTGCCGATGACATTGATGTTTACCTTGAGCCCTTGATCGACGACTTGAAGGAGTTGTGGGAAGAAGGTGCCGATGTTTTTTACTCTTTCAAGAAGGAGGTCTTTAAAATGAGAGCCATGATATTTTGTACTATAAACGACTTCCCAACATATGGGAACTTGTCAGGGTATAGTGTATGTAACACCCCAAATTCCATACCATTTAGTGTGTTCGTTGACACGTAGTTTTAGAAAAATCAACGGAGAGCATGCACTAACGTTTGGACAATGAGTAACTGATATAAAATGCTCAGACATATGCTGGTTAATTAAATATCCGAAGGAATATTCATGTGATACAATAATACAGGACTTGTATAATTACATCTCTTGAATAGTAACTATACATCCTTAAACCAAGCCTTATCTAGACTTGTGGCTTAGAACCCAATACAGTTAATCAAACGTATTGGCCAGGACGGATTTTAGTCAAGTGGAAGTCTCCCCGTCTTTCACGGCGACTTATGACTGAACCACAAGACCAACCGTTCCTTAGACACCAAATGGTTTGAAATAACTTTATTGAATTCATGCCAAAAACTAAGCCTCTACTGCCCTTCTTCGGACTCTTGTCTCGAACGGTGCCTTTCCACGGCTTCGTCCATCAGTGCCTCTTCAAGGCTCCGTCCATCGGTGCCTCCTCCGGTTTAGGTTGCTTTCCCGAACTATTAGTCAAGGCTAAGATTCAATCGAAATTGAACCCCAGGTAACAGTTAACCTCTATAGCAGATATAACAATATATGATAGATATTCAAAGTTTGGAAAACCATCAATCATGAATCAAAAAATCATATATAATCATACAAGATATAGACGATTAAAGTTACCAGTACGCGATCATACCTTTTCACCGTGTAATTACCAAAACGCTCGTCCTTTGAATCCGACTCCAGACTTCCCGGATATCCTATACATTATCGTTGGATTATTTCCTTTTCCATAACTTATATGATATTTCAATTAATACCATATTTCCTAGAATAATATAAAAAAGGAAATTTTCACCTATTTTGACATTTCTACCCTTGGTGGATTTATTATCCCACTTTTACCCTTATTTTCCTTAAAAACGAAATATTGGATTTTATGGGCAGATTTTCCAGCAACTTTGAAAAATCATAACTAATTCTACAAAATTCATTTTTGAGTGATTAAAAATTTCTCATGACCCTTTACATGTCTATATTCAAGGAAAAATATTCTCAGAAGCTAGAACATCAAGAATAATTCCCAGGTTTAACGTTTTCAAATACTGTTCAGAGTTAATCCCAGAAAACAAGGCTTATCTTCAAAAATTCATATCTCCTTGACCAAAGATCAAAACGTTTCATAATTTATATATTTAGAAATATCTATATGTCTAATTTGTTCCTGTAAAATTTCATGATTTTTGAAGATCACTTGATACATAAAATAATAGCCTCAATTTCGCTGACTCCAGAAAAACAGCAAATCAAAATTTTGCCAACAATTTGCTACTTTGATCTTCAACTTCCAAGAATTTTGCTCCACCATAATTTCCATCAAATTTTCGAAATAGAATCATTTTTAACCATAAAAACATGAAAATAAAACTACTTTGGAAGATTCAAGATCAAAACACAATTTTAACTATGAATTTAAAGACTAAAACTTCAAGAACTTACTTGATCCTTGCTTCTACTTCTTAAAGCTTCTCCACACTCACTCTCTACTCACTATATTCAGATCTTGTTTCTTGTTTTGGTGTGAAGATTATGAGAGGCAAGCCCTCCTATTTATAGGAAAATGTCAATGCATTTTTCTTCATCCATAAGCTTTCTTTTTCTCTCCTCTTCATTCCACCAAAACCGTCTCCCCACTCTCTCTCTCTCCTTATCCTCTTACACTTCATAAATGCCTTATCTTATCCTCTTCCAACTTGTCCCCCCAAATTATCCCATGTGCTCTTAGCTTAAATAATATCTAGATTTAAATGCAATTAATCTCCTTCTTCCTATCCAAGCTAAACCGTCCCCCTCCTTTCTCCTTGGCCCATGAATTGTGCTTCTTATGTCTCTCATATCTAGTGTTTAAAGCCTCCCATTGGTTCATTCAAATTCACAAGGATTTAGCTTAATTGTTTAATTAGAACCATTGGATTTCACTTTATTAAACTTAATCTTAGCCTTCCATTTGTGTTAGAAAAATCATACTACTATTGAAGATTTTTTCATTTACTTCACATGTGCTCTTATATTATAATATCTTGATTTAAATAAGATAAACTTCCTCCTCCATGTGCAAATCGTCCCTCTCCATTAATTGAGGGGTTGATCACTTTTATTCTTCAATTAGCATCCAATTGAAATGTTTAAATGCCCTATTGATTACATGTTTCATTGGTCAATTGATTTATTAGCTAATCATGATCATTAGTGTTTTAATTAATAAGTTTAATCCCTTCATCTTTGGCCCTTAATTTATGCTTTTTAATTTGTCTCTTGATTAAATTGAAGATTTACAAAAATTATTTTAATTAATGCAAGCTTAATTGCCCATTAGTTTTTGCTACTTTCCTTTAACTTGTTTAAGTGTTTTCATAACATTTTATTGCTGCTTCTAGCCATAAATAATCATCATTTTATGTGCTATTTATATTACATTTAATAGTAGAGTAAGAATACAATTACCGACTCTGTACTCTGGATGATCCTTTCACACTAGGACTCACTCCCCCTTACAAGTTGTAATTGTACACCCACACTCAAAGGTTCCACAACTTGAGATTTGATCACTAAACAGATAATCAAATAAGTGTTTAGACTCTCTCACAGAGTAGATGAATAATAATCAGTGAAGTACATAATCGATCATCACACTCTCTACTAAAAACTATATAAACATTGAGAAACAGAGTGTATGAACTATCGACGGTGAAGTAGTAAAATCATTTCGTTGGCTTCGTTGATTCATTCATCAATCGTCGTCACCTCTTCCGGTTTGAAGACTTCGCAATTTATAGGTTATTGTGTTTCGACCGTTGCCAGCATTCGACCGTTGGAGAAGCTTGAAGATTAACTGTTGTGACTCTTGAATATAACTGTTAGACATATAAAGCTTCGTTGGTCACTTTCGCCGTTAATGATTTTGGTCTTCGAAAAACATTCTTCATTCCTTTTGTTTTGCCCGTTGAGAGACAACTTTTAATGTGTGAGCGGAATATCAGTAAATGCTTTACATTGATCAGAGAGATGGTTGCAGAAGATATCACTTATTTTGGCAACTGCATTTAATGCTTCTTTGACACACATTGCTTTATGCAAATTTGTTGTTAATCCATGATAAAATCATCTGAACTCATTAGCAAACTGATTAAAAGCAATTAGCAATAGTAATGAGTAATGATATATAGAAATGAAATCACACACGATGATTTAGGATTTACGAAGACGGTAATTTTGAAAGCAGAGATGATCATGCTCGAGCATCCTTGTTTGTATGCTCGGGCAATAATCTAAGCTTGCTCGGGCAAGCTTCTCTTGGTGCGTTTTAAAGAAATGATTTTTATCGTTGATGCTCGAGTAAGACAAGCTTCATGCTCGGGCATCATTCACCAATGTCGCTAGTGCTCGGGCATCCTTGATATGCTACTTGGGCATCGTTGAGACAGAGAGAAAAAATGACTTAGAAGTATACTTGCTCGAGCAACACGCTGTCCCTGCTCAAGCATGGTGCTCAAGCATGTCATAGTCATGCTCGGGCACGAGTCATTCAGAGGCGAAGAAAGAAGAGTTGATTGATGCTGCTCGGGCACACTTTTACCTCTGCTTGAGCATGGTGCTCGAGCAAGCCTATCACTCTGCTCGGGCATAACTCTTCAATGTGCAAATCTTTTGCTATCTGCTCGACGATGCTCGGGCAAGCCAGATTCTCTACTCGGGCACACTTCTATTCTTGAATCTTCTAATCATGCGTTAACAAGAATAATTATCTCCAGTACAAAGCTCAAGTTCCAGTATGTAGAGACTTTCAAGAAACAAGAATATTGATAGCACAATAGTCAATTTCCCGTGAGCGTAACGTCTTTGATATAGCTTCAATTTTGGCAAACCACACATGCTCATAAATATCTTCAAGTATTCTTTCCAATGCAAGAAGAATCAGCTCCAAACTCATTGCATTTCGTCCATTATCATTAGATGATTGGAGGTTGTTCTTGACCAACATTTTTTGCAACATTCTGAACTGACCATCCACTTTCGAGGGCCATATCTCCTTGGTCTGAACTCCGTTTTGGTTGGTTCAACTCTTGATGGAAATCCATTTGATTATAATTTCATATTCCACTGATTTCAACTCAATTGGATTTGTAATGTGTGTGATATTCTCAAATTACCGAAGCTTGGTCTGCTGTGTGACGTTGATTTTACTGTCATCTTCCAAAATTCATAGATCTCTCATATGACCTCCTTTGGGCTTGAATCTTATGTCAAAATGACGCATTGGAAGTCTAGTTTCAAAACAAATTGGTTTCACCACAATCAGACTTCTGGTTTGTGAGATATCGTCTAAATACCAGAGGTCGCCTGAAACAGAGCTGAACAGAGTAGCTGGAAAAAAAACGACCTTGCTCGAGCAAGCATTCTTCTCTGCTCGAGGATGCTGCTCAAGTAGGCATTTTTATGCTCGAGCAAGAGCGGATTTTATGCCTGATAAGTGCTGGAAATGTACCGTGCTCGAGTATGACTTTGTTGTGATCGAGCATGACTTCAGGAATGCAATTGTAGCTTATTTTAACTCCGTTGAGCCATTCCAACTTCCATATCATCGTGGAGACTTCTAGAATCAATCTAAAAATTTGTATAATGATTTTCTCATTCCATTTAACAAGTTCTTATTTCTTTCTTCTTCTCTTGATCATTCTCCATAATTTAACTCTTTCTTTCTTATCTTCTCTTCTCTTCATCATTCTTCATAATTTAATTTGAACTAATCATTCTTTGTGAGTTCTTCCTTCTTCAATATTTCCTCTTCTTCTTGATTATTCCCAAAATACTTTGATAACTTCTTGCTTCCTTGACACTTTCTGTAATTTCTTCTTTCTGTAATCTTTTATCTTCTTGACTAATCTCTATAATTCTTCTTGAACTAATCTACATTAAATACATAGTAGTTAGTCAATGTAGAAGATAAATATATTATACAATCTTTTTGCTCTTAATAATGACATCTATATAAGTCATCATCAAAACTAATCATATCCAACATTCTCCCCCTTTTTGATGATGGCAAATACTCTAAGAAAAATATGTATGAATATGATAATACATTAGGCCCAACATATTTTTCTTGCTATTCTCTCCCCCTTATTTGTCATTTGCAAAAAGTTGAAGTAAGGAAGAAATATATGTGGAAAGGCAAATATGAAAACAAGTTAGAAATGACTTGTCTCTCCTTAACCATATGTCAAGAAAACAATTTTCTCTCCCCATTTTTGAAAGTCTTTTGATATTGAATGGGATGCAATTTGGAATGTTTTTATGAAAAAAAAAATTGGAGAGATTTTTAAGAAATCTTTCACAATTAGAACATATTGATACCAAACATGTGCAAAATATTCACTTAATATAAAAAGGTAGAGATTAGAAATGCTCATGTAGGTTCTGCAAATTGATGAATGAGCGATGAAGTCCATTTGCTTTCTTTCTTTTTGTGTGAGATCCGTGATGTGCTCTGAATAGCCTTTGAGATGTGGAATGAGACTAAAGTACTGGCTTCTTGAGTTGTATCTCATATGAATGAATATGGTCAGTACTCAACTTCCATCTTCTGCCATTTCTTCATGGAGCTCTTCTATAAAGCATATCTCAACTTCAATGATGGAACGTGAAAGCATTATTTCTCAATTTGATAGTTTCTCCTTGTAGTGCATCAAGGAATATCCACATACAGAATGAGATCTCCAGCTACAAATTGAAAATTTTCTTTGCAAAAGAGATTTGTCATTGCAACCAGATATCAAAGTATCCCTTTCTATATGATATTTTCAAATTATGATAATGAAAGGAAAAATGATATTAACTCATCATCAAAACTAATAAAACATAGTGAATGCAGATGAGCATGTTTAAAAGGGTTTTCTTTCAAGTAAAGGAGATGAGTGTTTAAGATATAAAACACATGTGATATAAAGCTCCCTCTTAATGAATGCATGAAAAAAATATGAAACTCCCTTTAATGATACCAAGTAATAATGTGACACCAAATTTGGGTGAACTTGAAATTGGTATGAAGAGGTCACTTATACTTTTATGATGATAAAAAAATGTTTAAAGCATAAGGATCATTTTAAAAATGAGTTTGCTCAGGCTAAATTTCATAAAATAAGATGGAGTGAATGAAATCAAGTTAGGCTAGCATGATTATGATTTATGCATGTTACAATGCCTCACTCAAGTAATATTGTAATTATTTGAGTTATAATCCTCTGTAATCCATAGATGCACTGACTAGCCACTATCTGATGATGTGATCAATACTGAAGATTTCCCAGATTTGATGCATAAGGATGAGTTTCTGTGAAGTTTTGGTTGATCAATTCATAGAGTTGTCTAATCTTGTCATTTACTGAAGGGTTGAACTGAATATTGTTTGTGGCAAGCTTAGTGTTGAAGTTCCTTTCCCACATAGCTCGAGTGGTTACTCATGTGATGTCCATGATTTTGTAGCCATCACTTGTAGTTTACATGAGAGAACCTTACAAGCTTATCTTCCTCTGTTTATCCCTATTTCCCAATGCTAGAACAGAGGATTCTGCAAAACAAATATATGCTTTTTGGTACCCGATGTTTCTTGGGTCCACACAAGATTAGACATGACAACTTTTATGCTCTTATAATTTAACCATATGATATTTGAGCAAAGAGTAGAACAATCAAAGATCAAAAGGATAATTTTACCGAATCGGATAAATTCAAACCAATGAATCAAATAGGGTAACAACTAAATGATACCAAGAATGTTATTTCTCAATGACAATTTGGAAATACACTTTAAGTAGAAAATATGTCATTGATAAAATGCATATAATTTTGATCAAAGAGCATAGAAAATATTATCCATAAAGATAAGCATTTATCAACTCACAGTTCATGAATGAGATTAGATTTTTCAAGAATGATAATGAAATATGCAAATAGTTTCAAATCTCAAATGTGCTTTCATATATAAAAAAAAATGTATGGAAGATTCATTTTTGAAATATGTTTAAAATCGTTGCTCACTCTAAACATGGTGGAAGTCAATAGGTTTAATGGATATATCAGAATATATCATAATGCTTCAGTTTTGGAAAACATGTCAAACATTGAAGTTAACATGGAGAAGAATTTCCCCATGAGCAAAGGTCATATGGATTATGCATTAGCAAGACATACTTAGCACAATAGAGATACGTATGCATAATGACTTTGCTATGACGAAGAGATAATCTTGCCTCTTAGAATTGAATCTAGAAATATAAGAATAGTCAAGGCAAGAATATAAGTATACAGATATAGTTACTCAAAATATGGATGAAGACAAATGTTGATGAATTTGAGAAACAAAATAACTGCTAGGATTCATGGATGATGAAGCATGTACTCATTAGTCCAAATAACTAGAGTTCCAGAAAATCATCCCAGTAGGTTATTCCACTAATGGTTAATGTATTAACATTCAATGCACTAATGAACATTTATAAATCTTGGAATAACTCAGCCAACTAGGAAATTATGCTTAAAGCATAACAAGTTCACAAATTAAATTCTTTTCTTGAAGATAGACTTGAAACTCATATATAAGATCAACTTGTTAAACATGAGGTCCAACTAATCAAAGAATACAGAATGAGGAGTTCAAGTATCGTATTAAATACCAAAGATCAATATGTGAATGACGGAGAAAACTCAACTGGACAAATTAGAAGCATATCTGACATTCAACATTCAAAGAGTTGACTTCCGATTTTGAAATTCTATTTGAATGCAATCAAAGTATGAATACTTTTCAAACAATCTAAAAACATAAATTCAAAAAGTTATGCACAAGTTCATTTATGGTCCATTTAGCAATCTAAAAACATTTTAAAAACATAAATGATTGATTGCTAATGGAATGCAATAATGGACAAGTATTCATTACCCAAATATGAATTTCATATAAACACAATATAGGGTAAGGTTAAATATCACCGTAATTCATATTGTCCTTGTAGTAGCTTGCTTGGTCAATGGATTGATGTAGATAACTCTTTTTCCGAAGTTCACCATCAACATTAACCATAGCTTGTTTAGCTTCCTCAAGAATTGAAATATTTCTCTTTGTTGCATTCTTGAGAAGCTTTTTCTTTGATCCTATAGAGACATATAAACCATTTTCTCCCATGGTATCCAACTGTGCTTAGATCCATTAATTGTTAAGCTTGTAGGGATCATAACATAATTCATATGCTCTTACGAGAATAATCAAATCAGAACAATTGAGCATAATGAATTAAACATGACTTTATGCATAAAGAATTAAATCCATGAGCATTGCAATCTCTTTGAAAAATAAATCAGGATGTGGAAACCCAATTTTTAAATAGTTTGCAATGCTCATTCCTCAGGTTACAAAATATAAAACCTCAAAGAATATTTCAGATGATAGCAAGGGAGTTTTACCATTGTATACCATTGCCTTAGGTACTTGAAGGATTGCATTCGCTCACCCAATTTATCATTCGTTGATACTTTGTCTTTTTAAATTTAGTCCTGGGATCAAGCAACGCTTTCTCACATGATGTAGACTGCAAGAATTTTTTCCCTTGTGCACAAGAGATCCTTCTTTCCTTATTCTCCTCAAGATAGTTGAATGGTACTTCATGGTAGTCCATTCTTAAGGATAAGTGAATTCTTCTTACGGGTGTCCATTACTTCTTATGATTTGACTTTGTAATTCTAGCAATGGATGCTCTAAGAGTTCTCTTGCTTGATATAGATGCTATGATCTTCTTCCTTGGTGCATGAGAAACTCTTGGTTTCTACTTCCTCTTCGCTATACCTTGATGTCCATTTTTTTGGAATCAATCTGCACACACAAGGCACTAGATGGACATTTTGGTACCCACTTATACTTGGGTCCTTGATCGTTAGTATTGGACTTTGCTTGTCCTTTTGGAACCCAAACAAATTTATTCCTCACATTATAATTTCTTTTAATATAGCATGTGTGAGAAATATGATCATATTTACCACAATAATTGCAAACAATAGAATGATGCTTATTATGAACTATTTTGCAAGAACTGTGCTGATCAAGAGGATGCAATATCAAATGACCCATATTTGTAAATACTTTCTTCCCACAAGATTTTCCAGCACGATTGAAATCAGTTTTGCTTTTCAAAATAGAGTCAGTAATCGGTTGGAAAACAATTTTATGAAAATGTTCAAAATCACTTTTCTTAACTACAGAGGAAGGGTTGGAGTTGTTTACCAAATGTGCATTTTGAGCTCTAGATAATGTTTTACCATATTCGTGCATGATGAGCTCTTCCAGGGAATCCTCATTCTCTTGTTCTTTCATGTTGACTGGATCATGGAAGTGTTCTAAGATTTCTCCATCTTCATCCTCAACTTCCAATTGTTCATCAATCATGGATATACAACTCATAGTTTCAGATGAATTTCCAACAATATCAACTTCAACATATTCGTTAGATGCATATATAGAATCAAGAGTATCCCATATATCTTTAGTACTAGAGCAAAATTTGATTTTCACAAAATCATTTTCGGTTAAAGCACTATACAAAACTTTCATTGCTCTAAGGTTCAAAGAAATCATTTTCTTTTCTTTTTCTGTCCAATCCTTTCTCGATTTGAAATCAAAGACATTTATAAAAACATTCCACATATCAAAATCAAATACTTTAATAAAACTAGTCATTCTAGCTTTCCAAAACCAAAACTCAATATCTTCGAAAAACGGTGGAACAGTATAATCAAAACCTTCCGAAAACGATCAACACCCCAAGCCAGCCATTGACAACTCTTGAGACTGTTAAGTCATTTAAACAAGAGCCTAGCTCTGATACCAAATGTTAGACTTGACTATCACCCAAGAGGGGGGTGAATTGGGTGTCGGATAAAACTTTTGAAAACTTAGAAAATCTTTTCACAACTTACTAAAGGAGGTTTGAATGACAGTAATAATTTATAAACCGATAAACAGTCATTCAAAACACAAATGTTGAAATGTAAGAGTTTAGGGAAGAGAATATGCAAAGAGAGATTTATACTGGTTCGGCCCAATCCTTGACCTACGTCCAGACCCCAAGCTGCACTTTAGATTTTCCACTATCTCCTTGTTTAACCAGGCACAAGAGAAAAGCCTTTACAATCTCTTTCCGAGATATCCTCTTACGTACTGTAAGAATACAATTACCGACTCTGTACTCAGGATGATCCTTTTACACTAGGACTCACTCCCCCTTACAAGTTGTAATTGTACACCCACACTCAAAGGTTTCACAACCTTGAGATTTGATCACTAAATGGATAATCAAATAAGTGTTTAGATTCTCTCACAGAGTAGATGAATAATAATCAGTGAAGTACATAATCGATCATCACACTCTCTACTGAAAAGTATATAAACATTGAGAAACAGAGTGTATGAACTATCGACGGTGAAGTAGTAAAATCATTTCGTTGGCTTCGTTGATTCATTCATCAATCATCGTCTCCTCTTCCGGTTTGAAGACTTCACAATTTATAGGTTATTGTGTTTCGACCGTTGCGAGCATTCGACCGTTGGAGAAGCTTGAAGATTAATTGTTGTGACTCTTGAATATAGCCGTTAGACATATAAAGCTTCGTTGGTCACTTTTGCTGTTAATGATTTTGGTCTTCGCAAAACATTCTTCATTCCTTTTGTTTTGCCCGTTGAGAGACAACTTTTAATGCGTGAGCAAAATATCAGTAAATGCTTTACATTGATCAGAGAGATGGTTATAGAAGATATCACTCGTTTGGGCAACTCATTTAATGCTTCTCTGACACACAAATTTCTTTATGCAAATTTGTTGTTAATCCATGATAAAATCATCTGAAAATTATTAGCAAACTGATTAAAAGCAATTAGCAATAGTAATGAGTAATGATATATAGAAATGAAATCACACACGATGATTTAGGATTTACGAAGACGGTAATTTTGAAAGCAGAGATGATCATGCTCGAGCATCCTTGTTTGTATGCTCGGGCAACCAAGATGTAAATACGTTGTAAGTGGAGATCATCGTTGTATGCTCGGGCAATAATCTAAGCTTGCTCGGGCAAGCTTCTCTTGGTGCGTTTTAAGGAAATGATTTCTATCGTTGATGCTCGAGTAAGACAAGCTTCATGCTCGGGCATCATTCGCCAATGTCGCTAGTGCTCAGGCATCCTTGATATGCTGCTTGGGCATCGTTGAGACAGAGAGAAAAAATGACTTAGAAGTATACTTGCTCGAGCAACACGATGTCCCTGCTCAAGCATGGTGCTCAAGCATGTCATAGTCATGCTCGGGCACGAGTCATTCAGAGGCGAAGAAAGAAGAGTTGATTGATGCTGCTCGGGCACACTTTTACCTCTGCTCGAGCAAGCCTATCACTCTGCTCGGGCATAACTCTTCAATGTGCAAACCTTTTGCTATCTGCTCGACGATGCTCGGGCAAGCCAGATTCTCTACTGGGGCACACTTCTATTCTTGAATCTTCTGATCATGCGTTAACAAGAATAATTATCTCTAGTACAAAGCTTAAGTTCCAGTATGTAGAGACTTTCAAGAAACAAGAATATTGACAACACAATAGTCAATTTCCTGTGAGCGTAACGTCTTTGATATAGCTTCCATTTTTAGCAAACCACACATGCTCATAAATATCTTCAAGTATTCTTTCCAATGCAAGAAGAATCAGCTCCAAACTCATTGCATTTCGTCCATTATCATCAGATGATTGGAGGTTGTTCTTGACCAACGTTTTTTGCAACATTCTGAACTGACCATCCACTTTCTAGGGCCATATCTCCCTGGTCTGAACTCCATTTTGGTTGGTTCAACTCTTTATGGAAATCCATTTGATTATAATTTCATATGCCACTGATTTCAGCTCAATTGGATTTGTAATGTGTGAGATACTCTCAAATTACCGAAGCTTGGTCTGCTGTGTGACGTTGATTTCACTGTCATCTTCCAAAATTCATAGATCTCTCATATGACCTCCTTTGGGCTTGAATCTTATGCCAAAATGACGCATTGGAAGTCTAGTTCCAAAAAAAATTGGTTTCACCACAATCAGACTTCTGGTTTGAGAGATATCGTCAAAATACCAAAGGTCGCCAGAAACAAAGCTGAATAGAGTAGCTGAAAAAAAAACGACCTTGCTCGAGCAGGCATTCTTCTCTGCTAGAGCATGCTGCTCAAGTAGGCATTTTTATGCTCGAGAAAGAGCGGATTTTATGCCTGATAAGTACTGGAAATGTACCGTGCTCGAGTATGACTTTGTTGTGCTCGAGCATGACTTCATGAATGCAATTGTAGCTTATTTTAACTCCGATTTGAGCCATTCCAAATTCCATATCATCGTAGAGACTTCTAGAATCAATCTAAAAACTTGTATAATGATTTTCTCATTCCATTTAACAAGTTCTTCTTTCTTTCTTCTTCTCTTGATCATTCTCCATAATTTAACTCTTTCTTTCTTCTCTTCTCTTCTCTTCTCTTCATCATTCTTTATAATTTAATTTGAACTAATCATTCTTTGTGAGTTCTTCCTTCTTCAATATTTCCTCTTCTTCTTGATTATTCCCAAAATACTTTGATAACTTCTTGCTTCCTTGACACTTTCTATAATTTCTTCTTTCTGTAATCTTTTATCTCCTTCTTGATTAATCTCTATAATTCTTCTTGAACTAATCTACATTAAATACATAGTAGTTAGTCAATGTAGAAGATAAATATATTATACAATCTTTTTTCTCTTAATAATGACATCTATATAAGACATCATCAAAACTAATCATATCCAACACCCGTGATAGCATGAAAAATTAATTTCAAGTAAAAAAAAAAACAAGGTTTTTAAACCTGGATCGGTCACTAAACCAGTCGAGGTACTAGGTCATGGGTTAAACCGAAGTCAAATTGAAGTTAACTGGGGCTAAACCGATAAAAAAGTGAAAATTTTAGGATTACTAATATGAAATTAATAAGATACCCATAAATTAAAAATTAAGGCTACAAACTTAAAACTTCAAAGAAACTCTAGCAAATTGATCTCTTCCTTCCCTCCTCTATGTCCTATGCCCTGGCGATGTGATGATCAACAATTGTAATCATGGGAGGATATACAATATTATATTGATTTTTTTTAACCAAAAAAAAAATCACAATTCACGGGCAGAACCAAACTTAGAGAAACACATCATATCAAATGTTAGAGACTTTTTTCCTTTCTTTATAGCTTGAAGTCTTGAACTTTATCTCTACTTGATGGTCTTTTATTTTCGGGTGGTACAATGCTTAGCAGTTTGAAGCTTTCAAACAACAAGCATCATCTAGTCACCCTGAATTTTCTAATATCTTTCTTTGTCTCTTACTTCCATATTTTCTACTTAAAAACCTTCCTCACTTCATTCTCTAATATGATTTTTCAAGAATTGTTCAGTGAGTTGTATCTCCTTGACTGATTATTCTCCATCTCTTCTCTCTCACCTTTTTTTTTTAACTTCTTCTCGCCTGTGTTCTTGAGGTTTTAGGCGAATAAAACGTGACTCGGTAACCTGCCCAACCCAGAGGGTTCTATGAGTTACTCCCAAGTTGAGCTGATTCACGTTGGGTTACCCCAAGTCATATCACCGAGTCTTGGAATAAACCGGACCGGACAAGTAGCCAAGTGGCCAATTAAGTGTGGGTTTTCAGAACCATGAAAAAAAAAAACTAGTAAAAAAATTGTTAACCTTTCTTTGGCCAACATGAAAAACTGTTAATCTACTTTTCAATTTTTTTAAAAAAATTTTCAATTTGTAAAAATTTTCCACCCCCAAATCCCTCCTAATAGTCCGGGCTTTAAGGGTTTGTTTGCTGTGAGAGATTCAAAAGAGTGCGGACGAGAGGAAAAAAATTTAAGTTGAAAGTGGAGTTGTAAAATTTTAATAAAGAGAATTTGTAAAATAAAAGATTAAGAAAAATTATAAAATTTTTAACCCAAATTCTCTATTTAAAAAAAAAAAATCAACTCAAAAAAAATTTCCTTCCCCTTCACTCTAATTAAGTGACTTTTTTATATGATAAAACTGTTACATTAAATTTGAGCATAGTTAGTTGTTCAGGACGTTTTGCTTTCCCAAACAGCTTTTCCTCTTTTCTTTTTGTTTTTTGGGAAAATCACAAAAACAATTTAAAAATAGGAAATGACAAGATGTTGTTTCAAATATTTAAAATGATGTGTTAGGTTTGATTTGTTCTTTTTGAAATTAAAAGAAAATGCCAGTGCCGGAGCTCTCATGGCTGACCGGCCGGGCGCCAACATCGGAGCTTTGGCGGGAATAATTATTGGTAAAATAACAAGATTTGTCAAGAAATTCATGACGTTTCAATATGTTTTAACAACTTTTGTTTACCAAGTAACAAATCAAAACTATAAGGTTTTTCACAAGTGGCATTTCATTAAATTTTGTTACTTGGCGCTGGCATGTGTATGTCACCATGGTGGGGGTGGGGGTTCCTTTTTTTTAAGAAAAATACACACACACATATGTAAGGGTATTTCTCTAATTTCAATTTAATTTAAAATATGAAAAATTATGTACTCACACTCATCCAATATTATGAATATTCAAAATAACATGTTTTCGTCCTTCAGTATTTTTAAAGTTATTTTATTGGGATTTTCCCTTGTTTATTTACATTCAAACAAAAATTTGTTTTTCTATACTATATCTTCCATTATGGCAGATGCACTGGTAAGTTAGAGACTAGTCAAGTGGATGTATTTGTTAGAAGTTGTTAGAAGTCAGTTAAATAGATGTTCCATGTGTACACTTATCACTCTGCTGTATCACCTCCTAAAGCCATCTGTACTGGCTCTATATAAACATTGTACTGATAATAATAAAGATATAATCGAGATCCGATTCTTTCTGAGTTTATCTCTTGCTTCTCTATTCTTCATCTCTAATTACCTTATTCTAGTAGCATACGTGTTAATATATTAGAAAAATGATCAAAGAAGGGGACCAAGTCCCATACAATCAGATAAAAACAATGTCCTTAAATGCTCCAGACAATTAATCAAGGTGGAGGAATAAGAAAAACCCTATTTAGCTAAGGCATCCGCTAGCCCATTCTGTAATCTTGGAGTGTAATGCAAACTCACCATCCATTCCCTATCAAGCATGCTCCTGATTTGCAGCTGAACCATACTTCCAAATGTAGATCCTCTGCCAAGCACCAATTCCTCAATCACAGCTTTGGCATCAGACTCAAGAAGGATTTTCTTAAACCCTTCATCCTATGCCATCTTTAGGCCCATAAGAATAGCTCATTCTTCTGCTTCAAAAGCCTCACACCGTCCCAAATTATGGGTAAAGCCCATCAACCACGCACCTTTTGAATCTCTAATAACCCTGGGCAGGCTGCCCTCTCTGTGTGTAAGGATACTGCACGATCTACATTAACTTTAGCCCATGTATCAGGTGGAGGAATCCATTTGGCAGGTATGACACCTTGGTGAAGAGATTCACAGTCTGCAAGAGTTTGCGTGCGTCAAGTAATAGCGGTCCATTGAGAGAAACAAGAAACAACGTGTGATAATTGGGCTACTTGAGAAGTACAGGGCTTTCTTTGTGATGAGCCCATTTCAATCATGTTAACATATTCCTTCATGGGTCCTTTTAATAGTCCTATAGTTGGGCCTTCAGTCTCTTTTGTAAGCATGATGTTATTCAGGGTCTGCAACTTTGTCTTTAGTTGCAGTCAATTCTTTCTCCATTCCCATTTTAGCGGTAGAAGCTACTTTTTGGATGCGATTTAAGGTTGAGGTAAGTGTGTAATTTTATATTGATTTATGTGAATTGTTTTTCTAACGCAAACTCAAACAGACACAAAATTTATATAACTCAATTTGTTGAATCAAAAAATTAAACCAGGTAATCCTAAAAATCATAATTATTTTTAAATTTGTTGTTTATTATCTAGTTTTATAAAATTTATTAAAAAAAATTACTAATGTCTATGAAAAATAAAATTACTACTGAATAATTTTAAGGTATCTGCAATTTTTTTAATCCATCGGAAGCACCTTTTTTCTATATATTTTATAGAACTGAAATCAATCCCCCTCCCAAATCTCAATTTTAAAGATAATGATGATTTGTAAGATCACGTACTTTTCTAATATTAATTAAAATCAAAATCCTTCAATTCAATTAATAAAAGCAAAGTGAAAAGCATAAGTGGCTGATCCCTTTAGCAATTCCTCTATGTTATTCTAAATGCAAGTGAAACATGAATTTTCAATTAGAGTTGTTTCATGGGGTGATGAATCTGTTAGATTAAAAGAAGGATTAAGTATCAATTTTGTCCTTGAAGTACGCGTCTAGGAACAATTTTACCCCTGAAGTTTTGGGTATAGCAATGTTGCCGCGGAAGTCTGAAAACGTAGCAATGTTGACCTTCAGTTAACAGCACTAACAGTCAAACATTAGTTGACCGTTAGAGCTGTTAATGGAGGGGCAACATTGCTACGTTTTGAGACTTCCGGGGAAACATTGCTCCTGGGCGTGTACTTCAGAAGCAAAATTGATGCTTAACCCTTTCTTCAAAAAAACGTCAACCTGGTTTTATAATTAAGGTTTAGGAGCAATTTGGTCAACGAACTTTGATCTCAAGAGCGCCCAACACAAATAACTTATAAGTGGACCAAAAATGCCAAAAAACTTTTAAAAATGTGCAGTCAGTACCAAAATGGAGTAAAACATTTTTGTGCTGGGCGCTCCTAGAGTAAATTTTGTGTGTGTTGACTGCACATTTTTAAAAGTTTTTGGGTATTTTTGTCCACTTGAAAGTTATTTGTGTTGGGTACTCCCGAGGTAAAAGTTCGTTAGTCAAATTGCTCCTTAACCCTTTATAATTATAATCATAACAGGAGGGAGTTGGGGTGATAATTATTATTATTTTTTTAAAAAGTAAACATAGCCTACTCATTCTTCCCCCATAGCGTCCTCCATTGCAGGCATTCCCCAATCAAACAATAATCACTCACCTGCGGAATTTGTCCAGAAAAAATGTTTCAAACAAAAATAAAAACGAATTTGTTCGAACAGAAGATCAAACGAGTACGTCGCAGGTAGTTCAAACGAATTTTTCCAAACAATAATCACTAGCCTGTGGAATTATCTACACGAACGATTAACGAACCTCTCGTGCATTGTAAGCAAAGATGACTGAGAAAATAAAGCTTACAAAGGGTTAAGTATCAATTTTCCCCTAAGGTATACGTCCAGAGCAATTTTGCCCCTGAAGTTTTTGGCGTAGCAATGTTGCCCTGGAAGCCTCAAAACGTAGTAATGTTGCCCCTCCGTTAGCATCCCTAACGGTCAAACGTTAGTTTAGGGAAGTTAACGGAGGGGCAACATTACTACATTTTGAGACTTCCGGGGCAACATTGTTACGGCCAAAACTTCAGGGGCAAAATTGCTCATTGGCGCGTACTTCAGGGACAAAATTGATACTTAACCCTTAAAAGAACCAAGTTATTATAAATGAGAAGGGTAAAACATGGAGTTTCAATTAGAGTTGTGTCAAATTATAGTTGGAGCAGAAAAAGAAAACATAAAAAATATGTTGATAAAAATGGTCTTGATGAAATGTATAATACTACCTCCGGTTAGAGCTGGGAAATCGAGCCGAGCCCATCGGGCCGGCCCGTTTAAGCCCTGACCCGTCAAGGGCCGGGCTTGAAAAATGGACGAGATATTTGAAATTGGCCCTATAGGGCCGGCCCTAGAGGGCCTTGAGCTTAAATGGGCCAGCCCTGGAGAGCCTCGAGCCGGCCCTGCAGGCCCTTTTCACGGTAACTTTTTCTTTCTTTTTTTCCTTTTTTAATTTATTAATTTATATATATATTGTATTTATTATAGATTTATTTATCCATTTAACTACAAATACATAATAACTATACTCTAATTTTATGATTTGCTTTATTATTTGTTCCAAATAAAGATTATGGATGTGTTTATGATGCGGGAGAAGAAATTCATGATATTTTACTCATGAGCCAGAGACTACTACTCAAAGTGAAGAACAATCAAATGTCATTGAAATTGATGATAGTGGCGAAGATGACGACAATAATAGTCGTCGTATTAATGCGCTTAGTGATATGCTTCTTATGTTTTATGTGAGTTATTTGTGAACATAGTTTGCTTTTGATTATGAATTAGTGACTGTGCTTATTTATTGGATGATTCGTATAGTAATTTACTAATTATATTTCTTTAAAAAAACGGAGGAAAAATAGTTAAAATTTTGAATAGTAATTTCCGGGCCCTGGCCTTGGTGCTCTCGGGCTGGGCTTTGAAAAACAGATGTTTTTCTTACCTCAGGCCCTGGAGGGCTGGCCAGGGCCGGCCCTGTTAGGCCCTGGCCCTTCATGGGCTGGCCCTGATTCCCAGTTCTACCTCCGGTCCTAATTATAGGAACACTTTTGTAGTACAAATTGCACTACAAAACTGTTCATATAATTAGAACTAGAGGGAGTAATTAGTATCTTACGGCATAAAGTTGTTTCGTGGTAAATTTTGATCATAACCAAACACAATACGAGGTTATTTTTTGGGATTTAAAATTAATTTGGAAACGTCTTATCCTTGTTAGTCCTGACTTTCATCCAAGAGGGGGTGAATTGGGTGTCCGATAAAACTTTGAAAATCTTTTCGTAACTTACTAAAAATAGTTTGCATGACAGTAAGGATTTATAAAACAATAAACAGACATACAAATATATATGCTGGGAATATAAGAGATAAGGGAAGAGAATATGCAAACAGAGATTTATACTGGTTCGGCCAATCCTTGACCTACGTCCAGTCCCCAAGCTCCACTTGAGATTTTCAATCCACTATCATCTTGTTTGAACTGGGCACAAGAGAAGCCTTTACAAACCACAAGTTCACACAGGCACTTGAGAAGCCAAATCTCAACCGAGATACTCCCCTTTACACACTGTAAGGATACAATCGATTCCCACTCAAGATCACCCAATCCTGAGCAACTCTCATATAAAATAATAAGGTGTTTACAATGAATCTTCTCTCTCTCAAACATTCAGAAACAGAGAGGTGTATGTGTATATCAGAGTATTGGCATTTTGAAGATGTAAGCTCGTGTCTCTGACCTCTTCTATCTTGAATGCTTCTGCTTTTATAGTTGATGAAGAGTATTCGACCGTTTGAACAATTCTTCCCATTTAGCATATAACCATTGGAATAAATATAGTCGTTGAAGCTTTTCTTAATTTTTTCCCGTTGAGCTCTAATCAAACTTTAATGCGTGAGCGGAATATTAGTAAATGCTTTACATTGATCAGAGAGATGGTTGCAGAAGATATCACTCGTTTTGGCAACTGCATTTAATGGTTCTCTGAGACACAAATTGCTTTATGCAAATTTGTTGTTAATCCAAGATAAAATCATCTGGAACTCATTAGCAAACTGATTAAAAGCAATTAGTAATAGTAATGAGTAATGATATATAGAAATGAAATCACACACGATGATTTAGGATTTACGAAGACGGTAATTTGAAAACTGGGATGATCATGCTCGAGCAAGCTTATATGTATGCTCAGGCAACCTTCTTTGGAGTCTCATGAAAAACGATTCAGATCGTTGTTGCTCGAGCAAGCTATAAGGCCATGCTCGGACAAACCTTGCACAGAGGCGAGAATATTATTTTTAACAACGCTGCTCGAGCAACTCACTACCTCTGCTCGAGCATGGTGCTCGGGCACGCCAAATACTCTGTTCGAGCATGACTGTCCAATTTGCACTTCTTCGCTCTGAGTCCGATGATGCTTGGACATTACAAATACCTTGCTCGAGTAGTCTGTCTTCGAGTGTCAGGCCTACCATGATCTTGTGCAAATATCAAACTTCATTGACTTTCAAAACGTAATAGCATTGGCAGTACAATAGTCAATTTCCCGTGAGCGTAACGTCTTCGATATAGCTTCAATTTTGGCAAACCACCCATGCTCATAAAGCTCTTCAAGTGTTATTTTCAATGCAAGAAGAATCAGCTCCAAACTCATTGTATTTCGTCTATTATCATTAGATGATTGGAGGTTGTTCTTGATCAACGTTTTTTACAACATTCTGAACTGACTGTCCACTTTAGAGGGCCATATCTCCATGGTCTGAACTCCTTTTTGGTTGGTTCAACTCTTGATGGAAAAGCCATTTGAGTCTAATTTCATATTCCACCAATTGCATCTCAATTGGATTTGTAATGTGTGAGATACACTCAAATTATCAAAGCTTGGTCTGCTGTGTGACGTTGATTTCACTGTTATCTTCAAAAATTCATAACTCTCTCATATGACCTCCTTTGGACTTGAATCTTATGTCAAAATGACACATTGGAAGTCTAGCTGCAAAAAAATTTGTTTCACCTCAATCGGACTTCTGGTTTGAGAGATATCGTTGAAATATCAGAGGTCACCAGAAACAAAGCTGAACAGAGTAGCTGAAAAACCGTTCTTGCTCGAGCACGGAATTTTCTCTGCTCGAGCACCATGCTCGAGCATGTCTTTTGTCCTGCTCGAGCATGAGCGGATTTTTGTGAAAATAGAGGCTGAAAGTGCACCTTGCTCGAGCATAACTTTGGTGTGCTCGAGCATGACTTCAAAAATGCAATTTTAGCTTATTTTAACCCCGAATTGAGCCATTCCAACTTCCATATCATCGTGGAGACTTCTAGAATCAATCTAAAACTTGTATAATGATTTTATCATTCCTTTTAACAAGTTCTTCTTTCTTTCTTATTCTCTTAATCATTCTCCATAATTTAACTCTTTCTTTCTTCTCTTCTCTTCTCTTCATCATTCTTCATAATTTAATTTGAACTAATCATTCTTTGTGAGTTCTTCCTTCTTCAATATTTCCTCTTCTTGATTATTCCCAAAATACTTTGATAACTTCTTGCTTCATTGACACTTTCTATAATTTCTTCTTTCTGTAATCTTTTATCTCATTCTTGATTAATCTCTATAATTCTTCTTGAACTAATCTACATTAAATACATAGTAGTTAGTCAATGTAGGAGATAAATATATTATACAATCTTTTTGCTCTTAATAATTAATAATGACATTTATATAAGACATCATCAAAACTAATCATATCCAACAATCCTGATATATTCATATCATAATAAGGGGGAAAAAGGGAAATACTCCCTCATTCTAGTTCTAAATATAAGATAAAGTTGACTATTTTTGAGCAATTAAGAAAGTTAATTAAATTAATTTACATTACTAATATAATATTTATATTTATATTTTTCTCTAAACTAACTAGTTTAACTAATAAACTAATATATAATCTGTTGATACACAACATATGATATGATTAAGTAATTTATTTAACTTCTTTTAATTATTCCGATACAAGTCAACTATGATCCTGATATGCAAAAAAGTCGCAGAAATGTAAAAATCACCATGAAAGAGAATTTACAAAATCAATCTAAAAAAAGATAAAATGTAAAAATCTCCATGGTTCGACAAGACAACAAAGAATGATTTTGTGCTAATTTGGGTTTGGGTGCCTCAAGAATCCATCGAGGGAAATTAACAAGAGCTGGATCATTAAAATCGTTAATGGGCTTTAAGCTCAAGTCCTTTAAATTCACACAAACTATATGAGATATTCGGGTTACTTGAGAAGTTTAAGGCTTTCTTTGTGATGAGCCAATTTGCACCATGCCAACACATTCCATATGCTGTGTTTGGAAGGCTAAACAAGTTTGGAGGAAAGAAAATAGGAGGAGAGAAAATGGAGATAATTGTTATCACCCATCATGTTTGGATGGATGAGAGAAATGAGAATGAACAATTATGTAAATGACTAAAATATCATTTCTTTTATATCAAAATATATCATGTTTTAAAAAATAAATATCATATAAAAAAATCATATATACATTAACCTAATCAAACAATTTAATCTTAAGTTATTGAATAAAGATATATTTTCATATTATTGAATTTTAAAATACAAATTTTAATAAAATTGTTAGTTTCAAGGTGGAAAAAACATATATGGGGGTGCTTCACGAGGGAGATGTATGCGAATAGAGTTGAAAGAACCAAATGGGGCACAACCGGCAAGTGAGTTTTCTCTCCTAAATCTCTCCACATGTGGAGAGAAAATGGGGTGTTTCACTTTTTCAGTTTTTCTTCCTTCCACTTTTACTCCCTCGTCCGAGGAGAGTAGACTCTGTCTCTTCTCATTTTCTCTTTTAGTTTTCTTTCCTCATCCTTTTTTCTTTATCCAAACAGGCGTTCAGGCTTGATGCTATTAAAAAGTCAGACAACTTTATCTTTCACTTGCAAAAGTTCAACTTAGCTTTTCAAGCTGCACATATTTTTTAGTATGCCACTCTATCTTCGATGGCTTAGTTGCTTAGATTACTGTTCAACAGTTTTCTTTTTCTTTCTGCCCACATTTCTTTTTACTCGCCTTCATATTTGCGTTGTGTAACTTTCTTTCCACAAATGCAAAAGCTTCAAGAAAAATTAAACAGAAACTATTAACTAAAAAATACAACAATTGTCTCTCTGTATATATACAACAATTAACTTTTGTAGGTAAAACACATCAATCAGCAAGCCCTTTTTCCTTGTTTATTAGAAATGCTAGGGATTCGGATGCTTTCAGAAGCGCATCCCTCAGCGTCTATCATTAGATTTTCATCTTATCTATCCAAAAATTGATCAAAGTATTCAGAAAGAGACATATCATCTATTTTAAAAGACCGCATGCGGTAAATATGAAAATTTAAAAAGTAGATGATGTGTTTCTCTCTGGACGTTTGGATCAAAAATGGATCAGGTAAGATGAAAAGATACTGAAAGACGCTAAGGGATGCGCTTCTGAGATAATCTGTTTCCGAAATGCTAGCTAGAAACTGAAACATTTTCCTCATATATATGGTACTACTCTAAAATGAAGGTAGACAACATTTAGTTCAGTGTACCTTTTTCAGAGCCAAATATATGCAGAAAGAAAGGGAAATTTTCCTTAAACCCAATTGTAACAATTCTATTTCATTCAACCCTTGAAAGAATTATGAAACTTCATAGTATCCCTTTAAATCAAAATTAACTTTTGTAGGTTAAAAACAATAATGTCCTCAATTTATTTTTTTTAAAAAATACTTCTATAGTTCCCAGAGCTTCGGTGACCCGGCAACCAGTCAACGATAGTCACTTGGCTAGAGCTATAAAAAGAACTTATATTTCACAGTTCTTTTTTACCAATATTAATAAGACAAATAAGGACATTCACTACTACAGAATAATTTATATTTCTTGATTATTTTTTACCAATATTTGACAGTTCAAATTAAAACTGTAAAACATGAAGGCATTAAATATTAATATTTAATGGTTATGGAAATGTAAAATATTTTAGGATATTTGACGGTTCATTGTTAATAAACATCAAATATGTTGAGATTATTTTACGATTCTTGTTAATAACCATGCAAATATTTCAAAAATGTTTGACGATTCTTGTCAATAACTGTCAAATAAAGTGAACTTATTTGACAGATCCTTTTCAATAACTGTCGAGTAAAGTTGCCTTATGTTATTATATATAATTGTTTTCTATTTTTTTTCTGATAGTATTTAAAATTCTGATACATAATATAATCATTGAATGATAGCAAGACAATAATATTAAATAAAAAATTATATTGATAGAATTCAACATCCAATACATTATAGATAAATATCATACAATTCAAAAACAAAAAACAAAAAAATCTTGAGCACTCCCTATACAAAAAGTACATTATGTTATAAATTTCTTGAATTCTAAAAGAATTTCTATCATCAGGAGAACATTGCTACAATACTCTTGAGTAGTGCCTTTATTCTGAATATCTATAGACATGTATCAATACTTCTGGTATCCTCTAACTATAATATTGACACAAGAGTGTTTTGGGCCATTAAGAGCAAAAGAGAAGCAATTAAATGAAGTTATAAATAAAAAAAAACTTTCAATATTGTTCGAAAAATCATGGGAGAAAAAAATTACACTAATCTTCCATATTCTAGCCTAAAAATAAGGAATTCTATCATATGTAAATGATACACTAGTGGAAAAAAGGCTTTTAAGACCGGACAAAAAAGGTACATTAGGACCGGACCCGCGAGCAGTCTTGTTCCAGGCGGTATTAAAAGTCGACCTTTAAGACCGGACTTTTACACGGTCTTAAAGATTTTCTTTAAGACCGGACATTTTAAACCTTCGGTCTTAAAAGTCGTACTAAATAAATATCGACCGCTCTTAAAAGATCCAAATATTAAGACCGGACAAATATCAATCCGGTCCTAAAGATAGAGGACTCTAAGACCGGGAGGACTAATTACCGGTCTTAAAAGACCGACTTTCAAGACCGAATTTTTCAATGGACCGGTCTTAAAAGACCAACTTTTAAGACCGGCTTCACACCTTTAAGAGCGGTGTTATATATACATCCGGTCTTAATATTTGAACATTTAAGAGCGTATTTTTATTTGCGGTCTAAATTCTCCCGTATTTTTCCCTGTTCGTTCTTCCCGATCAATATATATACACAAATCCACCATCCAAAACAGTACATAAAAATCGATATACTTTAAGCTACAAGCTATGAACATGAATAAATTGAATTGGGAAAAAGAATACAAATATTATCCACCATGAGTTATGTGGCCTCTTAATTAAGTCTAAAACAACTAAAGTAATTTATACAATAAGCTAACATATAACTAATTACAAAGGCAATGAGTTACAATACATGCGGCACGTAATTCAACATACAAATGTAGTCCAATATATTATTCACCATGCCTTCATTTGATTCCCACCCAACAACGTAACATGCATCCTCTTTTATAACATGCCCCTTTGAAACGGATCCTCATACAAAAACAAAACAAGAACAAATTCATATTCAATGATGACATTGTTTAATTAAGAACATAGAAGGAATATAATATTAGTTAAAACCTTAAAGTTTTCTAAGAATTCTGCATATGAATATTAATTACCTTATGAATTGACACTTTTATAAAGTGATATCCTCCCATATCCCTTCTTGATGATCATTTCTTATGCCGGGTTCATTATCCGCTTCATCTTCTTCGTTCATGTCCGGTAGACCCCTTGTAAAAGGAGTACTCTCAGGAAGATCACCATAATTTGAATGACTTTCCTCATCAATATCAATGACCCTCTTTCCTTGGAGAGCTACGAGACCACATTTTATTTTCTTGATCGGTGATATAGAACACTTGTTTTGCATGCTCTGCCATAATAAAAGGTTCATCTCCAAAACTTCTACTATTGACATCGACTAAAGTGAATCCTAGTCGATCGATCTGAACACCATTATTGACATTAACCCACTTGCATTTGAAGATGGGAAATCTAACTTTGACATAGTCCACCTCCCAAATCTCTTCAATAACCCCATAATATGGCATGACCGCCAATTTAGGCCTCTTGTCTTTCGAATCGGAGAAGTGCATAGATTCAGCCTCTAACATAACACCACTGTTCGGACTGTGCTCCTATCATCTAGGGACTTCGTGTAAAATGTATAACCATTGATCACATACAAATTCCAACTTATGACATCAAACTTAGGACCACGTGCTAACCATTTCATTGTCTCGAAACACATTCGATCCCTCGACCTTTTGTTTGAACCAGTTTGCAAAAGTTACATTATGCTCCCTAATCAACCTTTGTTCGGTCATTCGATGGTTCTCTTTCCTTACAGCCTCTTTATGTGCAGATATGCTGGCTTGAACTTCATCAACATTATTCAAGATGTATAAGTGGACTTGTGACAATTCATCACGATCCACACTCTTTACCGAAGCCCCACGTCTACCCCCTTCAGGGTACATCCACCGTAAATGGATAGGGCCGCACAACTTTATCTCCATCACTAGATGAATAATGAGATGAACCATGATGTCAAAAAATGAAGGAACAAAAAGCTTCTCAAGGTGGCACAAGATAAGATATCCTTCATTCTCCAATTCATCCAACTTTTCAATCTTGAAAACTTTACTACAAACCGCATTGAAGAAGAAACAAAGTCTAGTCAAAACGACCCGAAGATCATATTCGGCAATCCTCGAATAGCTACTTGGGAGTAGCTGTTGCATCAAGACATGACAGTCATGAGACTTTTGGCCTACTAATTTCAAGTCCTTCATCGAGACAAGCCTCTTAAAATTTGAAGAATACCCCGAGGGAACTTTTGTGCCATGTAAACACTCACAAAAGCTTTGTTTCTCATCCTTAGACAAAGTATGAGAAGCAGGGGACAATAAGTTCTCTTCCCATATGGCCTTGGATGCAAGTCTTCGCGTATTCCCATTGCTTGCAAATCCAATCTTGCCTTCACACCATCCTTCGAACTACCTTGTATGTTGAGAAGCGTGCCCACAATACTATCACATACGTTCTTCTCCACATGCATGACATCAATACGGTGTCTCACATCAAGATTGCGCCAATAGGGAAGATCAAAGAATACAGATCTCTTCTTCCATATATTTGTTTCTTTTCTACTCTTTCCGAGCTTACCGAAGATGATACTGATATTTTTAACCTTTTCATACACTTGCTCCCCAGTCAATGCCACCGAGCTTCTTCATACTCTTGGCCACAAAAAAGGCCTTCTTTAATCGACGATATGGGTGGCCCCGTCTAAGAAATCTCCTATGTCCAAGATACACCGTCTTTCTTCCATGTTGAAGTTGATGGTAGCATGTGCCTTCTTCACAAACCGGACATGCTTTATGGCCTTTTACACTATACCTCGACAAGTTCCCATATGCTGGGAAGTCGTTTATAGTACAAAATATCATGGCTCTCATTTTAAAGACCTCCTTCTTGAAAGAGTCAAAAACATCGACACCTTCTTCGCACAATTCCTTCAAGTCTTCGATCAAGGGCTCTAGGTAAACATCTATGTCATTTCCGGGTTGTTTTGGTCCCGAAATCAACATAGACAAAGCATGATGTACTTTCGTTTCATGCATAACATAGGAGATAAGTTGTAAACAATCGTGAGTACGGGCCATGAGCTATGTATGCTGCTAAGGCTTCCATAGGGATTCATGCCATCCGTGCTAAGGGCAAGCCCGAGGTTCCTAGGTTCTTCGCCGAAGTTCGGAAATAATTGATCGATCTTCTTCCATTGAGAAGAATCGGCCGGATGTCGAAGCCGTCCATCCGAAATCCTCTCATCTCGCATGCCACCTCAGATTTTTGCATCATTTTCATTCGCAAACAACCGCTTGAACCTTGGTATGATTGGAAGATACCACAACACTTTTGCAGGCCCCTTATCTGACTTGTACCGTGGGGTTTCACATATCGGACAACTTTGCTTCTCTTCAAACTCTTTTCTATATAATACACAATCATTCGGGCATGCATGGATCTTTTTGTACTCCATCCCCAGAAGCATGTCCTTCAAAGCCTCAAGCAATTCTGAAAACTCTTGTCGCTCCATCCATGACGTGCCTTCAAGCTTACCAATTTCAATACGGCGTTCAACAATTGGTATTTTTACACCCACGGTATAGCGGTGTCTCGCATCACAGCACATATTACCATATGCATGTGATCGCTCAAAAGCCTCTTCTCCTACATCACGGATAATGTCCTCTATGCGATCATCCATATCCGTGTCATTATCATCAAAGGCCACTTCCCCATGTTGTTTCCCACTTGATGGCACTTGTTCACCATGCCATACCCATACCGTATAAGTCTTACAAAATCCGTGACAAATTAAATGTGTGCGTATAACTTCGTGACATAGTCGACACTCATTCAAACATTTTACACAAGGGCAATAATACTTCCCCCATCATCATGGGCATTTTGTTTAGCAAATTCTATAAATTCCCTAACCCCATTCTGATATTCAATACTCGTTCGTAAAGCATCTATCCAACTGTGATCCATAGTAGAATTCCTATATATTATTTAGACGAATTAAGAATTACTTTTGGTCATAAATGCATCACAGTGAATCCAAGAACCAAAATAAATGCAAGACGAGGAAATTAAATGCAGGGGATGAAGGTCTTGTGGACTAACCTAGAAAGTAATAAAGTTTTAACCGAAACATCTCTTACGCCTTCGTCTATAGACGTTTAGCTAAGGAACCAGAGAGTGATTGTCGAGAAAGGTACGCGAAGCGGCGACGAAGCCGAGAGGGAAATTTCGAGTCGGAACCCGAGTATTCACTTTCGGCGCGACAAGAGTTCGAGAGAGGAAATTTAATTTTTCCGCGCGACAAAGATACCTTATTTAGCTTTTTGGATTTTATTAATACCGGTTATTAATTAAATGTCCGGTCCTAAAGATACAACTAACATTTTAAGACCGGAGTTTTAAAATTATCCGGTCCTAAAATTTTATTAGATTTTTAAGTTTTAAGACCGGAGGTTTATAAAACATCCGGTCCTAAAATTCAAATTATCTTTAGATCCGTTACTTATAAAATAAAATGTCCGGTCTTAATGGCCTTCGTGATTGCAATATTAAATCAATAAAATAAATGATATTTTTTGACAAAAATAAAGCAAAATTGGAGAATAAGTTTCTTTAATGAATTACTCGGAGAAGAGCCAAAAATTCATACAGTGTTCTTAATGTTTCTTACATTACTTCGAATATATACACAACAACAAAAACACAAATGAAAAACAAGCTGAATATTATCATCCACAAGAATCTGATCAACAACCTCGGCGATTTCGGCGTGAAGAGCATTAATTTCCCGGAGATCAGCAAGTTGTTGTCTTATTCTCTCCACCCGCAATATGAATGGATCATTACAGGAGAGCGGAGAGGGTCGAGGTAGGCGCGCCTGGGGCCAACAGTTGGAGAGGGGGATTACGAACATCCGCATGGCCGCCTTCAAGATGATGGTTGAACTCAAGCAAGGAAAGGATCGGCGTAAGGATCGAGGGGGTGCGGCATGAGCAATCTCTTCATCATCCGAAGAAATAACAATGGGTCCAACGACCCGAGAGTCTTCGGAAACAATACGACGCACTGTCGCCGGAGGAGGCGCACCATATAATGATCTAGCCATGGCACGAGAGTGAGGCGTGTATGCACCCCTACGAGCAGTTTGCTTGTATCTAACCATGGTTTGAGGATTTGAGAAGTTGGGGCAGGGAGCTAGGAAGTGAGGAGTTAACAAGGACAAAGAGGTAGTGTGTGGAGTATATAAAGACAGATGGCAGGAGAGATAAACATCGATGATGAATTCGTCATTTTACTTTTATACAAACTTTTAAGACCGGACTTTTATCTTATATCCGGTCCTAATTTTAATTCAATTACTTTTAAGACCGTCCTTTTATCACATATACGGTCCTAAAACTCATTTAAGACCGATATATTACTTGGTATCCGGTCCTAAAACTAATTTTTAATTCAATTACTTTTAAGACCGTCCTTTTATCAAATATCCGGTCCTAAAACTCATTTAAGACCGATATATTACTTTGTATCCGGTCCTAAAACTCATTTATTTTTATATTTCAATTTATTTTTTCAAGTAAAAATCTTTGGTTAAAAATATTACTTTTTATCCAGTATTAAAAGTTCATTCTTTTCAAGAGTCCCTTCCCCATTGTTGAAATGAATTCAGAGTCTCTTCGGCTTCCACATAAACTTCCCAACTAGGCGTCTCCTCGTATTCTAAGCAAATATGCGTCTCCTCGTTAATGTTTCCTAAGCGTTTCACATTCTTCAGATGGGTTCTCTATTTAAACCCGTTGTTACTTTCTTAACATTCATCTCCATCTCCTCCTAGAACCTCCACCGTAATGGCTTCTCCACCACGACGAGGTCCTCCTTCGGGCGAAATCCCGAGGCACCTCCATATCCTCCTCCGTTGCCTCCGAAACCGAACTTCGCGAATGCCGGAGCACTGATAGCCCGCGTCGATCATATAGACCGAAGCTTGGGCAAACTATTTCAGTCTATCACGCCGTCAACAACAAGCCGAAAGCGGTACTCGACGCCAATGACGTTGAGTACCATACCTCGATGACGACGTCTCCGACCATTCCCTCCCTCCGACAACGATGGGGAGGATTAGAATTTTAAGTTTTTTTTTGTACTCGCGCCTCACAAGGCAGCAAAAAAAAAAATTATTAAATAAAATTTTTATTTCCCAATCGCCTTCCTTGTTTGTCTTTAACTTTATGTTCTTTTTCTCCGACAACAAGAACAAACAAAACATTGTCCTATTCGTGGTGATCAATCTTAAAAATTTGCGAGAATAAAGTTAACAGTTGCGACCATACAAAACAAAACAAAAAAACATTATTTACCTTTTTTCGAATAAAAACAAACAGAGTGACGACTATTCTCAAGTTTGGACCATCGTTGTCTTCCCCTCTACTTTTCCAGATGTGATGAAAATTTTCATTGTCGTTTTCGTTATCTTCTTTCTTTTTCCGACAAAAAGAAAAGGGACACCGATGACGTTCTTCACATCCAGAAAAGTAGAAACGAGAACAACGAAGCACAAAACTTGAGAAGAACGCCAAAACATGGTTGCCTTGAACCCTAACGATATGTCTCGAAAATCGAGTCACCAACTCTATTTAAATGAAGAATATTAGGACCGGACGTATAATAAATCCTCGGTCCTAAAAATTAAGCCTTATTTTAAAATTTAAAGTTAGGAGCGGACAACTAACAAATATACGGTCCTAAAGGTTTCGGCAATCTATTAAATAAAATGAAGACTTTTAAGACCTGACTACTAACAAATATACGGTCCTAATATTTTAGCCGTATATTTTCTATACTTTTAGGACCGGATATTTGACATACATACGGTCCTAAAAGTCTCTACCCATATTTTTTAGAATTAGACGAAGACTTTTAGGACCGGATATTTGTTAAATATACGGTCTTAAAATGGACGAAGACTTTTAGGACCGTATATTTAACAAATATACGGTCCTAAAAGTCTCTACCCAAATTTTTTAGAATGAGACGAAGACTTTTAGGACCGGATATTTGTTAAATATACGGTCTTAAAATGGACGAAGACCTTTAGGACCGTACTTTTAACAAATATACGGTCCTAAAAGTCTCTACCCAAATTTTTTAGAATTAGACGAAGACTTTTAGGACCGTATATTTATTAAATATCCGGTCTCAAAATGGACGCAGACCTTTAGG